>SSNP01000005.1:3598643-3648475 GCA_006937955.1 Pachypanchax playfairii | reverse complement strand
TTACTCCAACAAGCTAATCAGTTTTCAGATTAACTAGCAAAGGCTGGTACGTATAGATTCCATTTGGTATTTTTATTATTAATGTTTGATTGTGATAAAATGATGCTCGACTCCTAAAACAAAAGCAACCTGAAAGAGTAAACATGTTTTCTTTGAGTTTAAGATACTAACCACATCAGTGTGAAGTTAAAAACAAACATAACAGACAGAGTAAATTGACAGAAGGTGTAGGCGTAGAACGGCTGAAATCTAAAGGTAAACTATCACCACTGCATCATGACAAGTGAGGCTTTCCCACAGGTATGGGCACCGTTGTTAGAACCTGGTTCTGAAAAACAAACTTCTGGATGCGTTCAAAGACCCATAAGAAGATGAGGAGGATGCTGACGTACTGTATCCAGGCAAACTTGATGGTTTCCCAGAAGCCAGGACGGTAAGTGGAAGGAGACAGTTAAGGCAAAAATTGTAGAAATCCATCAGTGCACCATCATCTGATATAATCTTTTACCCATCTGAACCCACCACTGCCACGGGGGGGCTGTAGTCTATCGGGAAGGAGGTCATCCTCTGATTGGGAGACCAGAGCCTGATCCCGTGTCCTGGCAGAGGCTACATGTCGAAGTATCCTTGGACAAGATACTGAAGCCCGCAACTGCCCCCCGGACCCTGCACATGGCTGCCCTCTGCTCCTCACCTTAGGGTGAGGATGGGTAAAGTGTAGAGCTGAATTTCCCCATGAGGGATTAATAAAGGAAAAAATATATATCAGGATGTTCTAAACACAGAGTTCAGATGTACCACTGTACCATCATTTGACTGACTGTTCTCAATCATGCATGATTTTATAATAAAATCCCTTTTTATAAAATTTACTCGCCTGATTAATTTGTACTGAATTTTTCCAAACACCTGTAGATGTTAAAGGATATCTGATGACCTCCAGCGGATAACGGATTTCAGCGTTGAGCTCAAAAGGCAAACCGGCAGCTCGTCCCACAGTCCACACCGGCATTGGACAAGACAGTACAGTAGTTACTAACGAGGAACCAAATTATAGAACAATTATAGTTAATAATTCACTGTAATACAGGAAGCATACGAACAAAAGAAGTTCTTCTGTCAACTCACAGTTTCTCTCCTGGTAGCTCCTGATAATGTTACTGAGGTCATAAGCACTAGCAAATGGACTGGAACCATCAATTACCGACACCTTTACATCAACACACAAAAATACACAAACACTTCAACAAATGGAAGTTTCATCATGTTTGAAGCTTCATGTTAAGTTCAGCACCTACTTGTATAATGTGATTTATATAAAACATCTGCTGAAATTTGAACTGTTCTAAGAAGAAAATGTGTTCTCACATTATAGATGTTGTACAGGCCTCGATGAGGCAAAGGTGTCTTCTGCTGCAGCTTCAGGTCTCCAGTGATGAACAGCTTAATTCCAGGTACAGGAGAGGAGTGCTGCACATACGCCAGGCTCTGCATCACAACCGTTGACATTCGCTATCAAAGAAAAGAGAACAATATGCTCCTCTTTAGCTGCTGTCTGTTCTTATGTGTTGTTTTCTTGATTTTCATTGAATGTGCTGTTGGCAATTATTTCAAAATGTGAAAACAGATGGTCCTTTATTTTACTGGTGGACTTTGCAGCAAGTATATTGAATGGTCTAAATAAAAAGATGGTTTTGATTTTTTACAATGGTCTGAGGGGGAAATGTCAGAGAGAGTGAAACAAGCAGTTGGTAGTGAAACTGCAGGGGTTTGGTATAAACATCCGACCATAGACCTACATTAAGTGACAACGACAGATTTTTTCCATCTTGGCTGGAAAGTCCTGCATGTGAATAAATAAACAGAGAGGCTGCTGAGGTTTAATACATACAAAGAGCTGGTAGCTGAAGGTGAGTAGCAGCTGAACATTGTAAACTTGTTCATCAGGTTTCAGAGGAAGCTGCAGCTGAAAAATCAAAAGGTCCAGTTTTCCATCCTGGTTCAGGTCTTCTTCTCTCACCTTTGAAACATGTTAACAGGAAAATTAAACATTGTTTAGTTTGATCAAAGAGTATATTTAAAAAAGAAATGCACTGATTTATTACTTTTAGGTTTTAGTCAAGAGTAAAAACAAGATTTTATTTATTCTATAACAACAGGTGAACATGTGACAAGCAGCAATGTTTCTCCTCCCTCAAGTGCAACTCATCATGAACCTGAAACTCAGTGTCAGTTAACAAAGTTGTCAGTTTAATGTTTTTATTTTTAGGCAATATTAGCTAATAATTCAGCATGAAGAGGGAAATGAGTGAAATGTTTCCTTACAGAGACAGCAGGGATCCGTAAATTGGCCCCGAACATGTTGTTGAGATGAGGGAAAGTGCTCCAGGCAACATAATCTCCTTGAGTGCTGGTCGCTGCTACTAACAGAGTCTGATACTGGAATCTCACAACCGGTTGCTCTTCGTAAGTACTTCGTTTTATCCAGAAACCTGAAATAAAAACAAACAAAGTGTGTGAACAGTGTGAGTCTGGTTGTTTTACCAAAAACACTGGAAGTCTGGCTGCTCAAAGCAACACACACTCACAATGTTTAACATTTTTTACATGGTGGATTACAGAATGATGCTTGAGGTCTTTAAGTTATCATTCCTATTTTTTACAGCATGACACATTCTGTAAAGTTCATTTTCTCTTCACCCAAGACAAATTCCTTGTATTGTGAAAATACGACGATTAAAACCATAGTTTCTGTATCTCCTCCGCCCTCCTTTCAAGAAACTACCTGCATTGATTAAAAATATCCCCATTAAACAAACTTTAACATGGCAAAACAAAGATCATCATGGATGGACGGTAAAAAAAAGTCTTTCCATTTCATCGCCTTTCTTGGAAAGTGAACGTTTATAAAACACAGAACAGAAAGTGTTGAAAGTGATACTGTACCTTGACTTCTGTAAGCAACCAGCAGAGGAGCGATGTAGGTGAGGCATAAAACAACAACCAGAAATAAAGTGGCCTTCGTACACACACTCGTTTTGTATCGAATTGTAGCCGGATGAGAGTAGACTTCATAAAAAGCCATAAGTATTGATTTAAAGCACGTTTCCGAATACCAGCTAGCTCAATGCTTCAGCTAACGCTGACGCTAACTGATTTACTATGACTAAACGTTTTCAGACACGAACAAATTACGATTCACTCCCATTAAGTAATATCTATGTAACACCATCTGCAGTAAACCGCACTTAAATGTGCTTTTATCAAAACATATAGTAATTTAAGATGCTATGCAATGCTAGTCCCTATGACTGGAGCGGTAACGGATAAGACGCCATGTTGGTTACCATGGCAGCCAACGTTAGAAATCAGGCTCCGATCAAACAAACAAGAAACGACAAATCTTACTTCTCTGTTCTGTGTTGTGATGTGAGATGTCAAAGCATAAAAAAGCCTCTCTTAAGGGGTCAAAAAATGTAAAAAACCAAACGAAACAAACAAAACTAACAACTAATGTTCTGCTTCTTCTGAGTTACAACAATTAACATCTTTTAGGCATCTTGTTAATAATTTCTTATTTTTTATTAAATCGAATTTTATATTTTGTATTTCTAATTTTATCATTCAGCCTCTAGAATAGCAATAAAACAGTTTCTGCCCAATACTTATGCTTGAATAAGGACTCAGTCGTGGTTGTGCCGACTCTATTAGAGAGGACGTGAATGCAGCACACTGGCAGACGGTGACGTCACCTCCCAGCTTGACGGACAGCTGAAAGGCAGAGGCTTCTTGTTGACGATTTGTTTTGATCGCATTTTTGGACGATTCACCGAAATTATCCACAGATTTAGAAGCCGCTGCCGTCACGCGTCAGTGCGGGGATCCAGCAAAGATGAAATGGATGTTTAAAGAGGACCATTCCCTCGGTAAAGGGTCTGGATTGTTATGAAACAAGAGCTGTTTTTGTCGTGTCACGCACCTTTCTGTTTTGCTGTCCCCGCATCGATTTAGCCATTTTCACCTCTCAGATACGCAGTAATGTCTTTATTTCTTTGCATCCTGCAGATGACTGCTGTAAAATGATGCATGTATTTCCTGGTATGCTGCTTTATCATCGTGTGTTAAGCATTTCAGTCTGCTAAATCTTCTTTAAAGTCTGTGTCCATCTCATGCGTAGATGTTATTCATGAGTCAGGACCCGACTGCTGGCCTGCATGGAGATTTACATATATATAGTCTAGTTGTTTTATCTCTTTGGTTTGCAACAATTATGAAGATATTTGTTTCTTGTCATTCTCTGGAAGCTGAAGCATCTTGTTGAGGCCTTGTAGGACACATTTCTGCAGCCTAACTCAGCTTTTTTGTCGAAACTCTCATCAGATAACCTTTTTAAAGAAACATGTCTGAAAGTAGGCCTCTTATCTGGGTTAATGAAAGCCTGCGCCTAAATGGATCCACTACATCTCAGCCACCATCACTTCACTTCCCCCTCCTAGGCCCCTGCTCATTTTCTGCCCTGCTGCATGATTCTGCCTGAATCAATACACTGATGATATAAAATACATTTTAAATCATTTAAGAAGGCTGTTAGAGCCATAAATTGATCACAGGCTGCTACTCAAACAGATAATCTGTCTTTATGTTGGTGTTTTGTTGCATCTTGTATGAAAAGCTGTAGCTGCTTATATTGTGCATATGAGACGCTGTACTGAACAAAGCTTGGCTGTAAAATGGCAGAGGAAGAATCCCAAGAGGCCTCACTCATCCCTTTAATCTCTGACTTCCTGTTTGTTTGCTGTCTCTCCTTCAGAGCACCGATGTGTGGAGTCAGCCAAAATACGCAACAAATATCCTGACAGAGTACCGGTGAGTTGTGGGGGAGGAGAGCTGCTGGCAGCTGGGGTACGATTAGAGAGACAGATAATCAAAAGATAAAGAGCGAAGTTGCTAAAGAGTTTACTGAGGTTGTTGCAGGGAAGAAGAGCTGAAATCAGAAGTTTTATTTTACTATGAATAAATATAAGTCATTTTTACAAACTGATATTTTCAGTAAATAAATAATCTGGAGGAGCTTTCCACTCCATACTTCTGCACCCTGTTATTACCTACTTACTATTCAGCACTTCCCACATGATCCTGAAGTGTTTCCAGGTTAGAAAGAGAATCTAATCCTTCAGTGTGACATGGATCTGCTCCACTGTCCCCTGTAATACCTCCCAACCATGGCGTTCTGATGGTTTTCCAGTCAGACATCTAAAATGTCACAGAGCATCATCTCCAATCAGATCATTTGTTTTTTTAACTGGGTCATAAACAGGTATAAAAATCCAAGTAAATAATCGATTCAAAGAATGCTATAATTTTTATGCTTTTGCTAATATATCAAAAACCACATATATGTTCATATTACCACCATTTATTGCCATATTTTCTTACCTTCCTTCTTGCTGCTTGTTTCAGTAAAGTTCCTTCCATGTCTGCAGCAGCAAAATGTAAATGTGATCCGATGTAATGCTGCGTTAGAAAGAAATAAAACTCACACCTCAAAATGAAAAAGAACTCTGAACAAAAAGTTTCTGTAAGGTGACAAATTACCTAAAGATGTCAGACCTAATTGTGTTTACGTGTTGTTTCTGGCCTGAGGTGCTGTAACCAGAAACTGTTGTATTGGAAGACAGTTAAACCCACTTTCAGTCTCAACCTGATTATTAACGCGACGGCCGAGAGGAAAAGACATTTATGCTTTGATTTAGATTCACACATTTGCAAGATTTAGTATAAGATGGTGTTTTTAAGTATTTTTTTATTAGAAGGAATTTGTAAACAAGACTGAAGCAGAACTTTTGGATCATTTACATTTAGTTTCATTTTAATAGGTGGATATTTATGTGTATATTTATTTAAATGATGTTTTCTCCTCCTGCTCTGTCTGCAGCATCAACACCTTTAACCACCATAGAAGCAGAACTGCACCAGTTCCGACCTCTCAATAAAAATAAACAGTTACACATAAAACGTTAGAGTAAGACAGGAAATAAAAGCCTGAGTCACTGAAGCTCAGTTTGCTGTGAAAACTCTAGAGGTTAAAGGGTTAATAGACTCAGATTACATTTCCAACCTATTGTCTGACAGGTATTAAAGCCAGCAGCTATACGGTGACAGTAATGCAGCTGTAAGCGGTATTTGTAGTTCAGGTTTTATTCAAGTTACAGTACAGTTTAAAGTTGTGATCTGGTATTTCAGGAAGTTTAACGGGACGTGTTGGAGTTTCTCACATTTCCACCTCACAAAGCTGCTTGTACACGATGAATCGGCTCCGGAAAACACACAAAATCTGGGAAATTTAAAGAACTGACTCTAATCTCATGTTTATCTCTGTGAAAGAGTTTTTATTTAGGGGTCATTACGAAATGTTCTCATACAAAAACACCTTCAGTTGTCAATTTAGACAAACATGATGATTTTTATTTAAACCATCATCACAAACTGTTTCTGCAGTTTAACATGTTGATGGTGTACATTTAAAGGACCGGTGTTTCTGTTATCAGAGGAGTTAAACTTTAGGATTTTTAAGCTGCTGTTACGACATGTGACAGTTTTTACAAGCAATTCCTTGTCTGATGTGTTTGAGATGTTCATCAATTTTGTTTAAACTTTCACCCTTTCTGGTAGTTATGAGCTTTAAAGATGTGTTAATCAGTGGACAGTTTATCTTAAAAAAAAATCTGAATTTTACCATTTCTTTGCTTGGGATTGAAGTGAGTAATCACCTGAAGGGATTCTTATAAACACCCATTTCTGATAATAATTCCTCGAGGTTTTCACTTACTACACCTGCATATTTCTGTTTTCTCATTGTTCTGCTCAGCTGATGACAAATAAAACAAATAAACTGGAACAGAATCCATGAAACAAGCGTGTTTGTATTACAGTGAGTTGAGATCTGCAACAGGTCTTATTTCTCCTCTCGCTCCAGGTGATAGTGGAGAAGGTCTCTGGCTCTCAGATAGTGGACATCGATAAGAGGAAGTACCTGGTCCCGTCTGACATCACGGTGGCCCAGTTCATGTGGATCATCAGAAAACGCATCCAGCTGCCTTCGGAGAAAGCCATCTTCCTCTTTGTCGACAAAACGGTTCCACAGTCCAGGTGAGACGCCGCAAAGAGCAAAAAGGCATTTCATTGAAATTTGATTTATTTGGATTTATTTAGTAAGGGAGGAATCTGATTTATTTGAAGCTGTTTGTTCAAACTGTTTTATCTTGTGTCTTTCTTTTATTCTCAGAACTGAAATTGGCAAAATAAAGAAAACAATTATGGAGCTACAAACAATCTAATAACAGTTTTGCACTTTAATGAAAATTGAACATTGTCTATAAGCTGCTACTTTTTTCACACTGAACTCTGCAGCTTAAACAACAATGCAGATGATTTTTGGATTTTTACAGACAAACGAGCTTCATGTCGCCAAAACTTTGAACCTCGTCATATCAGATCAATGAAATCATCAAACAGATCACAGAAGACCAAAAAAACTGTTCGAATCAGATCAAACACACTCACTAAATTCTTCAGATCATTTTGCGCTTCGTGCTCACGCTGTCATCATAGAAAACACACGAAGAACCATCAATGACTCTGTATTTCTCACCTTTTAACCAGCCGTGTTACAGACACGGTTAAAGAAATCATTTACACAACGTATTTAATAAAAAATCTTTGTGTAAATATCTCATGTTACAACATAGACACCTGTGACTTATCGATAAATACAGTCTGAATATGTACAAATCTCTTTTTATTTTTAAAGCTAGTGGGCGTGGCTTATGTTCAGGCACTTAATAGTCCAGAAATTACAGTACTTGTAACTAAAGGACATTTTTGTGATTTTAAACTCACAAATATTGACTAAAATTAAAAATCCAACATCTTTCAGATTGAATATATAATTTCTTAGAAAGTACAGACCTTCTCCAAGCAGATCATTTTACAAATAATGTGATAAAACTAATAGTTCTACATTCATTTATTAACATTATTGGACCATAAAAACATATTGGCAGCATTTTGAATCACTTCCAAAATCTAATGACTGGGCTTTACTTCATTCCCAAACTTTTCTGAAATTTCCTTCCATATCACTTCACATCTTTTAAAGCTTTTCAGACAGACAGACAGATAAAACATAAAGGTGGAGATAATCCTTCTGAAAAAACGTTCCTATCCGGGTTCATTGTGTATTTATCCACCCATCCGTGTACCTAAAGAGCAGGAACATTTTACTTTTTTTTGTCGGAGTAATCAGACTGTAAACAAAGGATTAAGTCACACCTTCATTTTCTGTTTATACTAAAAACCAAACAAGTTTCAGGAGATTTCTGCCACATCAGTTAGAATTCGATCATAAAACACGTCAGCGTGTGTTCCAGTACAGCAGGTATTTTAAACGTGTGCATCCTCTGAAAAGATTTAGCTCAAAGACGACGTTATCTGATGTGGATGTTATGAATGGAATGTTTTTTTTGTCTGTGTCTTTGACTCGTCATCGTCATGCTGGTTTTTCTAAGTGTTGTCAGATGAGTTTCATATTCTTATCAGATTTGAAATCATCTCTGTTTTGTTTGACCGTGAGTTGGCTTTTTTTTTAATTATGTTTCAAGTTTTGTTACATTTGTTTAATGTTCTGTGTGATTGTACTGATGCTTGCTCATCTGTGTGAGCCGAGTTGTTGTAGTCAGTTACAACAAACACTTTGATCTTATACCGCTGCAACGTTCTTTTCAAGGTTAACTCCACCTTTTCTCAACACAAGTGAAAGACATTCCTTTAAAGAATGCTTTTAACTTTTTATGAGGGTTTTATGACTGAGTACTTTAAACTAATAAATCCTCATTGATCTTAAAGGAAGTTCAAAATAACTTCCAGGTACTTTTTAGTCATTGTGAATAGTTTCCGATTTTATGATGTAATTTTTTATTTGAGCCTGAAGGAAAATGTAAATATGTATTAAAAGTTTAGATAAGAGTTGTTTGTTCCTTGTGTTGCAGTCTGACGATGGGCCAGCTGTACGACAAGGAGAAGGACGAGGACGGCTTTCTGTACGTGGCCTACAGCGGAGAAAACACGTTTGGTTTCAAGTCCTTTTGTACAACACAGGGTTAATACGACACCCCCCCCCACATACAAACACAGTAGGACATAAACTGGTGCACACTGATCTTTACACGCATTAATGCTTCGACACGTCAGTTTTTATTCTGAAAAACAGATTTATTGGTTAAAATTCATGTATAAATGCTACAATGAGTGAACTTATTTTATCGTCAGGATCAGATGATCATTAGGGACAAAACCTGCTCGACTTTAGTCTTTTTGCTATTGTTGCTGATTTAAGGTCAGTTACGGAGACGAAAAACCTTAAACACTGCCGTGAAATCTGATTAACAATCAAAACACGTTACAGGCTCATGATTTCCATCGTTAAACCGAAAGAGGAAAAAATACACAAAAATAAGACCAGAGTATCCGTCACCCTGTTTTCTGTGTTGTTTCTTTGTTGTTCAGCCAAAATGATAATTTGACGTTTTCTGGCTCTAACATGAAGTTTTTCAGCTGTTTGCTGGTGAGTTCGGCTCAGGGCCGACAACCAGACTGGGAGTCACTTTATGTGCTTTTAAAAAGATGTCAGGAGAATTCAGACTCAGAAAAGCATGAGCATTAAACCTTTACTTGAATATAATTGTGTTGAACTGTGATATTTGTGTGCCGTCGTCAACAAACAAACGCTCACAGACAATTAAAAGCCGAACAGCTTCTCCGAAATGTACGAGCTAACAGTGAATCTCTGTGACTGTGTATCAGTCGCTCCAAACAAGTCAAGCATGAACATCTGGATTAATTACTTTAGCCATTAAAAGTTTTAAAGTTTGTAATTCTGCTCCAGAATTTGCAGCAAGTGGAAGAGATTCATCATTAATTACTCTGGACGTGCACGTTCATGCTCTTAAGCTTAAATATAGAAACAGGAACACATGACTGAGCCACACTTGTGTGTAATCTGTTCATTTCATTTTCACTGCAGATGTTTTATGTTGAAGCTTTAGTTTTATTATGTGTTTATTATCTGTAAAGCACCTTAAGTTGTTTGATTTGTATAAAAGCAGCTGCAGAAATAAAGTTTTATTGATTCAAATATATGAAGTTCATTTTTCTGTCTTAAGTTTATTTAGTTTTTTTGTGGATATCAATGATTTTTAGATTAAAGGATTTTAGAGTCGAAGCATTTCTCACTTTTAAACTTTTTGTTCTGAAATCGATTATACGATGTTCAGATTTGAAGATGATGGAACATTAAAGCACAACTAAAACTAACAAACAGAATTTAACCTTTTACAGAAAATTTTAAAATAAAATAAACTTTTATTAATGATGGATCTCTTCCACTGCAGCCAAAGTGTTTCTGGATGAAAAATACATTTAAACTCCTGAAAGTCAGTGACGACGTCAACGAAAAGACTCAAGACTGAAAAATAATTTGGTTTATCGCCTAGATGTTCCAAAAACTAGTTAATTTACTCATTTGTTGAAGTTTTATCTGAACATGTAAAGACTGATGGGAAAGGAAACAACAAAACTCTCGTGTTTATCCTCTTTTAGCAGAAAATATTACAAAATACGACAGTTTTGACTTTTTATTGACCAAGTCGTGTCAAACCTGTTATTTATTTATTTTATTAAAAATGAACTAGATTATAAATGATAAAAATCACCAGTGGTTTATTTTTTTAATTTAGATCCATCACTCAGATGTTGATTCAAATGCAGACTTCATATAATCTCGGTTTAATTCCAGGACCAACTTATTCTCACATTTGAGAAGAATAAATAATTATTTATTGTTTCAAGTCAAAATAAGACCGAAAGACAGAACAGCTGGTTTTAAAATAAAAAATATTAAGATCTTTACTTTTAAAGGAAAAATTATAGCCATACAAAACATTTAATTTCTCACATCACATCATGTTCCTTTATAATAAAATGTTTAAAGTACCTAAAATGTTTTAATTCTTTTCAAGTATTTGTTTGTTTTAATCAAATGCAACATTTTTTATTGTTAAGTTTTTTGTATTTTATCAGGAATTTCGATTTTTTTTCTTCTTATTTATATTTTTTGCTCAGCGATTGCTGTTTCATCAGGTTTTAAATCAGTTCATTTGTAGCCTACATTTCCCAGAATGCTCTTCTACAACCTTACTGGTCTGTAAGTTTGACTTGTGAAACTATCATTATTTATAAAGAGAAAAATTCACTCCACAAAGTAAAAGTATGAACTCACATCACACTGTGACATTCTGAAGACGTTCTGCAGCAAAGTGAATTTATTGTATTTTTATTTCTACTGAAATGAAACAAACATTCTGACTGCAGCTGTAGTTTTTGGTGCTGAAACATCTCCAGATGTTTTATGGTTCATTGATGTGGAATCTGTTAACGGGAGAGTTTTCGGGAATATCTCATACATTTTAAATGTTCATTAAATACTCGGTAAAGACATAAAAGGGATTTTAGATATTTTAAAAATCTTATGTAGCCAGAAAACCTGACCAATAAAAACAGTTAAAATCTGATTTTAAAGTCTCTCTCTTTCCTTATAAAGAACACTGTCACCACAGGTTAAACATTAAACATGGAGTGAATAATTGTTGGGTAACATACAGATAGTTTGTTTTATCTGTTTAAGAATGTTTTTTCTTTTACACTGATTTCATTATCCAATTATTTGGATGCATCGTGTTCTGAGCCCCTCACCTGTCAACGCTCAGGTGTGTTTCTTCAGATCAAATACAGCAATACTTCTAATAGAACTGGATTTAAAAAAAAAAAAAAAGAATTAAACACACGTCTTTCACACCAATATATTGATCATTAGAACATGAGTCTGATGAGTTTGGGCACCGTATATACGGTGTGATCCCAGTTTGGTTTAAAAAAAATCTAAGGGTGTGAGAGAAAATTAACCCTGTAAACTCATATTAAAGACCTCATTGAGTGATTCTGCCTTTTAACTCACTGCCTGTTTTATTTGTACAGATCAAATCTGTTTATCCAGTTCACAGATTAAATTCCTAATTTTCTTTAATGTATAACAAACAGGGAAATTTAAAAATTAGCTCAAGTTATTTGACTCCAGTTGGGAAGTAAACTAATGAAATGTTTTAAACAGGAAGTTGGTTATAAACTGCAGCATGTTGCATTTTATTAACTGAGATTAAATTATCTGAATTCTGCTGAATTAAAGCGACGACACAACAGATCCTCTGTAGCTGCAGTTCATTCTTTCTCACACAGGATTCACAAATCTGTCAGTGAAGCAGAAAATGTATGGATCAGAGAACTTTTTTAGTTTTTTTAGATAAAAAGCTGGTTAAATATGAATGTTTTAAAGACAGTAAACTTTCTTTTTCCTTGTTTTTAATCTTTGTAAAGAAAAAAACAGATACTTGATGGGTGTTTTTAAACACAGTAAAACTGAAGACTGTGAAGAAACATGCAGAGATGATTAAAGCTGAGAATTGAAGTCTGCAGCAGGTAAGTCGGTCTGTTTTCAGCGTCCGAGCAGCTGCACTCACACGTCACGTGCAGAGCGGTCATCAGCCTCTCAGGTCAGCAGGACGCAGAAGAAAGTCCTGCTGCGAAACTCTGTGACATCCTGACCTACAGACCAGCTGAGCCAACAGACGTGAACTGTAATAAAAGTCTGACATGATGCGAGTCAGTTACCAACGTTTCAAACTCAGTTCTCCTGCTTCACAGTCTGGGAGAAAGACGATGCTTTCGGGGGGTATTTTCACGTGACCTCCCAGTTTGTGCTGCAACAAAGCCGGTTTTCATGGAGCCTGATGGGGACATTCCTGCTGCGGAGTCGGTTTTCAGTGAAAGAGAAGGAGGTTTCTGTCGCTGCGAGGACACAGAGGGAAAGCCTGACTGAGCAGCTGCTGCCAGGCCTGCTGGTACGACTGGGACGCCTGCTTGTAGTCCCAGTAGGTGTGCAGCTCTGTCGACCTGAAAGAACAACCCCCCCACTGGGGTGATGAATCCTCAACCAGTTTAACTTACTAAACTTTTTGAAAGACTCTGTTTATCTGTTTCACTTTTTATTACTATTTGCTTTTCTTCTCGTAACTGGTTTTATCTTACGAATGTTTGAGTGAGGTAACACAACAACAGACCCGTCAACTCAAGTTCATAAAAGCATAAAAAGCTCAGTTTTCCTCTTCTGAAAGACTTTTTTTCTCTGAAACACGAATTTAATCCACAGGGAATCTTTTCAGATCAATTTGTGTTTCGGCCTCTTGTAATTATTTTCATTTGTTTATTTCTCATATTGGGAGAAACTGTTTACATTTCTCATACAAACAAACAGTTTGAATGATAAAAAGCAGATTCATGGTTTATTTGTCATCAATTTCAAACAAAAGAACTTCCTGGTTTCTGAGTTCTTCTAAAATCACGTTATTGTGTGCTGGAATTTGGTTTTCAGGTATGGAATGCTGTGTGTGTGTGTGTGTGTGTGTGTGTGTGTGTGTGTGTGTGTGTGTGTGTGTGTGTGTGTGTGTGTGTGTGTAAAGAGAGAGCCAGATCAGATTATCTGCTGAAACGTTACTGAATAGAAGAAGCTCTGTTGCTTTGGTGGAGCAGATTCCCAACCATCAGCACACAATACAAACACACACAGACTCGTGAGTACACGACAGCAGGGAGAGGGTGTTTCCACTATTACACACACTTAAATGTATTTCCTCAAGATGTGAAGCCAAGTGAAGAACACCACAGTGCAAATCACTGGCTTTTCTTAAACAAATCAATGTCTGAGAAAGTTACACTGAATATAAACATATAATATCTAAATATTTATACTGTTATCATAAAAACAATGACTACAGTCTTAAATTTAATATTTTCTAATACCTGACCATGATAAGCACGTGTTTAGCTACATATGTTGTATTGAAACATAAAGTCTAAAAATAAAACAACAACAAAAAAAACTAGAAACCGATTAAAACTTCTTGAAAAGAAAAGAAATTGTTGCTGTTCTGGATCTGGATGATGTTCAGATGATTCACCTCATTAGTATTCAGACTGGTTCATCATGATGATTTAAAGATTTCACGTGAAGGAAGTTTCTATTATTTCCAAAGAAAATATTTGCACAGCAAGCAGGAAGATTGTTGTATTTATTACACATTATAAAGCACAGACCTGAAACAGATGGAAGGATGTGAGTTACCTGAGAGAGTCAGGGAGGGATGAAGGATCGGTGGCTGCGATCAGAGACAGGAACGAGTGAAAAAGCTCCAGTTTACACAGGAGAGACCTGAAGACACACAAACAGAATCAATCATGTGATCAGAATAAAACAAGGAGTTAGTTTTATATTATTTAACTGTAGCTACTCTGTGTGTATGATCCAGACCTGGATTTTGGAGTTCCCAGGACCTTTTTGGTGACTCCATGTTTGTATCCGTTTGCAGTGACATCTAGTGGCTGTTCTGCTACATTACACCAACTTATGGCTGAAAAAATACAATATTTTTACTACAAATAACTACAAACAGAAGTTACCACATACTGCAGTGTTTTATATGAACTATAATTATTTTGTGACATTTAGAGGGAATGTGCTGATATTCTGACAAAACAAACAAAGATAACGACAACATAGATCAGTTTAATTATAATGTCAAATTGGAAGTTAAAGTAACATTTTTCAGGTAAACAGACTTTGTCCACGTGGTTAAACATGATTAACATGAGCTGAGGTTTTCAGTGAATGTGCCATCGTGATTGGTTTATTTATACAGGGAGAAACTTTTGTAGGATTTACTGATTTTAAGTGAAAAGTTTCTGAGTGAATTAATGTACCGGCTCCGCAGGGGGAGATCCGTCCCTGTCCAGCCCGATGTTGGAGTTCTGTCTGGTTCTGGCTGAAGGGAAACTCCAGGCTGGACTGCAGCAGAACTGGTGAACATACAGAGAAACCAGCAGGGAGGTCCGACACGTGGGAGCACCTACGAATAAAATGCAACTTTAAGAAGGAAACTTTAATCCCAAACAGCTGTAGGGTGCTGAAACCAGCAGAGTCATGTTTCACCTCGAGACCAAAGCTCTGTGCAGGACGTCCTGGCTGTAGGGACACTTCCCCACCACCACAGTGCTGAAGTAGAGGGCCTTCTCCAGGTAATGTGACAGCAGAGCTCCCTGAAAGCCCAACACCCCCCAGCGGGCCAATTTATCACTGCAGGACAGGGACAGAGTCGGTTCTCCTCGACCCGGTTTCACACGGAGAACACCAGTACTATGATACCCTGGCCCTGGGTGCAAAGGATCAGCTGGGCCGCCTGGGACACATTTGGCCCCTGTTCTATGAACATCTCGGACCTGCTTTGCATCTCCATTCTTTGTCTCTGATGACTCCTCCTCTTCAAGACGAGGAAACTTCCATTTTCTTCCTTCACCTGGTTCCTCAGCTTTCCTTTTCAGGTCACCTCCATCAGTCTCTTCACAGCTGTTTACAGATGTGACAGGGGGGCAGGGCTGAGACTGGCTGTCAGTCATGGGAATGATGGAGGCATCACCACCTGGTGATAAAAAGCTGCTCAGATTCCTTCAGTTACATGATCATTTAAACAGAACCAGATAAAAAAATGTTAGAAGAACTTTGTAAAAATGTGATGAAAATCAACCTAATTTGACTCCAGCAGAGCTGCGTGAGGAGAGATCACAGAAAACACTATGAAACCATCTGCTCAGGTTCCAGGGAGTGTACTGGACTTACAGGGAGTGTGACTTGTAAAGAGAAGGAAGGAAACTCCTGGCTGAAGCCTCCACTTTCCCCGTTCATCAGCTGAACAAAACACCGAGCTGCCATGACCACTAACGGCTCTGTGCAGCTCCTGGATCAGATACCTGCAAATAAATCAATGTTCAGTACGTCCAAAAGTCAACAAGGAAGCAGAATAAAGTAAATCCAAAATCACCTGATACAACCTCGTCTGGCGATGACTTCTGCGTGGCAGTCATTAAGAACATCACCTGAAAGTCAGAGTCAAACAAAATAAATACAATTAATCGGATCCAGTACACACACCTGAACCTGAAGAATAAAGACTGCATGTTCTTCATGTGTGAAAGTATCTACAGGGTCACATACCGCTAGGACTCATGGCTGACTGTCCAATACATTTGGTTCCAGTTCCCATGGAAACAACCTCATTTTCAGCTGTAAAAACACAATATTTACTGAAGCAGACACGTTTTTTCATGTTTCCAAATCAAGAAATCCTTAAAAGCAAAATATATAAACAGATGAAAGTGGCTCAAGACATTTTTACGAGAATAAACAGTGTTTTAACATAATATGTTTAATTAACTAGTTTAAAACGTTTATCATTAGCTTTATTCCACTTCAGACAGAATAAAAATAGAGTGTAGTTGTTTCGGCTGTCTAACCTGAGTCCCAGTTTGTCTTCTGGGTACTTTTGAGCACAGCGGCCAGCAAGGTCCACTCCCTGCCGGGCTCGGGCTTCCCTCTCCGGGGCAGCTGGCTGAAGTGCTCGTAACACAACCGGGCAACTTCATCCGCGTTTATCATGTTAAATAAACACACATATAAAGACGAAGTGACAACACAAACATTTGCTTTAAGGTTATATTAAATATACTTTAATTTATAACACTAAAATGTGTTATTTTGTTACAGTTCCGACAGACACTGATACACTCCGAACAGTTTAAAAAGATGGAGATACTTCCGGGCTCAGATAGGAAGTGAATGACTATCACAATAAAAGTTCAACAGTATTTTTTATTTATAAATTTCATTTTATTGTGAACTAATAATAATATGAACAATTTAAAAAGTCTCGAACCACTTCTTTCTACGTTCAGTTTTTGAAATTGGTCCTATCAATAGCTGTCCAATCTTTCTGAAGGTCTTTTTTCTTGAACACTGGAAGTTCATTTTCAATCCAACAACCTTTCCAATCTCTGGATTTTTCAATCATAAAATAGCATTTAAACTCAAGGGAAAACAGACAACAGGCAAAATTTTGAATTGTGTTGAATTGTCATCCACAAAATATTTTATGAAACATACCAATGAAAACAGTTTGCCAGAAGAACATTTAACCACCAACAAGATGCTAGATAGCCTATTGTTCATTTCCTGCAGATGGTTTTTAAGAGCTCACCCTTCTTATTATTTACACACACTATGATGAAATATTACATAACATATTGGCTGTTATTTATTTTGATGCATCTGAATAAAGTAACTTGAAATCACCAGAATTTGACTCTCAAACTCCTGCAGTCTTTGTGTTTTGTTCAGTAAGTCTGTTTGATAATTGTTCTTTGCTGCTTTGCACATTTCGACTTTTTCCACTGTTGAATTTTTAGCAGCTGCACAAGCCCCATTTTCAGACTGTAATCATCTTTGGCCTGCAGGACGCTTTCGAAACAGCCAATGAGACACTGACAGTGGAGATGACATGAGAAAGTCTGTTTGTTTGGTAACATCCAAGCATATATTTTCAATTACTCCAACCCTGCTGGCCAAACCACAAACTGTATCCTGATGAGTGGAAAATGCTGCTGGCTCTGGAAAAGCTCTATCTACATTAACAATCCATCTCTTCTGACTAGTTTCAGTTTGTAAATTCAGAGGCACTGGATTTAATTATGTCAACAGTATTTAAGTCCTTTTAGACACTCCAAGATTCAAAAGTCTTGTTGTCTGTACATGGTAAGATGTAAAAGGACTCTGTAATGATGGATTTTAAAACTGTCTGCAAATATAATACACAACAACAGATGATTGCAGATCAAAGCTACAATGTTTAAAAGAATCAGTTTTATTTTATATAATTGATTATAGAATTAAGATATTTGTGATTTATGTAGACAAATGCGGAGTTTGATCCCTTTTATTTATTTGCACCATTTTTGTTTAAAATTTCAGAATTTCTATGGGCTTAAGGGAGTAAAAAAAAACAATTTCCTAGTAAAACCAACAAGGCTGAACATTCAGAATCAAAGTTACAACTATTTGTCTGTTCCCTTTTGCATAAATCAGATAAACAAATTAAACCAACAAACTTCCCCATTGGACGTAAAAACTGAATGAAAGCTACTTTATGTGGTTTTATTTATTTGTTGGGATCGGCGACAACATGAGAAATTGATATAAAATCCATCACCTGGAGCAGGAAGAACCTCATGAAAGATGTTTATCAGTTGATTGTTACATCAAAGAGGATTAAATAAACTTCCCTGAAATATTTATTTTTGAACATGGTGGTTAATTTCACAAACAGTTTTTTCATCTGTTTGTTTCTATTAAATGAGGCCAAGCCTGAATGTCAGAAGTACTTCCTCATCAGATAGATTTTTTTACTTCTGAAAAAACACCGAGCACCGAGGCCTGAATTTATATCTCAGACGGTTAAAAATGGATCAACACCGATTAAGACTGAAATTTCATTTATTTTGGATCTGTACAAGAGAAAATGCTGACTTTCACAATTAACAGAAAAATAAAAAATAAAATAACATCTCTCTCTACCCTCTGCAACAGTGCGCTAGAACATGATAACATCTCTGCTGAATTCAGTTCCTCTCACACGCTGCTGTAAAAAACTGAACTTTTCTCTGATAGATATGTTTTACTGCATCTGCGGGAAGCTGTGCTGTAGTTGTGAGTCATCATTAAGGCTTTAATGACGTCTGGTTTTTGGTGCGGTTCTAAGCTGGGAGCTGTGTGGGTGTATGTGCCATCCTGTTCACATCACACGGATAAAGACAATAAAGTGAGGAACCACACACGCTCGCGCGCGTCCACATTCACACAAGCAAACACACTCATCTTCCAACAACTCGTTTGATCCTCTTGCAGGTTGGGGGCCTCGTATGACTGATAATTTTCAGTCCTGTGATTAACAAAGGCAAAATTAGATCAATAACTAAAATCGTGTTGAATTAACGGATGTCTTCTCTGCACTGTTTCCTTTTCTGACGTCACTCCTGTCCGAATCCCTCCGTCTCTTCAATGGCAAACAGGAGTTTCTCTCTGAGCTGCTCCAGGCTTCTGTAGGGCGGCAGATCCAGACGATTGAAGCTGAAAAGATCAGACAAACAGGATGAATGAGGGTTGTTTAAACAGGAAAACACTGTCTGATTGGTGGCAGTGGGAGTCCTGACTGAACCCCGATAGGTGCATGTATGACAAAAACAGCAAAAATTACATCATTTTGTCAAAGTTCTTGCTAAACCTTCTGGATTTAACACCTTTAATTTCAGTTTTCTTTCTTTTGCACTTAATTAAACTAATAGAAACATGTCAAAACCCTCATGGAAAAGAGTTTGGAATGACTCTGCACTGACCATGCTAATAACATTATCATAAAATGCACAAAGCAATTCAAGCATATGTGCACTTTACTTCATCTTGTTTTTTTTAGAAAACATTTACAGAGATAATAGGTGAGGCAGCATCTCACCATGTGTGGCTTCTTGGAAGCCAAGTCTCTTTTCCCACTTTGTCGATGCAGAACTTCTGGGGACCATTACTTCCTGTAAGAAAAAAAACACAGAGTCATCAAACATTAGCAGAATCTTTTATATGAAATAATTACTTTTTTTACATCAGCTAATGTCAAACAAAAAAAAGGACAATTTGTTTTTAAATCAATTAAGAAAATTTTTAGCTTTTTTTTAAAGCTTCTGAAATGAACTTTGAGCAAATTTAAGGAACATGAACTATAAAAGAAAACAGGTTTAAGTTGTGAATTACCAAATTTAACATGTCTGATGAGTTGATTTAATGATCTTTAACTCTGTAATAAAACAGATGCTTCACAACAATAAAACATTTTTATTGCTCTCATTTTTCCAGCAGAATCATACATGAACAAAAGTGCAGGATATAAAAATATTTAGAGAAACACAAATAAGAGATTTGGCACATAAAGAGATGCATTATGACTTTAGCCTGTAGTCTCTTCTTGGACATCAGTTCAGTGCTCTTCTGAAAAAGTAACAAGAATTCTTGTGAATTTGCACCATCAGATTTCAGTCTGTGTTTCACGTGATCCTGAACACAGCTGTGAACACTGTGTGCTGCGTACCTATGAGCTCAGCGAAGCCTCCGACTGGCAGCCGACAGGTTCCTGTTACAAACTGAAGCAGGCGGATTCTCTTCTCGTTGTCCATTTCTTTCACCACCTGCACAAACCATCAGTCATGTTATTCTAAACAGATCTCGCTGTTAAGATCTTTTTTTTGTCCTCAGTTACTGATCTAAGTCTTTTAAGCCTGAGACCAGACTGAGGCTTGCGTAATTCAGCAGGTTTAACATATCCTGGGTTTTACAAATCCTATCAAAGAAGACAAGAACACAGGGATTCTGGGTCCAAAATACCTCCAAAAATATCACCTGTGAGTACATTAATACATTAATATCCTTATCAGTATTACATGCATAAATGATATGAATGTGCCACCTGTTATTAAAACATGAGAATATTTCAGCTTTTTATACTGTAAATGGAACAATAATTGAGTTGTTTTACTAGTAAAAATGAATTCTTTTCATTCACTAATACTCAGCTGAGAGAAATAAACTCTAGAGTGATCAGCTTCTGCTTTAAGTCACATGAACACACGCAAGGAAACGGAAAATAAATCAGGACCTATATTGTTTGATGAACTTCATCATGTTGGGACGTATCTGAGAATGTCTGTACCTGCCAGAACCAGTGGATTGGTTTGCTGTTCTTGGTGTAATGTCTGTAGATGGTGTTCTTCTGCCAGTCAGCCAAATCAATCTCCTGCATCCCACAAAGCATCAGCTGCAACACGGAAACATCTGCAGTGTAAGTTTCACAGCATTCGACACCGTCTTTCTTTACACAGATGATTCAAAATCCTGATATTTTTAATCTTATTTCAGTGACATGATTCATTTTACTAACATTTAATTCAGAAACTTGATCAGACTGTAAATAACTGGGACATCGAGCAGGAATTACATTTATTCACATGTTCTTATGAATGTATTTTCCCATAGTTTTTAAACACTGATGAAAATGTGTGGCCTTGTTTCAAGCTCTCCTCCTCCTCCTCCTCCTCTTCCTCACCTCCAGCTCCTTCTCATCAAAGTAGCGAAGCCACTCCAGAGGAACCACCTCGTTGAAGCCGTCCAGGAAAGCTTTGGTCTGCTCCTCCACCCCGCGGGTGAACCTCCAGTCTGTCAGCAGGCTGCAGGATGAAACATCTCATCACTCTTCAGGTTTTGTTAACTGCTTACATCCTGGAGATGTTTCTTCTTCTGTGTCTGCTGAGCTCCAGCAGCTTCTCCCATCTTACCTAATGTACTCCTCCTTGTTCTCCTCTGTGACCAGCTCATTCTCTCCGTCATCCTTCAGCTGGTGGGACGAAACCTTTCCAAGGATTTCCATGTCCTGTGCAAAGTACAGCTCCACTCCACACTCCTGCAGGTTGTTCTCTCTGGACACAGAAACACACATTATGGAACCTCAGGTCTATGTGAAGTTAGAAAATTTACTGATGAGGCGAGAACATTTCAGATTTTCTACATTTATGAGTAAACAACATATTAAATTATTAAATGATTGTGACCCCCGTGCAGCATGACTTACTTGACCCACATGATGGAGTTATAAAACTCAGGATCTATGGACTCCAGGTCTTTCAGAGTCGGTTTCTTGTCCAACATTTGCTTATAGAACGGCAGCGTGAAGCCGGTGTCGATGAACTTTCCGTGGTACAAAGCCTGCAGGGAGGATGAGTTTTATTAGAAGCTGCATTAAGAAGTCCTCTGCTTTTATGACGTCACAAAACAAGTCCATTATTTCATGCACTGAGTTCAGATTAGTTCTCTGAAATGAGTTCAATGTTTGTGCTGATTAATCATGAATCAGCTTCTTTTACAGGAAACATAACCAGATCTTAAATAACTATCTAAATAATTATCTAACGTTTGTCAAAAATCCCAAGTCTGTGAGTCACTCAGATCGTGATGTGTGAGAACTCTCCTGAGTGAGTGAGTGTATTCACAGACAGACAGATGGAACTGTTTAATGTTAAAAACCCAGAAAAGGCTCAGAGCATTGATGAGCCAACAACAACACAGACGTCCAAGGACATTCTGACCACGTGTCTGTCTCACACTAACAGATTTCAGTCTGACAAAAGCTGTGGAAAGTAAAAACAAGGCGAAAGTCTGGGAACAGAGAGTTGGTGAAACAAGCTTCTTTAAAAGGCAAGTCAGCAAAGCAGATTTTGGGACTAAATTTAGGCAGCAGTGGGTGTGGGCTGGTGGGTGTGGGCTGGTGCAGCAGTGGGTGTGGGCTGGTGCAGCAGTGGGTGTGGGCTGGTGCAGCAGTGGGTGTGGGCTGATGCAGCAGTGGGTGTGGGCTGGTGCAGCAGTGGGTGTGGGCTGGTGCAGCAGTGGGTGTGGGCTGGTGCAGCAGTGGGTGTGGGCTGGTGCAGCAGTGGGTGTGGGCTGGTGAAGCAGTGGGTGTGGGCTGGTGAAGCAGTGAGCTCATGGTGTGGGTGAGCGATGGAAGGAAGGTTGGTGACCAGCAACTATTTGGAATTGATCCTGCAGAATACTCAGAATAATTTCCTGGAGGAACCTCCCGCAGGATTAATAAAGTTCTATCTAATCTAAAACTACAGAAGTTTACATTATCTTAACAAACAAACAAACTCTAACTGCACGACCATAAAACACCAACAACTCTGCAGGAAAACCAACAACCCAACTCAGATTACATGAACGTACTGAGGAAGAACTACCAAAACTCAATTATGTGTCAAAATGATTAGTTTGGTCTTTAGTGCATAAAAGAAATCATAATAATAATATTATTAAGCAGAATAATGTAAACCTCAGATAATCTATATAAACCCTATAAAAAAAATTAAAGAATAAAACTTAATTTTCACTTTAACAAAAATGACATAAAGCTGCATTTTTAGTGAAAAGTCTCTTAAAGTGATGTTTACCATGGCGATGAAGCGGCCGATGAAGCGGAAGTACGTGAGGTGGTCGGGGTTTATGGAGGACGCCGGGTTGATCTGCAGACAGTAGTTGTTCTTTCCAGCGTACTCGAACAGGCAGTACATGGGGTTCAGGACTTCGTGGGACAGCAGGAAGAACCACTCCCTGCAGAACGAGAGGACAGAAGACATCACTGCAGGGGAGGAAGTCAGCGCATCATCACTGAAACTTATCATAGATTAAACATGCTAAACTGACTGAGAAGACAAAGATTTGATTCAATCAACAAAGACTGAGTAATCAATGGAAACAAAAACATTCTGTTGTGTAGATTAAAAATAAAAATCAAATGCTGACAAATTAACAACAGGATTATATTTAACCCACATGATGAAACTGAACACAATTTTTTACAAAAACAATCATGAAAAAGAAAAAAAACAATTCTAAAGCTTCTAACTTTCAGTCCTTTTAGTCTTTTAGTTTTGTCAAAAGAACAAAAACAGTGATAAATAACTTCGTAATCTTCTTTCTAATGTCTCTCAGGTTTGACTTTTGGATTCATTTCATGTAAAACAAACAGATGAAATAAACTGGAGCAGCCAAAGTATAAAACATGATCAACCGTTTCTTGTAAATAAACAGATTTTTGACTTTTGATTTTGCTCCTTGTTAAAGAGAAAAAATCATTCTGTGCAGGTGAAATGAAGCAACTGTGAGCTGCTGCTGAACTACATGAGGACAGAACACAGAACATTAAGAATGAAAACAACATAGTGGATTTTAAAAATGGGCACAGTGTGATAGATGCGTGTTAGAGAGAATGAAGAACCTCCACCAGCTGCAGCACCAAGCGCTCCCAAGGCCCCGCCCACCTGTTAGCACATATCAGGTGGGAGGGGTGTATGAAGTGACGGACGGACGGTTTGACGGACGCAGACACCTCCCAACATCCCGTCCGTGGTTCTACCCTGTGGTAGAACAGCATGATGTCACCTACCATAGGGTAAAACCACTGACGTGACACCGGAGACAGACACACAATGTGAAATAAAATAACAGAAAAATACCAACAGAAACAGAGAAGAAGACCCGAAGGACAGCAGACACTGGGAGGGGGGGGGGCAGGATGGATACATGTGATGAGTGGAGGGTAGAAACACAGCACGAGGTTTTACTCCAGTTCAACATTTAAACGTACATTTTCACTGAAACGATAAACATCTGCAGCTCTTATAGTGACATGAGATGATAAAACTCATGGCCTCAGACAGAAGAACCATAACAATCAAACAAAAACACACATTTATGCATTTGTCTCAAATGAAACAAATAATTTGTGAAAAAAAATTCTGATTAAAAACAAATTTGATCTTTCACAGGTTTTAAAGCTGGTAGCAGCTTCTTTCCTTTTAAAAATCCCCAAAGTTGCTAAAAACTTCCAGTGTGTTTACAGCAGCAGAGTGAAGGCAGACTTTAAACAAACATCAGCTTCACTTCAACCTCTGATTGTGCAATTTATCAAACACACAACATGAATCATCTTTCATGGCCTCAGGAACATATTCATCTGTCATAAATCCCTCCAGTTTCTTATAAAACAATAATCTGAACTAAACCTGAGCTGCAACAACACGTTACTGAGGACCAAACAGTTACACAACACTGCCACCATCAGGTCAACCTGAGAATTACATCATTACCCTTTTTACATGCATAAAACTTTAAACCCAGAGGAGAAAGTTGGTGCAGAGATGAAGAAGCAGCAGGAGCAGAAAACAAAATACACCATCACCAACATAAACAACATGTATTCTAAAAACACGCAAAACAAAAGATAAAAAACAGACATGAAAATGATGAAACGTGAGAAGCTGAAGCAGAAGTTCGTTTAGTTGATGCTCACCTGGCGATGCCACCATAGTCCAGCCCCTCCTCTCCTCTCATGATGATGTAGAGTCGACGCCGAAGATCGTACGGCTTCACATTCATGATCTGATTAAAAAAAAAATCATTAATTTAATATTTTATTATCTACAGTTTCATTTTTTTACAGCCTTGTGACTTTATTCCTTGCCATGATGCGTTTAATGTCCGTGAGACGTATGATTAATGTACTCCGTTAAAGGGAAAACACTTCACTTGATCCTAAAGTTTATATACCAAAAGTTTTTTTTTTATTTGACCTTTGAGTCTGTTATTTGTTTCAGTATAAGACAGCAGCTTTGATTTCCTCCTCAGACAGAAAAATCTAGCTGATCACAGATCAGCTTTAGATGTTCATGTCTTTCAACAAAGAAACCACATTTTCAGCCTAATTTTTAATGATTTACTGTCTTTAATTTGCTCATTAGACACACTGAATCCACTTTATGTCGTTCTGTTTTATTCAGTGAATCAATTTGAAGGAAGATTGTAAAGTTGGTAAACGTTTAATCACTTTTAATTTATATAAAGATAATAAAAAGTGTTTTAAAAATTTATCTGAGAGCAAGTTTCAGTGAAATTAACAAAAAATGCAGAAACCTGAGCGTAAACAAAGCCACAGTTTTTCTTTTTACTACATTGTTAACATTTTGAACAGAGCTGCATGTTTCTGTCTGACCTGCTGAAACGAATCTTCAAACAGAGTCTGTCTGGATACGGAGATCTTCACGTGGCTCGGCAAGGCGTTGGACTGCACAAAGAGCAGAAAGAATCAAGAAGTTAAACAGAAAGCAGAGATCCCAACACACGGATCAGGGTGGGCTGAGTGTGTTTATCTTAACACTTACATGACACAGGAAACGGAACTGGTGATATTTCCACCTGAAGCTGCGATCATAAGCACCTGGTGATCCACCCTGTCGTGATCTGTGAACACACACACGTAGAGGGAAAGATGTGGTCACTTTAACATGATTTATGGAAAAATCTGAACTCAACAGAAACACAATGGTCACTTTTATGAATCTCTGAAGAAGCAAGTCTATGCAAAATTAAATCCAAACCATCACCAAAGCTTTCAATGAGCTTGTGTGGGTCTCAAAGACAAAGGTGAGACTGAGCCTGCAGCTGTGTTAGTATAAGCTCCACACACACTGAATATGTGCTTTATCAGCAGACGAAAGTCTGAGATGCAGAAAGAAAGTAAGAAAAAGACCTAAATGATGGGAGAAAGGGAGGAGGAGAGAAGAAAAGTGTTGGGTTTGTGCTTGCTGAGCTGCCAGGCACATTTTGGTTTGGGTTAGGAAATGGAGACCACAGCTGCAGAGCGCCGGCCATGAACACACACTGCAGCAGGAATCAGGATTTAAAACGGCAAGGACGCTTTCAGGAGCCCTCTACGGCCACCGGCCTATAAATACAACCTAAGATTCATCCACGCAAATCAAGTATACAGCAGTGACCACACAAGCAAATACACATTTGGTGCCAAATGTAAACACTGAAATACACAAACACCCACACACATGCCAGAGCAGTCTGCAGCGGATCTACTGTCGCACATCTGCACATTATCCTGACTTCTGCAGTGAGATTTGAGACCGCTTCAAGGCAAAGCAAACATCCACAGTCTGAGGGGAAGAGCAGTGTGTGTGTGTGTGTGTGTGTGTGTGTGTGTGTGTGTGAATTTTTAATAAAACATCTGTGACGCTAAAATTGATTCTGACAAAAAGATAATTAGAAATACGTGAAGAAATGAAAGGCAATGAGTAAAACATGGACTTGATAAAGACAAATACAACTAAAATGATGATGTAGAAACATTGATGACTGTTTAAACTTAAGCAAATGAGGGTGTCGTGTGAATCTAACAATGTCAGACAAAAACAAACCCCCCCCACCCCTAAAAATCAAAGATCGGGAAAAAAATTTGGTTTTTCCTCTTTTTTCGGATATAATTCATATTTTATTGTGATCTCTTTGCCTCAATCTGTAGCATCCATTTATTTCCTACTGAAGAATATTTTTGGAGGAAGGCCTGTAAGACAATAGTTACCCTGACTCAAACCCGGGTCTGGGGTCTTTAAAGGTGGTGGTGCGGGAGTTGTGGTCCACAAAATATCGGACTCCCTCTGCGGTGTACTTCATCTCCCAGCCAGGGGGCAGGGGGTGCTCCTTGATCATCCTGCAACAGGGAGAGGGGCAGTGAGCACGGTCCCAGGCGAAGGGCCCCGTTTCAGGGATGAAGTTAACATACCTCCCCTGTGGAACTAAACGTCTGGATACTTCAAAAAACATAAAATACGAGCCACAGCTGAGTTTAGACTCTATGTTTATGTATTAAGAGTCGTTTTAAATATCGGAGATAAAATCTGAATCAGATCAAGAGGAATATCTCTGTGATCGTCACACATAGAGCTAAATATCTACAAAATGACCAGAATTTACCAGCAATCACTTCTTTAATAAAATCTGTTCTACTTTTTGGATATTTAATCTAAAACTTTGTGACAGAACCGTCATGTGAGGGGTGGACATGAACAACTTCTGACAACAAAATCGTTTTCTTTGTTCAAAGAGTTTTAGATGTAAAAACGTCTTGAAAGGCAAAGAGCCAGATCTTTCAAATCTGAGAGATTCCCTTAAAGGTTTAATAATGACTGATGTCAAATAAAAAATAAATTAAAAACTCTGGATGTCTTTAAATGTTAAATAAAGAAAACGTGATCAAATGAAAGAAAACGGATTGGATCAAACTTGGGTCCTAAAAATCTTCACTGATTCTGTTGTTTGTTTAAAGTTCGCCATGTTTTAAACTTGCCTGAAATATATTTGATGTATAGGAGGGAAATATTTAAACTTATGGATCTTAATCTGATTATCTGAGAAAATTGAACACCTCAAAACAAGAAGGATATACTCAGATGATGGTTTTCAGTATAAGCAAACACTCAAAGCGCCACACCAACTAACAAACATGCAGACACGTGAACACACACGCTGGTTTTTCAGGTTCGAGGTCTCACCCTTGGGTCCGAGGATCGTCCCACTGTGTCGTCCGTGTGTTGTGGTTGACGAAGTACACTCTGCCATTATCCTGACGCTTCTCTGTGGAAACAAATGAGACAGAACTGACACTCAAACCAGAACTGTATGATGTTCAACAAGAGTCAGTAAAATCCACAATAAAAAGACATGAATCAGTGGGATCACCTGAGTCTTTCTTTTAGGACGAAGAAAAGAAAAATGTCACCGCCATGAGAGAGAAGCAGCAAATCTATGTGGTATTTCACTGTTGCTTGATCTGAATACCTCACCGGGGTAAAACCTGAGTGTGTGTGTGAGGCAACAGTGAGGTTGTAATAAGTGTCAATATGTTACTGATATTAAATAAAACTTTTTCCAACTGAAACACTTCATATAGAGATTTATTCTAATCGATGTCTGCTGCATGTTGTGATGTTTGTGTGCCACTAGTCGTGCACTGATCTCCTGAAAGGTTAGCTGGTGCCCCATCCTCCTCCCTCATCGCTCCAACATCTTTTTCTCATTAGCAGGAGTGTGTGGAGGGCCCAGTAGTGCTCACATTGCAACTCTTACTAGTTTTACTCCTTCCAGCCCCCCATACGATCCAGCTTGACCCCCCCACCCCTTTTTTTCTACCCTGTTCTTCATCTTTCTATCTTTTATCCCATCTTTCTTTTTCTGAATCTAAACCCTGAAAAAAGAAAAAAAAAATGAAGGAAAGTGACCGCAGAAGAAAAAAAGAGCGCGCCAGAGAAACGAATCCGAGCCAATGATATAATTGAGGTTTTCTTCTTTGAGGTACCGCAACATGTTGAAAAGGCATCATGGGCAGAGAGTGAGTGTTTTTGGAGAGAACAAAGCTGCGGGGTGAAGTTAAGAGAAAATGTTAGTAGAACAGGAGCCGCCAGTAGTGTTCGTTTATGAATGAATGTGTTTGACAGGATTCTACATGAATCCGATTACATTTCTCATTTGGGAAAATGCTGAATGATGAAGAGTCCCATCAAAAACAGAGTCCCTGTAATTTGTGGACTTTAGAGTAAAGGGAGTCCTTACAGTGATAAATGAACAGAGTAACAAAGAGAAACCAAAAAGATATTTCATCCAAATCTTCTTTTACAGGGTAAAAAACTAAATCAGTAGAGTGAAGACGTAAATCCGACAAACACTGACGGATCTGCTGACAGCAGACGGGAGGGGAGAGCATCGGGAATAAGAGAAGAGTTTTTTCTGTTGTTTCACAAAGGACTAAAATAAAAAGAAGTGATTTAAGTTCTAGAAAAATGAAAAAAAAAAATGTTTTCTGATCTGAAACATTTTGAAAGACTTCACTCAAACCTGTCAGAAATCTACATGCAGCCCGCTGGTGCTGCTTTACTCTCATTACAATTACAAGTTGTCAAAAACATGAATTATACAGGTGATGGTGACTAAAATGTACTCAGCTAATTATAAATCAAATTTTTTGCAGAGTAAATATTTACTCAGACAAACTTACCCCATCCAGGAGGCAGCGGGCCCAGAGGGTCATTTTCCACCGGAGCTCCGGACGGCTAAGGGAGAAACAGAGACAGACAAAACAAATCCCGTTAGGACACCTTTCTGTCTCTCCTTGTCCTCTGGCTTCTTCTCAGTGTTTGTCCTTGTCGTACAGCCCAGAGTGAATTTCTTCTGTTTGGTTTCTCACTGCTGCTTTTGTGAAAAGTGTTAGAAATAAAAGTTTTATAAAAGTTAGCCCTACTCAGTAACGCTCTTCCAAAGTGTGAAGATCAAGTCTTCTTTTTACTTCTCTAGCACTTGAAGCCCAGGTTAGAGTGTGTGTGTGAAGGGCAGAGACGGGTGAGGGGAGGGGTGGCTCCTCTCTGCAGCAGCAGTAAGAGGCGACTGAGGGTGCTGGCCGGCCGGTGGCTCGAATCCTTTCCAAAGACGACACGCTCGGTAGGAGGATAAAACAACAACGCTGTTCCAATGAGCTCACTGGTTGGATGCAAGCTCCACCCCCCTCAGCTTCCCGCTCAACACCTCACATACACCCACTGCCGCCTTCTCTTCCTCCACCCACCACCACAGAGGCACCCCTACTGACCCCACCCTCGGGTCCTCCTCCCTTCTCTAGCGCTGCTGTGAAACTAGGCAGGGAAGTGTGATGTCTGAGGGAACTGAGGGAACATTCATGGCTGTTCCAGACTGGACACCCCACCTTCTCTACAGCCCCACCCACCCAGATTCTCACAAAAGGCACCTTTATTCATCCTAAGCCTGGAAACTGCTGTGGGGTTTACTCAGCCTGTACTCATACATACACACATTAAAAAAGTGTGTGAGTGTGCGCGCCACAGTGTGGAAAGTTTGTCCGTGGCAAACAGTCAGTCAGTGTGTACATTCTCATGTGTGAATATACACATGCCAGCATGAATATATTAACTTGAGTAGAAAAGCAGCTCAAAAGATGCTTGTTTAGAATTAGATTCCACTGGTGAGTTTTCATGCAAGATGTTTATCAAAGAGCTGATTTAGGTGGGACGTAAATTAACTTCAGCCTCAGAAACTTCACCACCGAGCAGGAATACCATGTAGTGATCCTTCAGATCAGACAAAAATCACTTCAAATGCAGAATTATATCAATAATTGTTGAAAAATGGTTCGTTTTACTATCAATGTTCATGTGAGTAGCTGATGAGGTAAAAGCTGCTGGTCAAATTCAAGATAAAATCAAAACCAACATTTTTACCAAATGAAATCTGGTGTTTATTTGTTTCATGTTGCACTTCAGTACCGTTGATTTTTGAGAGAATTATACACTAAATGTCAGCGTCACTCTGAACAGCACTGCTCCCTTTTAAAGCAGCTCTGTCATGGAAACTCTGAGGGTGTTGGGATGGAAAGGACTGGGCCTACAGAGGAGTGAGAGTGGGCACAAAACAGGGTTAAAGGGTGTGTGTATGTGTGTGTGTGTCACTCCCATCGACAGCCAATCTATGCCCCTGGGGCCCCACCCGTATGGGTTTTCTGTGACTAAAAAAGGTAAAAGGAGAATATAATGATATAAAGACATGATGACTTCATCCTGGCTCTGACCATTCAGCTCCTCAGCAGCTTCCAGACAAAGCCAGGCTGGAGGAAAAGAAAGGGAGACTGAGAAAACAAGGGAGGGAGAGGAAGCTAGCGAAAGGCAGTGTGTTGGCACAATATAAAGGTCGAGTGTTACAGATTCCAAAAGGAATATGCCATAAAGGGTTTAAAGCACCACAGGTGAAAACTGAGTTGTACGTTATTAAAAGGAGTCATTTAGTCATTTTACATGGAAAGCTCTAAATAAAGTGTTTAAAAACAAATTACTTTTTATTTTAAATCTGTCGAGCTGAGAAGCAAATCTGTTTGAAAGGACAAAAATGTAGGAAATGTAGTAAACACGAGGTCAAGGAGTTTACATGAAGGATGCTCGCTCATCTGAGTTTCACACTCACATAGTAAATCTATTCTATCTATAACAGATGGAAAGGAAATCAGAAATTAAAAAATATGTGATAATAATATGTTGATCTAAATGAGTTTATCATAGTATTTCTCATAAGAAACATATTTGACTAACAATATAATTCACTCATGAAGGGGTTGATAGTTTTGTGACGTGTCTGCAAATAAAAATTCTTTGTTATTAACTAAAAGTCCAATTTATATTTCATGCAGCTAAAAGTGACTTCTTCAAATCAACACTACTTTTTTTGGAAGTCTACATCCAAAATTATTTAATTCTATATATCAAGTAGCAACAATTTTAAATATTTTTCTTAAAAAAATAAACAAAAGTGTAAACAATCATTTTAAGACTTGAAAAAGCGTTCTTTCATAAATCTAATAATTCAGTCTAAAAGACCAGCATGAGTTCTGTTTAAATGCTTTCTGTTCATTGTCCTTTCATGATATAAATGTCTCTCTGGAAATATGAGTTGTGTGTAAACACACGTGAACATGTAAAGCAGCAGTGTGGACGTGTGTGAGTTTTCTGTTCAGAGTTGTGAGTGATAAAACACAGGGTTGATTCAGGTGCTGCTGTTAAGAAGTCCTTGTTCTTGGAAAAAATTGACTGAAAGTTATAATTAGAGGAGAGGAGGGTGGGAGGAAAGTGGGGGGAGGTGAAGAGATGGAGTGAAAGACTGACAGAAAAAAAAAGCTGGTAGAGGATTTCTAAAACTGGATCAAAATGAAGACATGCTGATGCATGATGCAGGAACAAGGAGCTGGAGTTTGAATGATCCTGAAGAGGCGACAGATTGAAGGTTAAAGAAAAGAGTAGAAGTAAATGACAAGGAAGGGAAAAGAGGGGTGGGGGCAGTTAATGACTAGAATCCGCCCTCCTAACGAGCTGCAATTACTTTGAAAAAACACACACCTGTACCTCTATCTCTATGAAGACTGATACTACAGCCATTAATGTTTCATTAGTGATTAATGTGTTAATTATTTCATAATAATCTGTGCAGTTGTAAATTTAAAAAACCAAAGTAACTTTTAAAAAAAATGTTAAAATGTCAAGTTTTTAACTGATGACCTGCTGAAATCTAAAATGTGCAGCCAACATTTTATTTCCACATTAAAGTTTCTGATTATCCGAATAATTAAAGCTACAACAATACTAAAAGTTCTGACTTATATGATAAAAATATAAAGATCAGAATTGCTAAAAAAAACTTTATAAAACTGAGCCAAAGTCCAAAAGAGCTTTAAAAGTCTGGAGAAATGTTGATCATGATGATTTTTAAAAGCAAATTGTAAATAAATGAGAAGTGACACAGTACTGTGGTAAGGTGTGTGACATTATTACAGAGTCAGAGCCAATTTAAAAAGATGCACCTTTGACCTTTTTGACTGTCATGTGCTGCACAAAAAATTTAGCACCTGACTGCAACATTACAACCCCTTGAACAAATGTAGCCCAAAACACACACACACACTCACGCACACACCTTGTTCCTCTGATGCCCACAAACCCTTTAATTGTTAAAGGAAGAAACCACAGCGCTCAAACATGCTGCTGTGTTCAGCTATGACCCTTTTTGTGAGCTGCTTCCTTGTTCACACACATTGAGGCCATAAATAGTTGCTGCTATCAGCAGTGTGGGCATTCCAAGACAGAGCAGTGTACTATCAACAAGACCTGCCTCTTGAATTTTCTCACACAGCGAGCAAAGGATGGAGGGAAGAAGAAAAAACGAATGATGGAGAGGAAATGTTTACAACTTAAACTGAATGTTTCAAATCTGAAATATCCTAATTAATAATGACAATGCTTGTGTCAATTGTGCTTAATAGTGAATTGTAACAACATCTGACAGTGGATCTCTTTACATACAGAGTAACTAGACCCTCATCCAGTCTCTGCTTAGTCCTCTTTAAACTAAGAACCTGTTTAGACTTCTTATTACAAAATAATATTTGCCATAAAGTTGTCTATTAGTCAAACAAGTATTTTGGAGGATTGTTCAGATAAAATGCGTCACAGGGTGAGGACACTGAAACAGCTGCTCTGTCATATCAGAGAAGAAGAGTGTGACTGGTGTATTTTCATTTTTAAAGAGCTGTCACTCATAAGTTCCACAGACAGTCTCTATCCACTCTATGAGTTCGGCACCACCCTAAGACCCAGCTCCAATTGCGTCCTTTAAAAATACTTTAAATATCTGGGCGTGAAATTAACAGTTAGCTAAAAAAACAAGTGGTAAAAAGGGAGGGATGGTGTGAAGATTTGAGGATTAAAAGATCTAAAGTTTGGAATAATGGATGGAATAAAACATTAAATTAAGGAAAAATTGTTCGAAATAAAGGACAAACTCAAAATAATTCCACACCAGGAAGACCATAAATACCAGGTTCGTGTAAATGCTGCAAAACAACAGGAGCCGAGACAAACACACACATTTAAAAAAAACTAAATCACAAGCTCATAAAGTGTAGGGTGGGGTAATTTCATAGAAGCCTGTATATGTTGGTTTGGTTTTATTAATGATTCATTGAAAAAGTTCTTTTGTTTGATTCCAGTCTGTCTGCAGTCTGACTCTGGCTGCTTCACTGAGAAGAAGGTGACTCTCAAACACGTAGCAAATCTCTCCATATAGGCAACATCCTCCAGTTTGGCTGAACTACAATAGTTCTGACCAAATTTCCTCCACAGTGAAACTCATTGCTAGTTATCACTCAAGCTTGACTGTAATTGTTACTGCCATTTTTAGGATGCATTTACTTTCTCACAGAATTGGAGCTTCAGTAACAATATTAATGAAATTTGTGAAATGTTGCAGGAACAATTAGAGTAGTCTCTTTCACACAACTCGTTAAAACCACATGATGTCATGGTGAAAGAAACGAGACGGAACCAGAATGAAATTAATCCAGTTTCAACCCAACCGACAGCTTAAAACGTGAGCTGGGGTCTTTTAATTATCTTCACTTTGGAATTATTTGCAGTTGTGCTTTGATCTTAACACCACAACAATTAACAGACATTTCTAAACATTCAACAGAAATGTTTATCATGGTCACATTTTCAGCTTTTGAATAATTAGAAGATATATTTTAAGAGATGGTTTCTTAGCTGTGGATATAAAAAGCCAAACTACAAACAGTCATATGTAAAAATTACTTCGATAGTAATAGAAAATTATTCTTGTTATGTGCTTGAACATCTGAGTTTTACTTTAGTAAATGTAACACTGTGTAACTCAGTAAGGTGATGTTTGCTTCAGTTAACTGGAGGACATGCCAGTGTCAGTAACATTTAGCTTTGGGAGGAAAACAAAGCAGATATCCTGCAGTTAATTACATGAATTCACTGCCTTTAGCAAACAGGGTTAAAACCTTTATGCAGTTTGCAAGTGAACCAGTAAAGAAGCTCAAGTACCTGGTAGAGGAAGCGCTGACTGAACTGGTGCATGGCACCCTGCAGCTGGCTGCGCTGGCTCTGCCACTGCTGATAGTTACGCACAGACTCGGCTGTGGGCCTCTGCCAGGTGGTGGTTCTAGTGTTGTGGTCCACATAGTAGAACCTGCCTCGTTGGTCCACTCGCTTCTCCCAGCTGCAGATTGTTGAAGGATAAAAACAAGGTGGGAGTGAGAGGAGTTGTTTTACTGAACATATCAAAAAGCTACTGATAGTAACAGAACTGTGGGAAAAAGAAACAAAGACAAGAAAAGAAAGGAAAACAGTAACCGGAGGTTTGAACGGCTAACCAAGAAAGGAAAAGAGAAGGAACGGAAGAAGTAAAAAGTAAAGATTCTATAAACGCAGAGGACAGAAGTGGAGAATGAAAACAAGAGGATGGAAATCAGGATTTAAATGATTAAAACAGACTGTAAACATGTTTCATTCCATTTTATTTATACATATAATAATATACATTATTATACATATAATAATCACATTTCTTGTGATCATTTTAAAAACCTATTTGGGCTAATTAAACAGAATAAGACATAATATTTGTAAAGTAGAATTAGTGTGATAATCTTTGTTGTTTTCACTGAAATGTTCAGCTGAATGGGACTTTAACATTGTAACATGATGCAATGTGTAATATAACTAAAACTACATTATTTAAAACATTTTCAGTTGCAGCTCGTCATTAAATCATGAAGATGAGGGAAAACAATGAGACAATAACCGTGTACGACAGTGTGGGTTTGTTCACCACTGCTTGCCAGTGGCATTACTCAGAGGTTTATCCTTTTGTCCCCTGAGACAGAAGGTCTGGACTTGGACTGAGATACGGACAGTCCACAGAAACACAAACACATGCGCACACAAAGGATGGTCAAACAAAGCCCCCCCACTCACACACAGACCAGACCTCTGGCCTAACCACGACTGACTGCTTGTCTGCTGCTATTCTCATATCTCTGACTTAAGCACCACAGAATTTAGAAGAGAAAACAGCGTCAACTTCCGTGAGCTAAAAAAACCCAGACTGAAGATACCAGCAAGCGTCAAAATCTACACAAGCACTAAAATGACTCTCAGAGCAAATAGTCTCTGGTACACTGCTGTCACACAAATAACATGTTATTTTTACTCATAAGAACATTTTACTCAGTGTACTCACTCACACTCACGATTCTACTTCTACTTTTTTACTTTCCGTGGTTCTCCCAGTGGTCCACGACCTCTGAGTAGCTGCACTTTAGTTGAATCTAAGTCATTAATGCAAACTCACACACCGTCCTCGTGACTTCAGCATGCAGGAGTTAGTTTTTATATCTCTAAATAGTTTGTAAAGTCCCGTTTAACCTAGACAATTTAAAGCTTGGTTACAAAACATGATCTTCTATTAAAAAAAAACTAAACTTATGGATGAGATTATTTTTGTTTAGTGGTGAAATAAGAAAAAGACTTAATTCCATGTCAGGTGGGTGTAACAGGAAAAACTAGAAGATTTCTGCAGGAACTCAAAAGTTTCTGATAAACCAGCGATGGGAGCAAAAATGTGTGAACAAAATGTCTTCAGATTCAACATTAGTTAAAGAGTTGGTCTCTAACAGGATGTAATGTACGTATTACTCAGGTCAGATATTTTTATTTGAAAACTCCTGGATGCTATGAAGCTGTTCTGAATCAGACTGTTATCTGATTGTTACAATCTTCACACATTCCTGTAGCCCTTTTGAAATTGAACAAAACAATGAGCATCCTCTAATGACAAGCTTCTGCCTCCAGTGGATGACATCATCTGCTGTCCTTTCAACCTAAAACAACTCTGCAGTACATGTGGCTCCAGTTCCGATTGGCAGAAACGTAAATATTCTCTCATTGTGCTGTGATCAACTGGAGGGAGTTCAGATGACTCTTTTTTTTATTTAAAGATGCAATGAATCTGTTTTACTGGTCTGTACGCCTGCTGGCAACTCGACTGACTCCCACAGTCCAGTCAAAAATAATACACCACTGGTCTCTAAAGGTCATCATTTTCAGAATGTGTGGTCAACCACAGCCTGTAGAATACAGTGGGATTTCATCCCATCCTATTGAGGTACAGTAGGTTTGCAGGGTTGTTTCGTAGGAGAAAATATGATCCAACTGTATGAGCAAGTCAAAGCTTTCTGCGAGCTGGGAGTAACTACACATACTCTCAAGGGCTTTTATTAGTCATTTAATGTGTTTAAATACTTTTAATTCACTAACAAAACCAACATGTTTCTTGTTTCTATAAAATAGGCCATAAGTGTGAACCTTTTACTTTTTCAGGTATTTAAAATGTGCTATTTGACTGATATAAAAATAGTGTTTATTGGTGGATGCTTTATAGAACATTATAAGCTTATTACCGAGTTGGGATAAGTAGCATTGAAGGACTCAGTTTCTTCTCTATTCCCACAACTCCAGATGCAAATGCACAAAAAATAATAAAATAAATGAAAATTAAACAGATTTGTTGGGAACATGGAGGCTTTGTTGCAGAATCTGGCCGCCATTTACTTCCCTGATTAAAGAGCATCTTAAACTGACAAGTTTACAAAGAAAGAAAAAGAACTTAAACAAGATGTGCTTAAATGTATTTCAGAAATAAAAAATGAAATTCTTAAGAAACGTCCCGGTAACGGACAGATTGAATTTGAACAGAAATATCAGATGGTTTGAGGCTGAGCTGTCATGACAGCTCTGGTTAGCAGAGCTTGGATTTGTCTAATGCCTCTGCATGAAACAAAGTGACTGTAGCACAGAGAAAAAGCCACATTAAACCACTAGTCCTGATTACTGATCACAGCTTTGATTAGGTTCTACAAAGTAAAAGCTCTTTCATTTAGTTTGCCTTAAAATATTTCTAAGTAGAAGTCACTGCTACACTTTGGTTTGGCAGAACGGCGTCATTTTAGGTTTCAACTCCAAACATCTGAAAAGGAATAGTTCAGTAGAAAAGTAATTGGATGTTTTGAAAAAGCATTATTAGGTATAACCACAGAATATAACTGTACAATCTATGTTCTGTTCTGTTGTTTGTCTAAATAACATCACATGACAAATAAAATGTAACAGACTGTGCAAAACTACAGTGATGTAAAAGAGCTAAAGTTTTATTTCAGAAGTTTCCATAACTGCAGGAAAAAAGCATGAAAACTCCAAACCAGAGAGGTTAGGTTTGTGATGCATTACCATTTATATACGCATCAGAATATTTGATTAGAAACAGTGTGACTCATAGTCGCTCTTTATTCTTGCTCCGGATGGCTTTCATTATTTCTGCTTCCAAACCCCGGCTGCACATTTACCCAACCCCCCCCCCACTGCCAGCCTCTGAACCAATCCTGCTGCATACATCTGGAGTGTTAGCCCAGTATTAGCTTGCTAATTTATCCTCTGAAAGGACCATGCAGCCAACACAGTAGTGGATGGAGGTGCATGCGGCACTAAGAAAGGACTTTTGTTCTCTGGGCCCCAACATCCTCGTTCCTTGTGTGGAAAAACTGAGATGGGACGCAGAGGTTTGGAAAAGAGGTGCAGTTTTTTTCAACATTTTTTTTTAAACATTAAAAACTGAGTACTTTATAGACAACCTGAAAGATATGTCAATTTATTCTACATGTTTTAATTCACTTTCCTGCACAAGTTAAAATCAATCAACCAGCTCTTGTATGGAGACCACAGGAAACACTAAGCTCCTAATACAATGAACGCCTGCACCATAAAAACAGTATTCAACCTATTTTTAATTGGTAGTCTAAATATTAGCTTTAAAAACATATTTGAAATCAGATCTGTTTTTGAAATCCGAACAACATGAACTCCTGAATTTCAAAACCAAACCAACACAGCCGGATCTTATCCAACCTCATGGCCGTCACACAACCAGAGCATCAACAGAGAAAACAAATATAAACTTGTAACGGGCGTACCCTGGTGGCAGTGGTCTCTCCCAGGTTGTGGTTTTGGTGTTGTGGTCGACGTAGTACACTCTGCCATGAGGTAAAACCCTCTGCTCCCAGCTGCACAGAGACAAACACACATTTACTCCAACATCACAGAAACAGAGTACTTGTTTTCTAAGATTTCACATTAAATACAAGTAGAGTATTATGTTAAGATGATAGGGAGTGCCCAACAGTCCATGCTTGTTATGTAACTAAAGGGACATTAACATCTAGATGAAACTCCAGCTCATTTAATCTGTCTTAATCACATTTAATTACTCACTTAAGTTGTTGGGTAGCAAATATTTACTAAATAAATCAGATTTATCTTCATTACAAGGTAATAAACATTAATAAAACTAATTAAACATGAACTGAAAAGGAAAAAAATACAAAACAATTTTGCTTTTTGCAAGTAATTTCCTCATATTTAGTCTGTAAACAGCTAAAGTATGAACTTAATGTCACATTTTTAGCAATACAAAAACATACATTGTATCTAAATTATTGATTCTTTCTATAATGTCAAAATGAAGCCAAATTTCTCTGAAAACTTATGAATGAAATAACACTCTTTTTACTGGCTACTCAGGTGTTCTGGAAGGTCAGGTACCTGAAACGACTTCAGGAGACAGTTTATGTTCATCTACGTGTCAAAACCCATAAGTCTATTGGTGGTTTTCATCTTTAGACCTTCTCAGATACTATTAGTAAGACTGTTTCCCAAAATTGTAACTATTTGGACAAAATAGTTTGTCATTCATTCGACAAACTCTATGCAGTTATTTTTTTTAAACTATCAAACGTTCAGTGTTTGAAACAGCAGAAAAGTCGATGCTTTGACTCTTACCCTGCCGGGAGTGAGTCTGTGCTGGACTCTGCGGCGTTGTTACACGCCTGCTCTGTGTTGGAAGTGGTGTTGGAACTGGGTTCTACTGCAGCAGCTGGACCCAGAGCATCCTGACCCGGAGAGGGGCTGCTGCTGCTGCTGCTGCTGGCAGCTGGAGATCGACCTGATGGGGAAGATGGAGGAGGAGTCTGATTGGCCACGACTCCACGACTGTTCTCCAGCCCGTTCGGTGTTAACTCAGCTTTATCTGTGAGAAGATTCAGAGGAGAAGAGTCGTTTGTTCAATGGAACCACAAACAGGATCTAAAGACAATACATAATCCTAAAAAACAATTCTCTGAATTTAACAAGTTTGAAATTTAATGAAACAGAAATAAGATAAACTGTAAAAAGCATCAACCCTATGTTAGACCCATGTACATGTAGCATGTATAAATCCACAGTGATGAGGTGAGCAGACTCTTCACCTGCACTGTTTCCAGGACTGCCGTGGCTCTTTGAGGACCGATGGCGACCAGATGAGCCAGGTCCAGGAATCTGCTCCTCAGTAAGCTCCCCGTTGGCCAGAGACCTCTCTCTGGAGCCCCCCGGAGATTCCCTCTGCGGACCCCCCACTGAGTTCCTGTTGCTCCTGCAAATCAAAAACACAGAGCAAGGAAGGAATTGAGAGCAGATGAGGTCGTACGAATAAGGAAAAGATGATGAGAAAGAGAGAAGGGGAAAAACGAGAAAACGAAACATCAACATCTGGATTTGGGTTTTTCTTTTTTTTTTAATATCTACTATGATTAACTCAAATTTTCTTTGTCTTTTATGTCTGCTTCCACTAACAACTACTGATTGTTGTTCCTGACTCAGAGCTGGCGCAGGTGCAGGAGCGATCACGTTTAAATCAGCACATTAAACACGCACAGAGGTGTCCATGTCAGCTACTTTTCACTTTTGGACACCTACATATTTTCCCAAAGCTAAATATTACTTTGATTTTATGTTGAGAACTTTCATACAAAGTCACACAAGCTGTGATTGTGAATAACCAGTCAAAAAACAAAACAGAGATTAAGGATTTTTTTTTTTATCGCTTAACAAAATACAGGAAAAAGGTAAAAGTTGCAGGAATTTCATCACCAGTGCCGTTTTGTATTTTTTGTTAATGAATTTAATTTGTTTGTGTGGGAATTCTGTGAAGTTTAAAACATGTCTACATGTAATATGTTCCTGTATAATACAAAGTTGCTGACTACTTCTCCATGACAGCAATGGTTTCAGCTCTTGGCTGAACTGTGCGTAATGCCCCCCCACGATGCTTAGAAGGAAATACCATCTGACCTCGTGCACTCCCGCATAAAAGCTTTGAAATAAATGCAGCTTGCTTCACTATTTATTATCCCACCAGTGTTCTAGCCAGTGAGAGCAGCATCTGAAACCACACTCAGTGGTGAATAACATGCTAGCACTCAGGGTAATGCTTCAGTTGACCAAATTGGCACCGGACTCGTTAATTCGATCCTTTTCTTTTCTTTCTTCCATTTATTTTTCATACAGTTATGTCTTGGGTTCATTTTTTTTTTATATAAGCGCTTTGCAAACAGGATTATAGTAAAAGGTTTCACAACTTTATTTTTGTGCTATTATTCTTATTATAATACCACAAGGTCTGCAGAGTTTTGAAACCAGCAGTATGAAGAACTTTTATAGGTTTGAAGCCTGAAAAACAATTTTTTATATCTAAGTCTAAGATAGTAAAAGTTGGCTGTGGTTTACACCCCAGCTCCTATATGTCTGGTTAGATAGAGCTTTTTTATAGCAGATATTCAGAATGGAAACTGGAGAAGCTTGACTGTAAAAACAAAAGCTACATTCCACTTCTGCATCTGTGCTTGAAGATCATCTATAGAACATGAACATGTGCAGAACTTCCGTTAACTGCACTGCAACTAATAATAAACCTCTTATTTCAACTCCTGAAGACTGATATGAAAAAGGATTATAGTGACTGTTCTGATCCAGATTACATGTGACCCTAAAACAATGTTTTCACAATGTGACCCAGAACCTTTTTACTCTGTAACTGATTTACCGTCGATGATCCGTTCAGCTCTGGTGTGTAGAGTTTCCACGTGGCCTGGGCTACAGGGTAGATTATGCTCATTAAATCATTAGGATGTGTTGTTTCTCAGTTTGTTTTTTTTACATTTGCACATTTTTAATGAAATGTTAGGATCACTGGAGGTACTCAACTAACCAGCAGTGTTGAGACACTCGCCTAAAAAGAGTCAGGTAGAATAAAAAGTACTACTTCTGTACCAATGTCCGTCTGTGGGGTTAACTTCTACTATAATCTACCCAGTTCCTGAAGTAGAAACATGCCTAACGTCACTGATCATTTAAACATTAAATTATCTACTTCCATCAGAAAACTTGCTCATTTTGTTTACGTAAAACTCTGTTTTAAATACCTTAAAATTATTCAGCTTGGCTTATACTTTGTGTGCTGCCTGACAAGCTGTTTTCCTAGAAGCATCCTCAGTTTTTTGTTGTTATTATAACTAATTGTCTATTCTGGTAATAAATAACAGATTATGTGTGTATTTTTAACAATCTAATAAGAAGCTAGCATGTTTACTGCAGAAAGTAAATAAGCAGCTGGTTAAGTCTGACAGAAAGACCCTTTACTCTGCTGTGATTGGTTGTTTTGTTGTTCATAGACTTTTAACAGTATCATGACATTTTTTAAACTGAGTCTATGTTTATAGGCAAAGTGACACAGATCAGTGACATGATGCTACAATCAGCATCTATTTTACTTCCAGCTGTGTGAGGATGGCTGTTTAAATTCAGGTATCTGGACCTGATATTATGATGATGATTCTGACCTGTTGTGTGATCCAGTACCAGGAGTCTCTTCACTCTGTGTCCTCCTCAGGTTGGGTCTGTCAGACTGAAGAATCTCTGTAAGACAAATAAATCACATCAAGATGAAACAAAACAAACTACATGCTGTAAACGTAAACAGTGAGTGAATTAACCAGGAGCAGAACAGAGAGAAGATTTTATAAAATGTCAAACACTTTACATGAGCAAGTGACAATAATTCAGAAAAAAAAACATTTCACTGAATAATGACTCAACATTTATCCTTAGGCAACATATTCATGACTGTGTGCATTTACATTGGTGTTATATAAATACATCATGATGAGTACGAGGAGGAAAAGTCATAAGCTTAAATATTTATTTAAAAGTAATTTTTCTTTTACACACAAATTCCATGAAACTTGATTTTTAGAATTTAGGTGTAAAGTTTATTTTCCAATTTAGATCTTAAATCATAAATCATGTAGGTCTAAACTCAGAGGGTGTTTAGTCATCCTCCAATAAACAGCAGTCAGCTGCTGTAGAACTCATAAAGTGCAAGAAAAACATACGTTTTATTTTATTATGTTAAGACGAGCTCTAATTGGTAGCATCACGTGTTTGAGAACATTCTAGAGAACATTGTAGTAAACCACCTTTCATCATGTTTCTCTCCATCTATTTCTGTCATCTCTCAGCTGTCAGTGTGATAGTTAGGGAATAAATGGAGCTTATCCAAACTAAACAATTCTAAAATGGTTCAAAAACAGAAACACCTGGTGGTAGTTTCTACAGACAAAAAATAAAAAGTTTTTAATAACACCAGGGAGATGCTATACGCAACAAAATCATTTTCCTTTAACACCAGCATCAGTTCCAGTCTCTCCAGAGAGGATTTATTGTGTCTTTGAACATTACAGAGGTTACTGGTCCTCCTCACAGCTGTCAAGGATGAGAGAGTGATCATAGGGGGGCTTAGACCACTTTATGTTTATAAAAAAATAATGAAACCCATACGGCCTTCTTACATGTGGCAGTGGAAATACAGTTAGTGGTTTAACACAGACCCTTCATCCTGGTGTGTAAAATGTAGTCTGCGCTGGTCTGTGTGTGTAGCTGTGTGCGGTCTTGGCGGTGTGAGGGAATGTGTGACTTACAGTCCCAACTGTGACTAAAAACCACAGGCCTGTAACATGCTTTTCATTAACACTCACTTTCTCCTTTACACACAAAAATACACCTCGTCTTCCAATGAGCGAGACGCTCACACCGGGGACACGCGTGTCAAACTGTGTCCATGTTTACGCACATATACCCAACATCCTGCTATCTAAAGCAAAGCAAACAGGTAAGCCCTTACAGCACACGCGCACACAGAGTTCATTTTTGTGGCTATGAAAGAAGGTCTTGTGTGCAGACCCAGTGGACATGGAGAAAAATAAACAGAGGGCTTGAGGAGAAACCATTGTGTCATGGCCCGCTCACCGAGTCTGTCACCCCCCCCCCTCAGATCGGCGTGGGTCTAATTACTGGTCTGGTGTGTGTTCATGTGAGTGTATGAAGGAGTTTATTCCTGTAGAAACATCTTTGTAACTAAAACTATAGTAAAACCTGAAACAGAACACATTTAAACCTACAGATGTTCTCAAAGCTCCAGTTTACTGACCAGGTAAAATCAGAACAGATGTTTGTGTGTGCGTGTGTGTGTGGGGGGGGGTGCATTAATCATAAGAATTTCAGAATAACTTATTTTTTCAATAGAAGGAAACAAAAATAAAAAGTTTGCTTTTGAACTCTAATTTCTATTTATTAAAAGAAAAATCCTGCAAACTGTTGATTTCAAAATTAATTCTGATCAAAATGTAATTTTTTTTTTACTGAATTTCAGCCTGAATCAAGCATTTAAAAGAATAAAGTGACATGTGAACAACTTCATACTGTTTTGTGGGTAAATTTATTGAGAAAATGTAAAAGCTGACTTACTGATTGCTTTCAAAATTCTACAAAATTTCATGCCTTTAGATCCAACCCTTCAGATTAGGATTTGGATTTGCTTCATTAATTCAAACAAAAAATCTTTTTAGATTTAATTCTAAAACAATTACTTTCTATCTCTTATGATGAGGTTATGATTAATGATACCAAATTGATTTATGCAGGTTAAAAGAGAACCGTCTTCACTGACACAGAGTACAAACTTAACAAGTCTGGTTGAGTTAATAAAACATTTTTAATTCATTAACAGCTTCCTCTGGTTATTTAAATAAAGACAGAAACACTCTTTCATTTAGCAGTGACTTAATATTTCTAGTATGAATTTTTGGCACATTCACCTAATTATTGCACAGATTCTAGCGTGACATGTTGAGGTTGATGGGTGTTACTCGTTGGTCGGGATAGTCTGAGTGTGTCTGTTTTGTGGTAAAATGTGGCTCCGGCTTCTGTGGAAAAGGAAGTTGGAATATGTGGAAATCAAACAGCCGCAGAGTGTGCCAATATTTCCAGAGTTAAAAATCCTTCTGCTCTGGCTTCTGTTTCTCACAATCTTTCAATGTAAGGGCTGTTTATGAAGCCGGCCACATGCAGCAGTGTGTTTGTGTGTCTCATAAAAGCTGCCAGAAAAAATGAGTTAAATCTCAGAACTAACAAAGCGACACTGAGCGCAGGAACACAGAGTGCCTTGACACCAGCAAATGCCAACATACTCCTATCTGTGTACACTTTATATATTCAGTCAGCTCACATATGCCTGCACACACAACAGGATGTAAAACGTGTACATGAACACATCTGCTTTCACACTCAAACGTACAAGACAAGTGCCACAACACCTTAGCTCTATGTTCTACTTGCCCCCCTTCCCCCCCCAAAAAAAACCCCCAAAACAATCATACACACACACTCCTGACCTCTGTCACATACATCCCTGCTTGTCAGGAGAGGAAACACCCCCTCCAACCCTGCTACCATGCACAACGCTTTAGGATCACAGGAGGCAATTGTGCTGCTGAGCTGCAAGCAATGAGGCTCAATTACGCAATTCTCAGAAACAAATTAGACAAAAGCTCTCCTGATGTCTGTGATTATGTGTGTGGAGAGACTCCAAACAACAGAACATAAAAAAGAAATGGGGGAGAGAGGGAAGGAGGGAGGGAGAGCTCCATTCACTGAAAGTTAACCTTCAACCTCCACACGCTGAAATTACAGACGTAGCTTTAACTGCATTTTAACAACTTGTAACCATGGTGATTTCTTTACATTTCAAGTCATGGTTTCCTTTTAAATGAACACTTCCATATATTAAGAAACATGTTGGTTCAATTTTATGTTAAGAGTTTGAGCCAAAGAGCAATTCCTCTAGTTAGACCCAGTTAGTCAAGTGAAGGGAAACAGAAAGACAAAGTAAAAGATATTACAGAGTAAATGTTTACAGCTCAATTATCCACAAGACACTCCCCCATTGTGTCAGCTGGTTAATTAAGAACTTGATTAAATTAAATTAACTACCTTTGGTAATTTGTTTGCTTTTTCATGTCCTTTTATAAGACAATATATAACAGTAATAAAGCAGGAGAAGACAAGTACAGCTGGAAACAGAGGAAGAATGAAAAAATCAGTTGTGGATCTTGTTTTCTGAGAAGTTATATAAACATATATAAAACCGCTAAGTTGTACAAGAACAGTCGAGTAACTCAACTCAGTTAAAGCATAAAGACGCAAAACTGGGGAGAGAATAAAAAATACACAAGGATATATCTTGTTTGCATCATCTGAAAACATTTATTACTAGAAAGTGGTATTTGTGATCATTATGATGAATAAATATAATGAATAAATAATTTATATGTACATGTTTGATGCTCATTAATCCTCTACAGATGTTGCAGACCTCATTTCTGCTCATAAACCACATCCTGATCCTGCAAACTGTCGATCTGAACAGTGTAATAACAATAATGAGTCATCTTATTAATACCATCAAGATGTCAGTAACTGCTCCTTTATAATCTCCCATCTTTAATTTAACCCTTGACAATCCATTAAAAACCTGTATATTAGTTGTTATTTCTTTACTCGCAGGATTTTTCCCCCCACCTTGCTGTCCTTATGAAAAGACCTAATAGACACACATAACCTCTGTCCACATCTAAACATTCACAAAGAGACACATTTATTGGACCATGTTGTGGCAGGCCTTGGCCCTGACTGCTGCTCCTGTGTTCATTCAGCAGGATACACTGCGGTCTCTGTGTGACGCTAAATGAAAAGCTGTGTGTGCATGTTGCATAGACTTGGCTGCAGGTTTAAGTGCAGCTCGAGAACAGTGTATTAGTTGAAAAGACCCTTAGTCTTTGCTTCCAAACCATAGAGGAAGGTAAAATGTTAAAGTACCTGGAAGTGGAAAATACTGTTGACTGACTGTAAAGTCTTTGAAACCTTCCTCCTGTAAGTTATTGGTCCGAGAAGAGAACTTCAGTTTGAAGGTTTCATCTTCCCCATGCTGATGGTAAAGGTTTTGGGAATATAACATTGAAAGATCGCAGCTGCACAAAATCAGTATATTCTGTCTGTTTTGCTAACAAGTTATTTTAACAGCATTCTTAACATGTTATTATTGGCACAACAGAGGAACCTCTGACACACTGTTTAAACATCAGCCAAACTCTTCACTAAAACTCAGGCTTTGCTGAAATAAATCAACACACATATAGACCAGTCTTAAGTGCTGGCAGGTGTGACTCTGCAGTCGAGAAACTCAAGCAACTTAATCACTATGAATAAATCATGTATTTATTTCAGAAACATGATCCTCCTCAGTTCATGGAGGGAACGAAATCAGAAGTCAGAATTGTACATTAGAAGTGTTTCTTATTAGTTTGAGAGAGTGCAGAAGATGAAAGTTCTGCTGCGATTTGATATAACCACAACAATCAAACCACCTCTGATGAATTAACAAGGGCTGCGTTTCACTTCTGCGAACAGAGAAGAATTTCCTCCAAGTGGAACATTTCAGGTCAAAATGTTCAATGTATATTAGGGTTGTTGGTTAATAAATACTTTCAAAAAGGAAACGAGAACATGTAAATCTAATCTACACACTTCAAGTTAAACCAGATTATTTATGAGACTCGTCTTTGATCTGTAGCTAAACACAAATACACCTGAAATACACTCACTATAGAAGTTTTATTTGCTTTTCTCAACTAATAATAATCATTTATGCAGTTGCAGCATGACTCTTAAACTCATTCTTGAGGAACAAACACCAGAGATGAAGCCGCAGGAGACACACGGCACCAGAAATAATCTCAGAACCTGAATATTTTTTTAAAAGCCTCACATACGTCCATCAGCTGGTTTTAACATTTTACCAAATCACAGATGTTACTGTCTACACTGCAGAAGAACAGCTACTGTCTTATTTTTGTGTTTCTTTGTATTTTTGGTTTTCAATCTTCTGCCAGTTCCTAATTAAAATAATTTAGATTTTTTTCTTTGCTATTTTTTTAATGTTCAGAATATTTGCAGTTTTTTTCTTAATTATCAAATGTTTATTAAAAACAATTATTCATTGAAAAGCAGGTTACACTTATTACACTTAAACATACCTGAAATATCTTTATTATTAAATGTTTCTTCTATGGAACAACCATTAATATAACAAAAAGGGTCTGAGGATAAATATGTATATATTTATGTTTAGAATAAGCAATGTGTCAAGTTGTGACATTTAAGGCAAACACCAACTAATTACACTGAATTTTTTACTTGATTAATCAGTCACATGAACAAAACAGACCGCGTTGCTAAGCGGGGAGGCGCCGCTGTGGGTGTCGAATCAGAGTAAGCATAGCGATGCTTGCAGAAAGATGCAAGATGTCCCCGAACTCCTCGCCATCAGCTGTGTCATAAATAAGAATAACGGAGGCCTTTTTTTTTTACTCAAGCCAAACACCGTCAGTGTGTTTCAATCTTGTTCTGCCTTCCTTACTCATGCTGACATTCTTATACGCCACCACAACATGCATGAGCGTTTAGCTTTTGGTAGGGGCGGAATCAGAAGGGATGCCAAAATAAAAGCATGCTTGCAAAGAGGAATGGGAAAAAATAATAATTTTCAGGATCACTTTTTGTTGATTGCATAACTTTTCTGATCATTTTGGACCCCAAATTAAAATTTAAAACGATATTTGATGAATTTCATAGCCCTAACATAAAGAGTAAACTCTAACGAATCAAAGCCTCCTTTCACTGCGAGTTTAATGGAGTTTTGGTATGAACAATATTCATTTAACATCAATGTGGCAAAGAAAAAGTTGTTCAAACTTTAAAGAAAATGTGTCATTTTTCCAAGACATACTCAGACATCACTCTGTAGAGACAGAAGCATGACTCAGCAAGTTCATACTCATGTAATTCGTGTTTGTGTTAGTTCGTTTTTTTAGTCTTTAAAAACAGATTTTTTCAGGGTTTTTTTTTTTTTGCTCCCTTCAACCTAACGGAACTGTGGGTTTCATAAAACACGATAACTACTGACCTGAACATGGAATAGTTTTTTCTCTCACAGAAACAGGCCTGGAATGACAGTTTATACATGTCTTTGGTGTGAACATTTCTCGAAGTGCTTCTGTCTTCATTTCTGTTAGTCTCCTTCCCTTGTTGACCTCTGTGTGTGTGTGTGTGTGTGTGTATGCGTGCATGTGTGTGTGTGGTGAAGGTAGGACTCACTGTCTGCTGCTGTGCTGCCATTGGGCAGTGAGCCCAAATCAACAACCATGCCATCCAGACAGACGTTGAGCTCCCCTCCTGCTACAACTGAGCCTTTGTTCTCTGTCTGCAGCACTAGACTCAGCTGGACGTTCTCCACTAGAGGGAGAAGAACAGACGGACAGACACAAAGACAGAAGATGAATGATAGGAGAACATGAGGAGGACAGTTGTGTTGGAGAAAATAATGAAAGTGAGAAGAAAGTTAAAACTTAAGACTCTCATGTTAAATAAATGACAACAAGCTACTGAAATCAATTTCACAATAAAGGCTTTGCAGTTATTATTAAGAATTATAGTTATCATTTATAAACAAAAGGCTACTTCAGGGTGTTTACAGTGCATGTAGTGTGAGGGGAACCGGCCCTATTTAGGTCTTTTGGTTCGATCCAGCTGCAGCTCTGTGGGAACAGCTGGAAAGC
>SSNP01000005.1:3581803-3598633 GCA_006937955.1 Pachypanchax playfairii | reverse complement strand
AATTTAGATTTTTTTCTTTGCTATTTTTTTAATGTTCAGAATATTTGCAGTTTTTTTCTTAATTATCAAATGTTTATTAAAAACAATTATTCATTGAAAAGCAGGTTACACTTATTACACTTAAACATACCTGAAATATCTTTATTATTAAATGTTTCTTCTATGGAACAACCATTAATATAACAAAAAGGGTCTGAGGATAAATATGTATATATTTATGTTTAGAATAAGCAATGTGTCAAGTTGTGACATTTAAGGCAAACACCAACTAATTACACTGAATTTTTTACTTGATTAATCAGTCACATGAACAAAACAGACCGCGTTGCTAAGCGGGGAGGCGCCGCTGTGGGTGTCGAATCAGAGTAAGCATAGCGATGCTTGCAGAAAGATGCAAGATGTCCCCGAACTCCTCGCCATCAGCTGTGTCATAAATAAGAATAACGGAGGCCTTTTTTTTTTACTCAAGCCAAACACCGTCAGTGTGTTTCAATCTTGTTCTGCCTTCCTTACTCATGCTGACATTCTTATACGCCACCACAACATGCATGAGCGTTTAGCTTTTGGTAGGGGCGGAATCAGAAGGGATGCCAAAATAAAAGCATGCTTGCAAAGAGGAATGGGAAAAAATAATAATTTTCAGGATCACTTTTTGTTGATTGCATAACTTTTCTGATCATTTTGGACCCCAAATTAAAATTTAAAACGATATTTGATGAATTTCATAGCCCTAACATAAAGAGTAAACTCTAACGAATCAAAGCCTCCTTTCACTGCGAGTTTAATGGAGTTTTGGTATGAACAATATTCATTTAACATCAATGTGGCAAAGAAAAAGTTGTTCAAACTTTAAAGAAAATGTGTCATTTTTCCAAGACATACTCAGACATCACTCTGTAGAGACAGAAGCATGACTCAGCAAGTTCATACTCATGTAATTCGTGTTTGTGTTAGTTCGTTTTTTTAGTCTTTAAAAACAGATTTTTTCAGGGTTTTTTTTTTTTTGCTCCCTTCAACCTAACGGAACTGTGGGTTTCATAAAACACGATAACTACTGACCTGAACATGGAATAGTTTTTTCTCTCACAGAAACAGGCCTGGAATGACAGTTTATACATGTCTTTGGTGTGAACATTTCTCGAAGTGCTTCTGTCTTCATTTCTGTTAGTCTCCTTCCCTTGTTGACCTCTGTGTGTGTGTGTGTGTGTGTGTATGCGTGCATGTGTGTGTGTGGTGAAGGTAGGACTCACTGTCTGCTGCTGTGCTGCCATTGGGCAGTGAGCCCAAATCAACAACCATGCCATCCAGACAGACGTTGAGCTCCCCTCCTGCTACAACTGAGCCTTTGTTCTCTGTCTGCAGCACTAGACTCAGCTGGACGTTCTCCACTAGAGGGAGAAGAACAGACGGACAGACACAAAGACAGAAGATGAATGATAGGAGAACATGAGGAGGACAGTTGTGTTGGAGAAAATAATGAAAGTGAGAAGAAAGTTAAAACTTAAGACTCTCATGTTAAATAAATGACAACAAGCTACTGAAATCAATTTCACAATAAAGGCTTTGCAGTTATTATTAAGAATTATAGTTATCATTTATAAACAAAAGGCTACTTCAGGGTGTTTACAGTGCATGTAGTGTGAGGGGAACCGGCCCTATTTAGGTCTTTTGGTTCGATCCAGCTGCAGCTCTGTGGGAACAGCTGGAAAGCCTGTACAACTGTTGCTAAGAGTGTAAACCCCAACATCTGGAGTTAACTAAACAAATCAGCAAGAGCATCTCTCTGGAAACATGCTACAGTGATTAATATTTCAGTTTATAAGTCAAACTGCTTCAGCAGAAAAGTCCTCGTTTCTTCAACAACTGTATCTTTCTGTTGTTAAATTTTCTGTTTCTTAAATGTTACCATTTAAAGCAAACAAAATAAAAAGGAGATTCTTGAAACCACTAAAACTCAAACTCTTCAACTCTTTTGAAAGCCTGGGAGGTTATGATAAACATTCAAGTAAAATATAGCACAGACTGGTATCACACAATGAACTTTAGGATCTTATTGAAACTATACCAACCAATGATCAGGGCTGACAAAGTCTTTCAAACAAAAAACATTTTCTAGAAAATAAAAAATAGAAAGCAAAATAAGTATTACCTAAATAATAATAATAATATAAATTGATTTCTAATTAACAGGCTTCTGCAGAACTGTAATCCTCTGAATCATGTATGTTTAAGCAGGGCAACATGTAAAAGGTGCAGGAATGGAGCTGAGAAACTCTGATCTACATCAACAACACTGCAGCGTTTCCACAGTTTGTGTCCTCTTACTTTTGCCATCATGCGTGCGCAGTGTGTCCAGCAGATCTATGGTTGCGCTGCCCAATAGCTCCTTTCTTAAGGTGTGGCAGCTCCACAACTTTAAGTCCAGATGACTCTGAGGCGTCACGTTACTGTAAAAACACCAACATAAAAACACTTTTTCAAACAACCTAACTATTTGAAATACAGATGCCTTGCAGTACAGTCGTTTAATCAGCTCATTAAATGATTAAAGCTCAAAGAACATTTTAGTCCTGTTCTGTGTCCATATTGTTTACTGATAAATCTGAAGTGGTGTTTCCTGTATGCTGCTTGCAATAGGTTATATGCACTAAATAACTATTAAAATAGAGACTCTTTTGAGTGTGTAATGCTCTCACAGAGTGAGGTCTTCATTCCACTGCAGCTCCAGCTGTCCAGTACGTTTGCCTGTTTTTTTGGTCTCGCTCGTCAGACCATCAGCAGTCACCTCAACGAAGGAGCTGAACCGAGCGTGGCGATTGGGTAGCTTGGGAGACTGAGGCTTTGCTGACACCACTGCATTCACACAAACACACACAATACAGCTGGAGATTAATATACTATAGGATTTACATATAGAATGTTATATATATAAAATATTAGGTGAAAACACAGAAATTTGTTGAAAATTAAACTGCAACTATTTTTTTTATTTATATGCCGGTTAAACAAAGACTTACAACAAATATTTACAACTACAATCCTTTAACCAAACATTTACCTATTTGTCCTCTAAATAGATCATATGTGGACAGTATCAGAACATAGATATGGTAAAATATGGACATAAAGGAAAAGTATATCTATTTTATGCAGGTCTAAAAATAAGTCAGATTTTGCCCTTTTACATTAACAGAATACCTACAAATGTTGTGGGAGTTGCTGGGAAGAACATACTTATTGAAATAAGTTATGGATATTAGACGACTGCTGAATGAGAAATGAATTCATTTTGTTCTGATAAGTGTGTCTTTCAGGTGGAAATCACTCATGAAGTCCTTAATGTTGTCCAAGTATTTTGTCTCTGTCATTGTCAATACGGTAACTAAAATTTGCTGCAAAGTATTTGCTGACATTTACAAAGTGGTTAGAATATTTTGTAGTATATTTAGTTTCAAAACTACTCAAAGAAAAGTGTAAAATACAGAAGTTGTGTGTCTCTGTGTAGCAGCGTAAGCAAACAAATATAAACATCGCTCTCTAGTGGAAAAAAAGAAAACAGCATGAGGTACTTCTGATTTTTACAGTCATAGTGAAAAGGAATAAGAAAGCCTAAATGAAAACTACATAGTCTGAAAATTAAAAAAAAAAAAAACACTAGTGTCTGTGTCTTCACATCCTTAGATTTTAAAAGGTCATTTATCCAACAAAAAATATATTTGGCACATTTGAAATCTTCCTGGTTCTACTGGGAACTCTGCAAGTGAAGTAAAGTGATTTAAAATTCATGTTCACAAAATCTTGTTGCAGCATGTTTCAGTGTTACGAGAGTCAGACTGTTCTTCGTGAAGCTGAAGAATGCACAAACGGTCCTGGGCATGTGGATGAAGAAATAATGGCAAATTAAAATGATGACTGTAGTTGATGAGCAGTGTTATCCTAAAACAGAAGGAAGTAACAGAGGTGGAAAAGAACCAGACAAGGAACAACTGACAGAGGTTTGGAGAGTATTAGAGGAAGTGGGAGGTAAATAATGTTTGAGGGTTGATCTATAAATGAGGTGAATAAGAACTGATAAGATCTACATTAATAACATGAGATATTTTGACAGAAATCTTTTTGTTTGATAAAACTTTTTATTGTCCTAAAAGAAAACAAGAAACAAACAAAAGAATCATGACTGGTCAGAGTTTAGATCTTTATGCTACATACTAAAACCATCTATTCATTCACAAACCAATGTAAATCACTGTTGACTTGGTTTATTTGAATAAATTAACTGTTTATTTGTAAAACTCTTATAAATACTGTTTCAACCCACAGCCAGCAGAAACCACACAGGTTTCTGAGTGAATATTAAGATAAAGTAAAACTGATGACCCATAACTCAAGCAGCTTCTCCACGCCAAACTCTGATTTTAATTAACAATCTTGGTCAGAATTAGAAAATAGTTTCTTATGCTGGTTCTTATTTTCAGTCTAACACATTGCCAGAGCTGGAAATCTGACCCACTTTAGGAATTTACAAATAAATCAGCCCTATTTACTTTCATTAAATATAAAATCCTCTCAGACACATAAATCTGAGTAAAACTTAGAAAAGAATTATAGAAATTTTGTGGTATTTAGCACTTCCTCTATGGAACAAGATGGTTCCTGGTTTGAATCTTGACTCTGGAATCTGAGTAACTTTTTTGTCTTGTGACTATGAACAGTGAATGAATGAGTGGATGGATGGGATAAAACACATAAATATTCCCCAGCATTACTCAAAAGAAATGATAAAAAGGTGTTACCTTTGAGGATCAACTGAGACTTCTCCGTGGTCTGGGCGGCGCCAGGTCTAGTCACGCTGGCAGCTGCCATGACACCACAGCTCTGTAATGCAACAACAAACACAGTATTATGAAATACACTCTGCCTCACACACAGATTGAGGTGACAGACTTTGGTTATGTTTTACTTTCTTTGCTGGTTTCATTCTCCCAATCAACACATGTTCTCTTTAAAACTTGTCAATCTGCACCAAATGTGCAAAAATATTAAACCAGCTAATAGAATCCTCTTTCAAACTTTATGTAAAACCCAAAAATGTTTGTGACTGCTGAGAAAAAAATGTGTAAAACACATTTCTGAGAAGTGCACAGGAAATATAAAGACTCAGACAGGAAATCTGTCCATCCCTTATTATCATTTGAAGTTAATGCTGAGCACAACATCAGAACTTTAGAGATAAAAATCAAGGGTGACTTAAAACTCACATCATGACCTAATTAATTAGAGGTGGAGAACACATTGCTCAACATTATCTTGAGCAAAGTCAGAGATAAAAGTTTAAAAAAATCCTGCAACACTCAGCAGAGCCGAACTCAAACGATCCTGTTCTTGATACAAATTCAGACCATTTATTTCAACATAAATCCAACAGAAAAGCAGGTTAAACGGATGCAGTTATCAGGAACTGGTTGTGAAGAAGTCCCTCACAATCTTGAGCCACTTGTAAACTTAATCTTAAGCAATGGTTGTCTTGGCTTTAAGTTGTTCAACCTCACCATTTCAGAGTAACGTTAACCCTGACCTAAGTCATTAAAAAGGTAATTAACTCAAGGAATGAGAGCTTGTGTTTACACCAAATAAAATCATAAAATATATATTAATTTAGTAGCAGTTTTTCACAAATACACATAATTTGTTTATTTCATGTTTTTGCTGCAGCCACAACAAAAGCCATAGGTGACACAATTTGTCAGGCATAAAATTGATTGGTTTGAAACAGATTTACTGAATTCTGAGAATGAAAATTTAAACAAGTAAAAGGTTACTGAAGAATTTTGCGTAAATGCAGCTGCTGGACTAAGTGTGTTGGTCATAATCAAATAAAATAATGGCGTGTTTGAGGTGTGTTTCAAAGCGCAACTATCATGATATAGCGTAGTCTTGTTAAAGTAGTTTTAACTTGCGTGATGATCATTAAACTGAGCTGAAAACAGCATCATCATGTCATGTTAACGCTGCTGAGCAGCTTCATGCGGCTACATCGCTGTGTTAAATGTTTTTATCCTGAAAGAAACCCACAACGGTTTGACCCTCCCTGATAAACGGATTTAATGTCTCCCTATTAAATACCCTGGGTTGGTGAGTACAAAACAAAAACACGGAAGATGACTGAGGTCTTTCAATCCATCATGGCCAAAACAGACCAAGAAAACACTGACGTTTCCGGTTAGTATTTTCAAACTAAAGGTCTGCTGTAATGTGTTTCTTTACTAGAAGATGCATTTTTCCCTAAAGTAACAAGATAAAGACAGAACTGTAACTCGTAATCTATTCATATTTTTTGTATAAGTCATGTCGACAGACAACTTGACGTTTTAAACTCAATGAGCAAAAATTGACCAAAAAATAGTGAGTCAAGGATAACATATATTAAACAAACAGAACAAACATTTTTTTGCTATATTAGACTATTCTAGTTTTCAATAATAATTATAATAATAATCCAATCTATTTTGAAAGTAGTGGTGAAAATATCCGTTCAAATACATCTTCATCCGTCCAACTTGACATACAGAAAGCTAACTGTTAGCCTGTAGCTTCGTATCGGGGTTTAACAAACGGACATGTCAATAAAATCTCTTCTGAACGCCAGAGAGCAAGTAGAGCTGCGCTTAGAGTTGCACTTTTCGTGTCAGTGAACGCTAAATGTATTGACAAGCCAAAAACAGAAGCGTGAATGTGATCATTTCTGTACCTTTTTCAGCTGTGATCCTCCGTTGTTGCTATTGAACTTTCATTTCCGCCTCAGTGACAAAACCACGTGACCTAAGAAATTTCTTATTGCACAAAGGATTGTGGGTCATAAACGATGATAAAAACGATAACAACGTTTGTTTTCAGTGACTTTATATTTTAAATTATATAATATACAGTACTGTGCAAAAGCTTTAGGCAGGTATGACAAAATGCTGCATAATAAGAAATATTTCACAAGTATAAGTTGTAATTGTTTAGTTTTATCCATTTGAAAAATGAGAATAAATATGTTCTGTGAACATTAGTTTCCTTCAAAATAGTGTTGGTTACCAGACCTGACCACAACAGCATTGATTAAATTGGGGAGAACATGAAGAGGCAGACGATTTGTAGATTTCTCTTAAAGTATTAGATCGAGTTCCTCTGGGTGCATCTTGAAGAAATTATACTGTTTTAAATTTAACATCTGGTCACACCAAATAATTATTTCATTTAGATTTTTTACCACTGCTTAAAACTTATTCACATTACTGTATTAGGGTAATGAATAATGAAACGTGGGCAGCAGTCAAAACATAAACAATATTATTGCAAAGATTTAAGGACAGTGTGGAAACATTAAAGCTCCAAAATATATATGATTTTAAATGCAAAAAACCTCAGCAGTTGAAGACAATATAACAAACTGTAAGACTTCTTGTGTGTTGACCCCTTTGTTATAACAAAACAGCAAAAATCTACACAACTTCAACTATTCAATTTGTAAACTGAAATCCAATTTTTTAATTCTATCATTGATAGTGACTTTTAGCATCAAGGGAGTTTTAGCCAAAAAATAAGTTGATGTTAAACTTCAACAAATTGTTCTCTTGTCTTCATCAGTCGTTGTCAAGAAGACTGAATACACCCTGGATTAAAGTCCATCACAGGGTCACACAGACATAAACAAACTTGTATTCACACAATGGTCAAACCTTTCATTATTGTTTTTGAACTGTGACATAGACCCAGAGAACCCTGAGAAAACTTATGCAAACAGAACATGCAAACTGCCCACAGAAAGGTTCCTCCCAGCTACAGCTTCTTACTGCAAGGCACAGAAATAATCTGAGAGTCACTGTGTATAAAACTTCAGAAATAAATTAATACAAGTAATAAATCCACATTATTAAATCAAAATGAAAAGTGCTTCTTTACTTATGCTCATTCACTTGTTTGTATTAGTAAATTTAATAGATCTTGTAAAGAATGGGAGGCTTTGGTCATAAAGAAAACAGAAAAAATTGCTGACAGTCCAGTAATTTTGTAATATAATAAGCAAATTTGTGTTATAAAATGGCTTTACTGATAGTTTTAGCAATATATGAAATTTTACATGTTTGTTTTATTGACACTGTCTTAATTTTGTGTTCATAGATGAGTGGTTTATGTTTTTTTAATTATATTTGCTTCACAGTTAAAACTAACCTCTATCACAAAAAATTTCTATAATAAAACTTAAAAAATGACATTTATAAGACTGAAAATTGAGTTTCATATTATTTTTACTGAATTAAGGGTTAATGGATAAAGTAAATTGCTTTACTGACACAAAAATTAAGCCAAAATGCTAAAAATTAATGTAGAATGAGAAAGGAGAGAAAAAAGCACAATAATCTGGGAGAAACAGATAAATAAAATGCTGCTGGAAATAATAAAAAGGATTGTGTTTCCCAAAACTGGGCCTATGTTAAAAAAGAAAGCGAAAAAAACTAACTATAAAATGAAGCAATAAGTCAATAATACCTGAATATAAAATAGGAGCATTAAAAGGTGGGAGGAAACCAAAATTAGAGCTAAAAAAACAGAACAAAGAAACACACAATGAAAAAAATACCAACCATGACAGGAAATTTTCAGCTTGGAACAGATTTTATTGACAAAAACATTTTTTAAAATACAATTCCTTAACGACAGATAAAAAAAAAACACTCTGCAAGACATTATTCATCTTTACCTTTTATCAGTGTAAAGTGCTGAAGATAAGTTACCATGGCAACAAGATTCCTACAACTGACTTGTTTAAGAATTCATCCAAAAATGCTATCAATATAACTGTTCACTGATTAAAAATTTAAGACAAGAGGACACATACTGAATATGTTGTGCATAACATAAATGCTGTAATAGTTAATGTATCTTACCCATAATTCTCCCTGTTGCTAGGCAATATTATTAATGGCACATCCACCAAAAACAGGCAGACTGGACTGGAGGATACACCTAATATCAGAATATGACACTTTTGGTCATCTTATTCAAACCACAACCTCTTGCATGTTGGTGCAGCAGTGTCCTGAAACAAAAGTCATATTAATGAATGTAAATCACATTTATACAACAGAAAATGTAGCCGCTAGTTGTCATTTAAAAATAATAATGATTAAAAATCCTTTGTTTCTTGCTGAAGTGTTTGTATTATGTCTCCACATTCACAGCATACATAGAAGTGTTTTTAATTAGAAACCATTAAAAGACATTAAAAATTAATCCTCAACATGAGCAGCATTGACTCACATACATTCTCATCAATTATAAATACAGTCCAGTTAGAATTATTCCAGAAAATGTTTCCCTAGTTTTAATCAAGTCTTGGGAAAACAATGTGGTTTTATGCTAGTGGTCAGGAGACGGCGTGACACTGGTGATGGGAGCTGATGTAGTGGTCGTGGAAGTAGGTAGTCACAGCCAGAGGAGGGCCGAGCAGCAGACACAGCCACATTAAACCGTTACCATAGTTTCCCTGAAAAAAGTCTCCAAGGAACGCAGCAACCAGGAACTGAAGAAGAAATGTAGCGTTAGCTGTAGTTACACACGTCAGGTGTGTAGACTCAAATAATGAGGCAGTTCTTTATGTTGGTGCAGCAGCTTGTTGCACTACAGGTGGGGTTTACATTGATCATGGAACCTACAGATTATCTTTTTAGAAGTAAAATAAACTCTTTTTTTGCTCTACACTTCTTGTTACCTTAAATTACTGTTATAAAGAAATGCAATATTTAAATACACAAACAATCAACTGCTGCAAACAGATTAATAGTCTCACCTCTAATACCATCATGAGGAAAATCCAGAGGCGACAGCTGTGCAGGGGCAGAGCGATCAGATACTGTGTACAAAAATAACAGCAATATTATCAGTGCTTATGCATTAAAATATTTGTAGCAAGTTTTTGATAAACAACCAAAAGAAAATCCTGATAATAAATGTTATACTACTTGGAAAACATTTTCTTTGTTTTGTTATTTATGAAAGTCACTTTTCTGTTTATTTCAGTGATTTGTAAAAGAACCAAAACTCTGTGATAACACCATGTTTCCTACATTATTCCCTCCAGTCCAGGTAATAAATGTATTTAATGCATTTTGTTTTGACAAGATATAAAATATTTGCTCAAAATCAACTTAAAAACTAGATGGGAACAGCTGCTGCAGTGCAGCAGAACAGTGTCTCACTTTTACATTATTACTGAATCCTTATAAACACCAGCTTGTATTTAAAATTATTCATGTATTATCTTTATAAAGAACGAGTCTTTTACCTCACAGAGAGCAGCAGATACCAAGAAGATCAGAAACTCTGCTTTTGATGGAGAAACATTCCTTTCCACCAGTTTTGTGTATAAATGCCTTTGTACAAATTAAATTAAAAAAAATAATAAAACACAGAAACAAGTCAAACTATGGGCACTAATCTTATTTTAGACAAATAAACCAGATACAAACATTATGTAAAATACCTGTTAATCCATTTCTGGAGAGGAATGTTCCAAGTTTTCCAGAAAATGATCAAAGTTGTAGCATTCCTGAGAACAAAACACCGAGCTTTAATTCAGCTGTGAATTTAACATAATGGACAGAAACTTTCTTCTGTTTCAGTAACTGACCACCAGTCTCCGTAAAAATGTCGATCACCAAACCGAAGCAGTTCCGCACAGAAATTCAGAGAAGAGTGACTCAAAAAGAAGAAGAGAAGCCACAGGAAATGAGTTGGTGCCTGACGGGAAAAGAACGAGTTAGGAATTCATTTGCTTTCTTATATTTTTGTGTTTTTGATTAGATCATTGTATTTAATTCATCCACTTTCTTCAGCGCCACATCACCATCGCTGTCTGCTTTCTTCACTGTTAAAACACAATTTTGTTTCCAATTTTTGGCGTTCAGAGTTTTCAAGTTTTAGGAAAGCTAAACTGAATCACTTCAGAAACTCACCACCAGGCCTACAAGGTGTTCCACTTTCAAAGTAATGTCCATACTCTGTGTTAAAAAAAATTAATTCCACGTGAATAAACAGGATTCATTCCAACACTCAAACAGGTGAGGGGTCATATTTTACTCACAGTAAATGACTTTTTGGATCTCTGGAAAATCGGCTCGATCCACTAAAAAGAAGAAACAAAAGTCAAGCACAGAAGGTGTAAGATTTAATGTTTTATTATCAAAGAAACCAAAAGCCAGTTTTTATAGTTGCTGCATTCAATATTCTGATTACTAACCACACAAATATGTGTTAAAAGCTAATAAGCTAGACATTCTGATACATAATGCCAATATAAACAGTGATAAGAGGAACATTTAGGAACGACACTCTTTCTAGCACAGAGGGAGTTTCAACAAGCTGCTGTACCTGCTGCACGATGCCGACCATGATCTGAATAACAACCACCTAAAAAAGAAACCGCACCACTGGGATTATACAAGAATCTGGAATATTCAATTAAAATAAACAAGAGAAATATTTCAAAACTTCAAAGTTCATGTGCATCAATATGCTGAAAGGTTTTGTGCACAAAAACAAAACAACTGCTTTCGAAAGAGTTTTGAGGTAACGTATAGCCCAAACACAGACATGCAATCTTTTATTTACTGAGATGTTGCTGTGAATATTCATAAAATTTAGGAGTTTTTGTTCCACTTTTGCATTCCGAAACCCTAAAAATGGACCTGATTAAAGGGAAGAAAGCTCAATAGACACAGGCAAGTTTCTCATTTATGAGAAGGCGCTGATGATGATCCCTCTGAGCAAAATTCTAAAAATATTCTTCTAATTAACCTTTGTGTTATTGTGAAAACGAATGACTTAGTCTTATAAAACTCTACTTTATCCATGTGTTAGTACTTTAAAATATTTTAAACTAACTGCCAAGTTCTGTTGGTAGTGCTGGTGAGTAGTTCTCTCTGCAGTCCAATAGGATTTATTTTGTTTCATTTGAATTGACAATTAAATTTAGGACCTTTGTGTAGAAAATACTGTTTAAAATCCACGTATTACCTTTATTTTTATAAAGATAATTAGTCATTTGGCTGTTATAGGTGTGATTTTCTTGTAATTATCAAGAAAGGTGGGATCAAAAATAAATCTGTATTTCATTTTCTATAAAATAAAACAACCTGTTTTATTTGTGACTTTTAATTTGGAGCCAATCAGCGACCAGCAGTGTATAAAACCTTCATATATGACATCTTGTCTGTGGCTCACCATCTCCAGCAGCCTGTGGAGCAGCTTATTGATGCGGACGCTCAGAGTACGTGGGAAGTCTCTCTGGTAGCACAGAGTTGGAGCAAAGAGGAAATAATACAGATCTGAGAGATCAGAAAAAGAGTTGCAACAATTAAAACCTCCCAGGAGGAGTAACAAAATCCTGCATCAGCTGACGACGACAGAGCCGTTTCACCTCTCAGATTCTCATTGTGGTTGTTTTTTGCAATGGATCCATTGTAGGAATTCTCTAAAAACACAGAGGAAGTCACAAGCTGTGTTTTGTCAAATTAAGTCAACCAAAACTGTGAAGTTCAGCAGAATAAATACCTAAATGAGCCTGACGATACCAGCTGCTAGTTTCCTGATAAGAATAGAGCTTCAATCCAAGAACAATGTAGAGCCAAAGAGAGAAAAATGCTCCACCTGGTGAATCAAAAACAAACAACTCTGTATGGCTGAGTGTCCTAAATGGATATTTTCAACATGACACAGCAGAAAATAATATATACAGTATATATATATATATATATATATATATATATATAAATATTTTAAAAATATGCTTTAAAGAGGAAGAAAGTTTTTACCTGTTGATATATTCGGCTCATGTATGAGAACGACAGCAGGAAGCAGCACAACAAACCCCAGATTTAGGAGATGTAAACGATGGCAGGTGGTGGAGGACAACAAGCCCTGACAAAAGCAAAAAGTTATTTTACAAAAAACTTCAAAAGCAGCACAGTTTCAGCAAAACATGTGGAATTTTCAGAACCTTTTCCTGAGTCCTCTCCAAGTAGAAAGCTGTCAGTGCAAATAGGTTGGCAGCTGCAAAAAACAAATATTTTATTAACAAAACAAAATTCAAGTCGGTTTTTGAAGCTTTTTTGTTTCATCCCATTAAACTTTAACTGATACAACATGCAAAAAACCCTTTTCAGATGAGTTGAGAAGGTTTAACTACAGCTACAATCTATTTGTTTTTGAGTTTGTGTTATTGTCACTAAGTTTCAGATTAAATCATATTTAATAAACAACATAAAAAAAGATACTAAAATATGAGAATTTCTTTATGAAAGTAAAAAAAATAAGACCCGTTAGGATCATTTCCATTTATCAAAAACTAATGTTCAAATCTAAGATTTAAGTTTTATTGAATTTTCTGAAAAGGGGCTTGGTATTTTATTTTATTATAAGGTTGTTATTGTTGCCAGTGTTGAGATGAAGACTCTTACCCAGTATGAGGTTGACAGACGGCCAGCTGCAGCTGTTCTCAAACAGATGACCTAAAACCTTCCTGGCATCTATCAAAAAGCCATGTCTGTTAGGAACAGGAAAACAAAGCCACATTAGATTAATAATACATTTGTTTGTTTATTTATTTTACCTTCTAGATTGTACATTTTTGTCACATTCATAATAAATATTAAGAAATTGCTTTTGTCATTGTTTTAATTGGTTGCAGCATCCACTTTATGCCTCTAGGTGTCACTACAAGCACACCAAAGAAAAAATGATCCAAGGAGAAGTGGACTTAATTTAAAAGTCCATTTGTCTGTTTGTTAACAAACTAGGATCATCTACGCTTGTTCAAGTAGGTGAGAGCTGCAGTTTTCCTTTAAACTATTAAAGAATTATTGTATAAAACAGATTATTTTCCTTCCAAAAAAGTTATTATAAACTTTCTGCCATTACAACAAGAGCAGAATAAGATAAGTCAAAGTTCTCTTCATGAAGAGATTCATGAAGATTCAACATTTCACATCAAAAGATTTAGTTCCAGGTGAACACTAAAATTTAAGCTTGTGCTTTATAAAATGACACCTGAATAAAACATTGAAATTTTTTAAGTTAAATATAAACATTCACATACTAATACAATCAAACTTAATGCAGAAAACTGACTCTCTGAGGATATTTAGTAAATATTCACACTTACTGTATGAAGTTCTCTAAGAACAGGTGAGTGTGAGTCAGGACCTGAAAGACAAATACACATATTCAATTACTGAGACAGACAAAACAGCATCTTTAATCTGGCTCAAACTAAAGATTAAAAAAAATCAAGAGAAAGTGACAAGAAACTGACAAGCAGGATGATAATCCAGTTGAGAACGCCTCTGTATCCAGTGAAGTTGCTGTTGGAGCTCAACAGAGAAGCCTGGATGCTGTGGCAACTACACAAATACAGATAATTACATCACTAAAATATCCACAAACTGATTCTGTACATGATAATACAGACTCCCTTCACCTGTTGGGTCTTAAATCTGTTCACATGGTTTAGAGTTTACCTGAGTAAAGATGCATATGGATGCTCTTCATCACCGGATGCATCAGACGAAGAAGTGTGAACATTATCCCAGAGGTTTGCATCATCTTCCTCAACTGAAGAGGAAACAAACCTCCTCCTCATCAAAGCCATCTCAGATTCTGATGGGTCAACAGATTTGGGTCAGACAAGGCTGAATCCACTTACAGTCAGAAAAAAATGTTCTGTTCTGCTCAGTGATTTACCAAACTGCAAAAGTTGTAATACAAATAAAAACTGCACCTTTTAATTGTAATGCCTTTAATAATTGTAAAATCACATCATGTTAAAATACATACAGGATAATATGTGGAATATTAATGGATACATAAAATGTGATTGTTTATTCTAGTCTTAATAAATCCCATTTATAATATGAGTTTAAAATAAAAATTCTTAAACCTAAATGTATAAAAATGGATGGATGGATGGATGGATGGATGGATGGATGGATGGATGGATGGATGGATAGATAGATAGATAGATAGATAGATAGATAGATAGATAGATAGATAGATAGATAGATAGATAGATAGATAGATAGATAGATAGATAGATAGATAGAGTTTGAATGTGTACAGGTAGGTAAACTACAACTGCAAAAACATTCAGAAAATTACTTCCCAAGTATGCAAGTAAATATTACAAAATTCATAGTATAGCCTACATTAATTTATTGAAAGTCAAGCAGTACTTTAATGAATTAATCCCCTGTTAGAGGCAAATGCATAACAATTTAACACCTCACACGTTTAGTGTAAAGTTAGATTTGGACAAATCTGGCAATCACAATAAGATCAAATGCGTCAATGTTAATGCCAATGAGGATTTTGTAAAAAAACTGCATATGCATCAGTATTTACTAATAAAATATATGCCGAATGTAGCAGCTACTTTAGGTATTTCAGTCTACACTTTGTAAGATTTTATCTTACAATTCCTACATGCTGTTGACAAACGTAACTTTAAGTCGGGATAAATTTGAATGAGACTCGGTGTGACCTTTTCTAACTGTGGTTTACCTCCTGCAGCAGCAGCGTCTTTTGCTGGTCCACATCCCTCTTCAGCTCATACAGTTTACACATCGACTCTTGGTAAAATAAATGAATCCTCATCAACATCTATTTCTACCTCTGCAAACATCTGAAGAGGAGGGTACACATCTCCATCCTCTTGCATTGTCCGCCACGTTTTATTTTAATATTCAAAATAAAAGCCTCCAAAATGACTAGTCAATAAACATTTTTTGTTTCTTTGCATCAACAAAATTAATATAAATAAATATACATTTTACACGTTCTAAGTTATTATAATTGTAAAAATTAAAAAAGTTTGTGATGTTCTACACTGTCAAAATAAAAGTTTGTCTTTGTTTTCTGCTATTTCCTCCTTACCAGTAGATGGCGATAATAAATTGCTTGGCAGCCGCCTTAATACACAAATAGAAGAAGAATTAGAAAAAGAAGAAGATAATTTTGCTCAAAATATGATCGAAATCAAGCTTTTGGTACGATACTTTCACATTTCCAGTCTGGTAACACTACTAGCGGCAGAGGCAGTTCACTGGAAAGAAGTCAAATGTTTTAGACTCGTCTCTAACAGCTCAGTAACTGTTAAAGGAAGATTGTTGGTGAAACTGAAAGTGTCTCTGTTCTGTTCCAAATAGCAAATGTTTAAATTAATCTTTATAAAGGAAGAATTTATTGTTATAAATTCATGCATGAAATGAGCGTGTTCAGACAAAGGCAAATGCAAAAAGACTCTGTCTCTGCAGCCTGTCTGTTCTTATAGATATTATGCTGATACCAATATGGCTGAGTCTGCAGTTGCATGCTTAAATCATAAAATTCTTTCATGGAATTCAATCAAAAATAAAAAAGAAACCAGTAACATTTGAACAGTTCAATTAAAATCACAAAACCAAAATAATCATCAAAGAAACAATGTTCAAACACATTAACCCACAGGAATAAAAAAGGAATCCCAAAATAAATCACAATCTAAGAAAATAAAACAGGAAGGAAGTCCTTTTTACTAAGTTAGTTTAGCTCTTTAACTAGACTTAGATATTAGACTTAAATCTCACTAATGCTGCTCAATTTCTATTGGAACGATGCCTTTATTACACATAATCTTCCATTTTAATTTGAGTAATAAAAGTGTCTAATTCATGGATTAAAAAATGAATTCTGAATCTCTAGAAAAACATCAACATGAGATTAAAAAATAAACACCTTAAAAAAGACTTTATT
>SSNP01000005.1:3528011-3581751 GCA_006937955.1 Pachypanchax playfairii | reverse complement strand
AAAACGAGACACTGAACACAAATACTTCTCTACTAGTACTTTTTGTTACACTTATAACAAATCTTATTTAGCTTTGACAAACTTATTCATGACTGAAGATGTTTTTAAATGTCAAACTAGTTCTAAAAAGCCATCAGCGATAGAGTGAAGCTCTGAATCCGGTCTGCTGGGAGGAGGATCTTTATTCTGAGCAGAGATTCTGAGGTGACTGAAGTTTGTCGCCTGGTAACACAGCTGGTCACAGTCTGTTAGTTAATGGTGAGAACGTCACTCTGGATCTCGTGGCTCAGCTGGGTCTGCAGGTCACTTAACTTCTTCTTCAGGACCGCCAGCGCCGACATGACGATGGTCTCTGGTCGAAGTGAGCCGCACGACTCCACGTTGAAATAAAACCTGGACAGAGAAAAACTTGAATGAGCCGATGTTTTTTTTTTAATCATAGAAAATACAACAGCGACATACAACATTTTAATGGGAACTTAGTGATGAGTTTATTAATACAGATTCAAACATTAAACAAAGAACAAAATGAAATGATTACATCTTTGTCATCATTTCATTTTCTCTTGTTTTTCTCTTGTTTTACAGTTAAAATGGAGAAACAAGAACAAATATGTGAATGGTCCAAACTGTCTTGCTTGTAAGTGAGTAGTTGGCAAGTTTCTGTCACACTGAAAAATCTGTTCAGAAAACAAAATTTTCAATTAATGAGTTTGCTTCATAAAACTGTAAAAGACCTACAAATTCTTCCACATTGTACTTATGAAGATTTAAACATAATTCAGATAAAAGTTTTATAAGATAACAAGAGAATTCAACGCAGAGCTGATGATTTTTATAAAGTCTTTACAGAGCACAATATGGATCCCCAACAGAAAAGTAGAATGTTGATTAATTTCCTGATAAGACTGAAGATCATCTGCTCACCTTTCTGGCTTCCCGTTGGGATCATAAGGAGCCTGAACTTCCTCTTCCTCAATCTCTGAGTATTCACTCTTTGGCCTGAGAAAATGTGCATCATTCAGCTTTTATTCAGTGTTACATTTTATTAAAATTCATACTGAAAACAGAGACGTACCACTCCTCGGGTCGTGGATAGACTGTGTGCCTCAGTGCATTGTCTGGATCATACTCAAATGACACCCCCGCTGTGGGGTTCCACTTGGCGTGTTCCTTACCGAAACCTTTCTTTGCATAAGCTCTGAGTCGAAGCTCCTGACCTTTACGAAGCTTCACCAGCAAAATATCTGTCATTAAATGACATAAGAATTGACATGATAATTATTAAAATACAGGAAACATCAAGAAGAATACATCTGATAAGGACTTACAATGCCACGGATGACAGATTCAAACTCACCGTCTTGCTCAACATAATCGTTTGGATCATTGTCTCGGCTCCTTGAAGTTACCTGAAAAATCCCAACAATGTCAGATTTCTCTTCTGCTCCAAGTTTTAACTTTAACAACCAGATAAACGACTCACTGGGATGACTCTGGGGTTGTTGGACAACAGGTCGCGAGAGGTGACGTGACGAGTTTGATCCTCAGTGCACCGAACATCCAGGGTCAGCTCCACCGAGCACTCAGGACAAAAATCTTCACAGGTACAGTCCTGCAGGATGAGCAGAACATTGAGAAGAACATTTAAAAACTCAGACTCTTTTAGTGGTATCAATAGTTTATGCTTCACTTACCCTGGAATACTGCATCTTATCCACTATGTCGTCACTGGTGAGAGGAATGAGCCCTGAACACATACCAAATACTGAAGTTAAAATGTTGCTCCTCAGATTTGTCTCATCATACAACAGCTGAGTTACAGAGATACAAACCAACTCTGTGAGCAATGAACTCATCGTGCAGGACTGATGAATTGGCATCGATCTGGATCCAGTCGATTGCTGGAAATACAGTGAGAAGCAGTTTTTATTGTTGTAAAACAAAGATCAACATTCTTTAAATGTGTCAGAGATGCACCAGCTTAAAAATACTCGCACTTCGTTTCTAAGCCAAAGATTTGTAGGTTTTTTATTTGCATGAAAGAGTTCTGTTACATATGCTGATTAAACCTTCACACTGATGAAACAGAGTTATTGATTGTGTTTATTGTTTTAATATAAGAACAAAAGTCTGCGATAAATCAGACTTGTCAGAGATAGTTTAATTACTGCAGTGTGTTTGTGACTAAACTGCATATGTAGCAAAATATTAGATGATCATTTCTACCTATTGTAGGAACTTCTGACATGAAGACACGGCGGAGGGAGTTTGCAACCCTGTAAAAGAAAATAGGTTGAGATCAGATGAGTGTTTGTGCTATAAAGGATTAAAAAAACAGCTAATAAAACATTGCTGACTAAGTTCTAAAACAGTTTTTAATCGTTTCATTCAGGATGAATATTAACAAGAGAAAACATACAAAAACACCAGTGTCAGATGAATACAAAACGTTAAATGTTTTATAAGTTATTAAAATAGCATCACTGTGATAGAGGCTGAGGGTTTATTTCATTTCTGTTGTTTTCTTTTCAAAAATACTTAATGTTTTCAAAAAGAAAGGCGTTTAAATGTATATTTAAATATATTAAAACCATAACTGTACTTTATGTTCTATAAAAATAGCATAAACAAATAAATATTACAATTGTTTAGTCAGTCAGGAAACATATTTATATGGTTCTGAAAAATTAGCATGGCTGCTCACACTCTTTAAACGGAAAAATGAACAATACTTACGCCAAATCTGTGTTTTCGATGACGAATTTGACATTTTCGTCCGTCAACTCTGTTATTTTAACCGTCGGCTGGTTCGCATACGGCATGTTTGCTGGTGTACAATACCAAAAACAACAAAAAAAGAAGTCAAACCACAAAAACTACCGCTGCATCGGGTTGATTACTTCTACGGAAACATTAGCAGCTAATTGGCTAAAAAAATAAAAACGCGGTTAGTGATTGGATGAAACGAATTGAGGCGGGACTTCATTTCACAACCGGGTCACGAACCACAACGGTCTTTTCTTTTCAAAATAAAAGCACCAATTGACTCGCTCGAGCTACTCATTATAGACTAAATTTATGGTTTTATACAACAGCAAAAATATCTGTTTGTTGTGAAGTGAAAAAAATAAAACAAAAACATGTCCAATTTACAGTGAGTACTTTATTGTCTTCAGGGTTCAACAAATGACATTTCTTTTTTAACTATACAACAGAAAAAACTATGTGGGTAAGGATTATAACTTGCACAGCGAAGCAAAACTAATCAAAGCCACTGACTCTGCAAAAGGTGTTTTTATCTTATTATAATCCATAATTTAATTATTTGAGTCATATACAATTAAACAAAAGCAAGACCAAAATAAATTGATCTTCAACTCAGAAGGCAAATGCTCAAGCGCAATGTGATAGGATGTTTCACATCATCGCCTCTGGTTCAGTCCTGTAAGATTCTTCAGCTGTAAAATACAAAACAATCAAAATTAGTCTGAGTAGGTAAAAGAATTTAAGAAAAAAAGAGCATCTGGATGTTTTTGGCTCTTGAAGATGTGCGAAGCATCTTCGAGAACCAAGAAAAAGTTCAGTTTCCTTTCTTATGAAGCTACTAAATTGCAATACCCGGGAGGGCTGTAAACCTTCATCATACTATCAAAATTAGGTCACATTATAAACATTTTCATTGCCACATTAGACTTTAATTGGCAAATTCAAGGTACAAAAGAGTCTTCAGAGATCTGCACCTGTGGCCCCAACAGTCACATGTGTAATTCTTATCCAGAAGTTGTATAGATTTATTGGCTAAAATGTTGTATATTTCTTCAATGTTTAAACCATCTGAAACGGTTCCACTTGTAACAGGCATTTCTTAATCCAGGTGCTCAGAGCCCACTGTCCTGTGTGTTTAGATATTTTCCTGATTATACACACCTAATCTAAATTATTGCATTAGTCCAGTTTAGCAAAATCCTGTTCCATCAATTTAAAACAGTGTGCTGACGCAGGGAAGCATCTAACACATGACAGGCAGTGGATCCAAGGGCTGGGACTGAGAAACACTGATGTAGAGTCTCTAAAAATAGATAGGGAAGCAAAGTGCTTCATTACAAAGAGTATGAAACACTGCTGTGCCATTAATGTTTTGAGGTATAAATTTGAGCATCTCAACCAAAGCTTACAAAAGTAAGCTAAAAGATTTAAACACTGAGCTGATGACTTTGTGATGAGTATGAAAATGATGAACATGAGACCAAAGACTCACCGTAACAGCAGCTCCCATGAGCCCCTGCACTACAGCTTCACCAGTCGCTTGCACCTAAACAACAAAGTAAAACAATATCAAACATGTTTATTTAAGGATGAATTCTCCTCATTCCATCCAAAGTATGTGAGTAGTAGAAGAAGAAAAGCTGTGAATGCAAAGTGATTTTACTCTTTTCTCTACCTGCTTGGCGGTGGTGGCCATGTTGACCACATCCTGAATACGATTATCAAGGAAGTTCCAGGAGTCCTGAAAGTCTGGAGAGGAATCCTGAAGCATCACCAGCTCTGTAGTGTTAAAGATGCCCGTCAGCACCGCTCGCTTAGTGTACCAGTTCATCTACAAAACAGACATCAAGCAAACAATCAGCTTTAGAAAACAAGAGCGTACTCAGGTAAACATCACATTTGTTGTTATTAACTGATTCTTAAAGCAAAACATCCAGAGAATCAGACAAAATTTGCAGAAGAAGTTAGTGAACGAAACAGAAATAAAACATAAGAAGTACAAAACTATGAAAATAAATGAATCAGGACATTTTAAATTTTAAATGAAAGTAACTGTGTGTTGATTAATCTTAAAGTTCTGCAAATTATGTGCAAAAAAGTTAATGAAACAGTTAGGCTTGTTTATTGTACTTCCATTTTTCTAGAACTCTGAATTAATTAATCTATTCATAGTCTCAGTTTTCCAGGACACCTGAGAGGTAGCAGGTCGGATTTTGTCGGGGTGCTGATGGAAGGGGGACAGGAAGCTGTGAGTAGAGGAAAAGGGGGCCCGAGGGTGATAGGATCCACTCACGTCTGTGGACCGGTCTCCAGCGTAGTACCAGATGTCGTCCACCATGGTGGACAGATGCTTCAGACTGTCAGGCATGTTATGAGGAAGGAGCAAGATGCTCATTGCCTGAAAGAAAACAAAGACATTAAAGCTCAAACATATTTTATGTGATGTGTATGTGCACTTTATTTTACCTGTGGCCATGTGTCCATGTAGGGGATATACATCCGCAGTCTGGTCTCTATTGCATCTCGGAGAAATTCTGCTGTCTTCTTTGGTCTGAAACACAGAGTTATCATTTGGGAGATATAAGAAGTATTTTCTAGTTTAATATTTTTACAAAAATGCTTAATGAAAAATGTGATGATTCACATGCAGGTTATAAACTTCTTAATTATATAAGAGCAAATAAGAATTTTTTTTTTCATTATCCTTCTAATGCTGAATGTTCAAATCTTTCACAGAGTAAGATTTCTGAAAGATAAACATCCAGCCAGAAAAATATTCATGTAGCTCACCTACCCTGATAATTTTAACAAACAGATCTATCATTAGTCAAACTGAGTGAGCAGTGAGGTTGTGTATACGCACTCGGCTTGACCCTGCTGGACTTGATTGTGTTGTTCAGCCAGAATTTCAGTCAGCTTTGAATTGCACTGGGCGATGAAATGTAGAACCAAGTCTCCCGCTCCATTGTTGAACATACCAGTGGAAGCAGAGGACAAACCCAAAGACTGGTACCAAAATGACAATAACAAAAACATCAGATGAGTAATCATCATCACAGACAGTCTAAAATCTCTTATTTATGTTTATTCACTCCTATAAACATAACCTATTCCAACTTTATTTGTACAGCATCTAGTAAAACAAACACGTGATTCGCAAAGTGTTATACAACTGATTGAAATTTGAATTTAAATGAAATAAATTTTAATTTAGCCAAGTAAGACAACAGCAAGGTGTAGATATGAAAATAAAAAATAAATATTTAAGTGTTAATGATAAACTTCACATTGACAACACTAAAAATAATCAGCAAAGTGATGAATTATTGAAAGAAACAGAGGAAGTAAAAGACTAAAACTGAGGATTTTTTCTCTCTGACATTAATGTCAAATAAATTAATAAAAACCACTTTATTGATTATTGTCAAAATCAAAGATTGGAACATGATATCTCATGCTCTAAATCTCACCTCAGCGCCAGCTGCGATAGCTTCTGTAGACCAGCCGTGCAGCGGGACAAACTCTAGAGCAGCTGTGAGGATTCGAGCCTGCAGCTGTTCCTCCGTTTCGTACTCCTCGTCCTGCTCCTGGTCACTATGTGGATAAATTAATCACCAGGAGAGGAATATAAGGTTAACTCATCTGATGATACCATATAGTAATAAAAAAAGTGAAAATCTTATCAGCCAGCAGCTTCCTTCTGACTGACCTAGTGTTTTTCTCCTCTGCTGATGGATCAGAATCATGCTGGAAAGCTGCCTCAGTGTTCTGATCAGCTGAGTGAGCCTGGTAGTGCTCATAGTAGGATGACGTGGAAGAGGAAGATGAAAAGGAAGTGGATTTGTCAGATTTGGACTCATCCTGCAGCTTGAGTGTTGCACAGTGAAAACCTCGTGTCAGTTTGTCACACTGAGGATTTGTTGCTGTTGGTGCAGCAACAACTGAAAGGGAGAGGACTTGTATCAACATTTATGATGCTCACATTCTGTTGTTGACCAGGATATTTCTGTACGATTGTTTAAATCTCAACTGATTTAGATTTGTTTATAATGCATTGAGTTTGTCTAGCTTTTTCTTGTGCACTTCCTTGTTGTTTCTAATCTTGACTTTAATCTTGACATTATTATATATTTTTAATTTATCTACTAATAATGTATGAATTAATTTAATATTTTCAAATTGATTCTAAATATAATTTAGTTGGCTGAAGCAAATAAAACCTGAAATACAATAATATTTAAATACGACATATAAACATTCCATGTGCGTCATGTTGTGCATTAAACATTTACAGAATTCAAGAAAAGGATACTAGAAACTAAGTTATTTTTATCCAACTTAACCACTTGCATAACTGAGCGAAGACGCCCCCCAGCTGCAAGAACTTGCCTGTTTACAAACATTTGCATATCTTAATATTTACGAATATCAGACTTTGTAACTTTAATTACTAATTTATAGCCATGGTAAATACATTTGTAAAGTTACAGCCACACTAAAGTAAATTGTCCTTCATGATCACCTTCTATTAAGTGACTTTGGTAGTACGTAACTCAGGCTCGTTCCAATTTATGACACTAAAACTAAAAGAATGATATGTGCATGTTTCCCTCTGGCTATTTAGTGTTAAAAATAAAAAAACAACACATCAGTTTGTTTGTCATACCGCTGCTCAGCCCTCGGAGGACCCTTCCAGCTCGTAGTCCTCTTAGAAGCGCCGCCATATTTAGCTGCCAAGCGAGTCACAGCTGCGTCACTTTTCCGCGCCAGGTAAACGACGGAAGTTAAGTTTTCAAAATAAAAACCCAAGTATCTTTTTTCAACACAATTCAACAGATATTTTTACATCTTCTTTAATAATTTTTGGCCCTAAAGTAGTTTCATATTAAAAATGAATTATTTTCACGACAATTTCTCAAATTTTCTTGCAGTTTTTTAATGTTATTAATTATAAGACACAGTCCAGAAAATTGTTCTGAACATTTTAAACCGGAAACAGTATTTGCGTACGTGACTTTTTTAAGCACCACTAGATCAGGAGGTAAGTCATTACGAACAAACAGTTTAAACTTCATTACTTTCAGTAATTTAACTTCAGCATTTTATATCTATGATATACACATTTTATCTGTTTTTGTCACGTGTATAGCTGTTTACCTGATTCACTGAGTGTAAACAACTTGTTTATCAATGTGAAAAGGATCTCCACCGGTTTCAACTGCGTCACTTTAGCTTTCATAGGAGCTCTTTTTTGTTACTAAAGTCAACTTTTATCCCCGCGAGTCTTTTTTTTATCAAACAAATGACCTTGTATACCTTATATAGTTGATTCATTCTACCATATTTTATTGAATGTGTGATGGATTAAGGAAACATAAACAAAACAAGGATACAAACAATAAGCCGAATAGTGAGAAATTTGAATGATCAATAACTCAGAATTATACAGATAAACTCTTCTTTGAAATACAAGCTAGAAATTATCGTGCTTTGGTTCAGATTAAGACATAAATAATATTTAAAGCAAGACACAACATGGTTCCTAATGAAATAAATACATTATTTACAGATGAAATGTCCTCAGGTTGTTCAGAGTGAGTCACTGGACCAGACATTATGTTCATAGCTGCATTTCATGTCTTCATTGTTGCCATTGTAACATGTATTTATTAGTCTATTAATTATGTGGATTTGAGGATTTCAACAACTGAATCTTTCTGTAGGAAATCATGGCCGACCTTGGGATCAAAGCGGGAGACCACGTTCTGTTGGTGTGGGCTCAGCCATCAGCACCAGAAACCCTGAAACAGTATGCAGAGGAACTGAGTTCTGTTGTAGGTGCAAATGGAAAAGTTGCTGTGGAGAACATGGAGAGACTGTTACTCTGTGAGTAACCTTTCCGCTAACCAGGCTTGGTGTGGATTTTGATTACTGATCTTGTGCGGAAAGTTATGATTTACTCTCTTAAAATTCTGGGACATTTAGGAAAAATACCAACATTTTAAGGAAAAGTTACTCTTCTACTCCCAGTCTGATAGTTTCTTCTTTATTGTCCTCCTTTAAGCCTCTCATGTAGCATCCTCCTTTGACTGGGTGCTCTCCTGCCTTCTGGCCGACAGCTCGTCCATTCACAGCTCAGACAGTTTAGCAGAGATGGTCAAAGTGCTGAAACCTGGTGGCAGGCTGGTCCTGGATGAACCAGTTACAGGTAAGAGACAATAATCCTTTCAATTTACTTTCTGTCTCTTATTGGGGGTTGGTTGTAAAGGCAGGGGGCTCATGAAGGTGGATTAAATGTCCCTTTACCACCACAATCATCCTTTTATGATACTACAAAGCCTTTCCTGGTCAGATTACCTTTTCAGATTAACAGATTACCTCTGAAATAGTGTTTAATTAGAGGTATTTCAGTTTAGAATGGAGGTTTATGTCTGTGCAGCTTTATAACTGAAGACACGTCAGGTGAACAGCTGGTTTGACATGATGACAAGCAAAATGTACTGCTTTTGCCTAGTTTTATCAAAATACTTGCTGTTTTTAAAACATCTATAGATGATGTCTTGGTAAACTAAATGTGCTGCAGGGGTTTTCTAACCCCCCCCCCCCAGGTAAAATTTACACTCATACTTATTTAAAATGTTATTTTATAGGCCAAGATTTTACACACAGTGTTAGATTCAGGTGGATACTGTTTGTGTTACATTATGTTTTGTTTTTTGTGTCACAGGCACTGAAGCCCAGAGTGTGAGAACTTCTGAGAAACTCATGTCAGCACTAAAGTTATCAGGCTTCATGTCAGTAACAGAGGTGAGAATATAGATTCTAACTGGAAAATGAGGATTCAGTAAATATTTAATATTCACGGTGATGAATTGGGAGACAGTTTCATGAAGGGGGATTGTAACTGAGGTGTCTGAACAAAGAGAGAAAATATTAAAATAAAATATCAAGCTGTTAGTAAAAATCTTGTTTTCTCCTATTGGAATCTGATTCTACCTCCCAATTCAGGTGAGTAAAACAGATCTCAGTCCAGAGGTGCTGAGCTCCTTCAGAACTGCAACAGGTTACCAAGGAAACACTCTGTCCCGAGTGCGTATCTCTGCCTCCAAACCCAACTACGAGGTGGGATCGTCCAGCCAGATCAAACTCTCGTTTGGGAAAAAAATGCCTAAACCAGGTTTGTTTAATAACAGTCTCACAGTCTAAATCCATCTGGTGACCTCATTTCCCTGCTGATGTTGTGTAACATCTGTTTCCAGTGGAAAAGCCTGCTCTGGATCCAAACACTGTGAAAATGTGGACGTTGTCAGCTAATGACATGAATGATGATGATGTGGTGAGTTCAGTGTTGTTCATGTTACTGCGAGAGCAGCATTTATTCTTCTGCTGTTTGTCGTGAGCAGATATTTATTAACTCAGAGACAATGGTGGGAAAAACTATTTACCCCTGTACAGATTTCATTTTCACGTAGGTCCAATTTAATTGTTGATAGTTTTTCACTCTTTAATCAATTAAATCTTCATTTATAAACTGCATTTTGTACTTGGATTAGTTTTGTCTGATGTTAAAATGAGTTTGATCTGTAATATTTAAGTCTGATGAAAAAGCAAAAACAGAAAGAAACCTGCAAGGGGGGGTAAATACTTTTTTACAGCACTGGATCAAAGAACATTTAGCTTTAATATCTAGAACAAAATAAACACAAATTCCCCTTGAATAAACTGCTGCTACAGGCGGCTCTGAGAGCATGTTCCTGATTCCCTCCTTGTTGTTTTTCTGTTTACTCCAGGATTTGTTGGATTCTGACGCTTTACTTGATGAAGATGATTTAAAGAAACCAGATCCGGCTTCTCTGAAAGCTCCAACCTGCGGAGAAGGGACCAAGAAGAAGAAAGCTTGCAAGAACTGGTGAGTTCACCACATTCCTGTTTTTATTTTTAGGTAAACAAAGCGTGTTTTGTGTCACTGTAACAAGACCTGAGTTCTTATGTTTTGATAAATCCATGACTTTTTAAATGAACATTACATTTAGATTGAGTTTTGTTTTGAATTCACATTTGTATACAGTTCTAGTTGTTTTTTAAAGCCAAACTCTGTATCTACATCAAATTTAATTCATGCAACTTTTCTTTAAATCCTTTTCGACGCTGCATGTTTGTGTAGCACGTGTGGACTTGCTGAAGAGTTGGAGCAGGAGAGTAAAGAAAAGCAGAAAACGAATCAACCAAAATCTGCATGTGGAAGTGTGAGTACGCGTTAAACAGCCAGACTTTATCAGCTTGTATCCGTGTTGATGAAATAATGACTTCAATCCTTTTCTGCTAGTGTTACCTTGGCGATGCCTTCAGATGTGCCAGTTGCCCGTATCTGGGAATGCCAGCGTTTAAACCAGGAGAGAAGATTGTTTTGGACAACAACACACTGACGGACGCTTGAAAGTGAAAGGTTCCACACAGCTCAGCTGCTTATGCTTCAACACATTTACATTCCTCTGTTCCATCCGCCGAGATGACGGGATTTCCTCTGAGATTATTCGGGGGACATATTTGCTGATAGGAATGCGAGTGAGATGAGTTTCCTTGTGACGCTGCCATGTAACATTTGATTTAAGCAAGAGTGAGATTTGAACAAAATGAAAACAAGTCGTTTTATTTCTGCTGCTTTTAAATTTGTAAATGATGGTGTGAGAATTTAGAGCCCACTGAATCTGTGTGCGATTGGTTCCTGATGCAGGAGGTGATGTCACTTTTCTGATCTAGGATCCATGCAAATTCAACTAAACAAAGCAGCGATGGCCTGATGTGTCTGGTAATGTGATAACATACTCATTTATGTCTCTATAATTTGATCAAACCTTTACCAGCAGACCATTAGCATTGGGTGCAGCAAAATATCAGAACATCTTATGGAATTAGAAAACGTTAAAATGCAACATTTAAGCTGTTTGAATGAAGCGTGTTTATGTTTATATGAAGGGAAAGCAGTCGTGTCATCTTATGTGTTGTTCATAAAAATAAACTTTAGGTCAGATTATGTGTAAACATGTTTATTTCACTCATTGTGCCAAATAGCCCTCTTTATATTAATGTATCACCCTAATCAGAATAATAAAGATGAGTTCATCAGTTTCAGTTAGTAACTTACTGGTTTTACTAGTTGCAACTCCAGTTTAATTTAATATAATTCATTTATTCTGTCTTTTTAATAAATCCTCAAATATTAATGAAGGTAAACAAGAAGTTACACAAAATAGTGAATATAAAAATGGATCTTGGTGTTTGATTTGGAGCCTGATGGAGGATCCTCACAGATACCAACTGAAGTGTTATTTCAGTCACACGCCATAACAAATACTTCAAAGCTCCAACTCATTGAGCCGCTTGATGCATTTTTGTGCATCTTCTGGTGACACTGAGCTAAAATGTAAATTCCCAAGAAAAGCACCTGGACAACAAACTGGAATTATTCCATCACAATCTTTGAAATGACGCTTGTGTTAAAACTCCTTCCCCACTTTTAATTAAATACAAAACATTTTATCACAAGAACAATCAGATGTAAAAACTTTTAAGGCTGCAGTAAATGTTCATGTAACAAGTTGTCTGATACTGATGCATCATAAAAAGGCAAATGGAAACTTCAGTCATTCTAGTAATAATAATATTAATAATCATACATGTTTAATATGCACCATAACACAAAAAGTAAGTTGTGGTAAAACTTCCACAGTCACTGACTTGTGATGCTAAAGTCCATTTTAATGTCTCCTGAACCGGGTTCAAAGGTGAAGCTGTATGACACTGCAGCCCTGCCGTCACCAGAACTCTCCCACGCCGACCTGAGGAGGTAAACACCCTGCTTCCTGTGTCGACTCCACTCACAGTCACCCTGCAGGAAAAACACGATAAATCTGTCACACCAGAAGACACGGCAGCAAAATTTAAATATGCATCATTTAAAAACACGTCTAATTGATTAAATTATTACTAATGTCTAATAAGTACACTTGAAAAATAAGAAACACATTTCCTAACAGAAAGAGAAACACTCTGGATTAAGGTTGACACCTGCTCACTGATTGGTTGAGTCAGACCTCCACTGACAGTGATGTCATCAGTTAGGTGGTAGTCCAACCATAAGGCGATACCATGGCAACGGCCCGTCCTGAAAGCGAGATTTAAACATGACATGTTCAAAAATACTCTCACATAGTTTCTACAAAATAACATAATACATGAACGTACCTTACGAAAGGTAGAGAGCCCTGACTGCTGATTGGCTGTTGAGGGACACATTGTGTGAAGTCAAAGGTCATGACGGCAGTGGACTGAGTGAGAGCCCGACATGGATACTCCCACAGGGGGTGGGGCTCCGCTTCACGAGATTCACGAAAATCCAGAGACCGCTGTGGAGAAACAAGTTCAGTTGAGTTGAGACCAACAGGATCCGAATCTTAAACCTGGAACTTGTAGGTGTATAAACACACAATCTTGCTTCAGATTGAGGTTTAAATGTTACCTGAACCATTTCATCCATGGGGGTGACATCAAAGCCTTCACATGTTCCACAAGGAGCTCGTATCCTCCACAAGTCCTACAGTAAAATAAAAATGATTTTAAATCTTTATTGGTCTGTGTAAAATCCAAATCTTGATATTTTTGAACAGAGATGTGAAGATAACCGCGGTTCCCACAGAAGATACAGCTCGTTTTATTGTGTAAAAGTGAAGAAGAGTTAGAACGTGTTAGAATATCCTTCCAGATAGTTCCAACTGATGTCACTTTGTCTGCTGCAGGGAAGATGCTGACTACTCATAACTACACTACAGAACCACAATTCAAAATACATAAACCACCCCTTTAAAACAGTTTAAGTTCATTTTGACTATCTGACCTTGAACTCCACCGCCACCATGTGTAAAGAGGCGGACCTAGGCAGGATGGTGGCGTTAGGTCGTAGGAGGCTTGCTAAAGTGGTGCGACAGTACCAGAAAAACAAGGAGTGCCACGGCAGGAGGCTGGTGCTGAAGTACGGCTCACCCATCAGGACTGAAATCTTTAAAAGATTTTAAACTTCATTAATGTTCATCATAACTTGGAAAAACTCTTTAGAAAGACTACAGAATAACAATCAACAGGAATGATTCTTGGAAGTAAATAAATTAGGTCTGGTTTTAAATGTTTGCACAGTAACGTACATCCTGTTTGTCATATCAACAGACACAAAGATGAAGGTACCTGCTCTCCTCTGAGGTCGTGATGGTTCAGCTGCTCAGGCCGTATCTCCAGCAGTTCAACACCCCCTTTTATTGAGTTTGCTTCCAACACCTGTAACGCAAAAATGTGACGAAAGGTTAAGATATCAGTTTCTTCCATCCTACCAAGTCATATTTCTCAAACCTGAATTTGATCAAACGTCATTACAGGTGAAACTTTTTACACCTTTGATCTAAATCTGATCTATTAATAATAAATCCAAAAAGCAGAAATACAAGAGATGCAGTTTGCATCAGAGTCTGAAAAGTAAAGCCAATTCACCTGCATTGTTTCTAATACCCAGCAGGGGGCGACACCCACAGGTGTTACAATAAAGCTGAACAATTAAAACGCGGCCTCAATTTCAGACAGTCTCTTTATATGTCTGACGTCCTGCTCAGAGATCTGACAAGTAGAAATGATTCTTAAAGTTAAAGTCACCATGTGAATCAAATACGTCAACTTTACCTGCTCAATAACTTGTTTAGACATTCTGGAGTTTTCCAAACTGAACACCTGAGATAGAGACAGAAAAGTCAATAAAAGAGTCTGAAGTTTGTTTTCTGAACCTTCACTATGATCACGCTGTAAAAGCAGAATACCTTCTTGGCTCCCAGCATGTGAGCAAACACAGGAAGTAAACTTCCATCGCTGATGGACAGACACACACTGTCCTCACTCAGAACCTGCAGGTAAAATAATTAATCAAATACATCAACACAATATAGAAACTTAATCTTAATGATGATCTTCACTGACTCTGCGAAGAGCGCCGACGTAGCTCTCTGTACGCTTTCTGTCATTGAGTTCACCGAAACGTGGTCGAGTCCAAACTAGGTGAGCTTGACAGGTGCAACACGGCTGAGAGGGAAGACGCTCCGACTGCACTTCCTGTTGACTAAAGCATTAACATACAAACCAGTTTACCGCAAAATGAAAACAAGAAAAACTAACCAAACATGTTAACAAACTAGTTTAAGATAAGTCTGGATTTTTGGGGATCAGTTTTCAAACAGACACGTTTACCTGTGAGACTTCAGGCTGTACCACAGACTGTAATCATCATGGCAGACTGTCAGACTGAGCTCGTCTCCTTCAGTCACATGACTTTCCAGAGGCAGGAAGTAAACGCTCTGCATCCAGTGATCCCGCCACTAAAACACAACACAGATCAGCAGAGTAGTGACATTAAACTTCATCTCCTGCAGATGTCTGAAAAGATCTGTTGAAACTTTTTACACTGTTAAATAATCAGCACAGACTCCAGAACTCTGACACTCAGACCAGTAACTCACGGGGGCCGTCTCTGGTTGTTTGTACGTCCAGCTGGGAGCCATGCTGCACACTATGGTTCCACTAGGATCCATGTCGATGTCCCACCAGGACAGGACGACCTGAGCCAGACCACCAGACTGAGCCATGAACCTGGAGGAGTGGGACTGGAAGGCACTGCTTACTGGTCTGCTGAAGTCCACACTGAAGATGATGCAGTAAAATCAGAGTGGAAGTGCAGAATAACTGCAGACGATGCAGCAGGATGTGGGTTTTACCTGAACATAGTGCAGAGAGGACTCAGAGGGGTGAAGCTGGTGGGGGACACCTGGCTCATCTGGATGTCACACACTGAATGAGCACCAGCACAGCGGCCTACGGCGGGCGGCGGAATCAGACGAGCGCCCTCCACCTCCACGGGCTGCAGCTGCGCCCAGCTCCACAGCAGCTCTGACTCCACCAGCTGGGCGTAGACGGTGGCCCGGTGAGGAACCGCTTCACAGCCCTCCTACAGCGGAGGGTCAGTTATAATGCACGCCAGTGTGTAAGTATTAAAAATCATTCAGAAAAACTGTCATGTAAAAACACGAACCTGGACGAGATATTGATGAGCGTGCTCATAACTGGGCAGCGCTCCTTCACCAATCAGCTCGGTGTCAAACAGTTCTGTGATCAGTAAATTGGCCTTCTCGTGCATATCGCCATCTGCAGAATCAAGTCACATGTGCAGCTTTTACAAGATGAATCCACGCTGCAAGATGCCTGAATGTGTTTACGGCACATTTAAAACTGAAGATAATTAATTTTACATTAAAATAACCAGAAATAAAAAACTACATGTATCAGTAAAAGAATCGAGAACATAAGAGTGACTTATTGAGTCACTGAGATGCTTATTGGTGTGCGTGTGCTCACCTGGTCCCACCGTCACGTCTGTTGAGTGTTTGTTAATAATCTTGATTTTGTCAGAGAAGCCGTTCTTCTTCACGATGCACTGAGCTGCTTCTGCCATGGGCTTAAAAACCTGCAGGAAACACAAATCATGTAACAACTATGTGAAAACTTTTTTAATAAGTTGACACAGTAAATTCATCTTATAAGAGTTTTATTTTTACAGTTTCTCCCAAAAATATTGAACAAATTTAAATTTACAGTCTCTCAAATATCAGATTTTGCTTCTTTTGTCTTAATTTCAGCAAACATTTTTTTGTATGTTCTGGAAATTCAGGAGTTATTAGTGGTATTTAAATTTACCTCCACAGCATAGCAGAAATCAGCTCCAGCAGTGACGGCCATCATGGACAGCAGGCCGGTTCCTGTCCCAATGTCCAGGACGACCACCTTCTCCCCACGAGCCTTGATCCGTGAAACAGCCGCTTGGATGCCCTGATAATACTTCTCATTCTAAAAAAGAGAAATCAGAGGTTGTTTTTCATACAAACAATTCCGATTATTCAATTATTCCTAAAGATTTTTATGCTCTATGAGCCTAAAAATAATCCAGTAATTCCACCAAAAGATTTCTCAGATTTTAAAGATAAAGCTTGAGTTCTCACCCTGTCGTGATCGTGAAGCATGTCAGCATAACAAGACCTGAAATACATGCAGAAGCATCAACATATCAATCATTTAATAAAACTGGCCACTTTTTCCACTGCTGTCCAAATCATCAGTTAAAAAACAACAATAATCTTATTTCTTTAGATCAGAGGACTGACTCATAATATATAAACATGACCATTACTACTCATGAACAGATGTGTAAAGGTCAAATTTCTATCTTCTAACATTAAATTGTTAATTTTGACTTCTTTATTTGAGGTAAGGGAGGCCAATATTTAACACTGATAACTTGTTCTTTAATAATTTGAAGCTAATACTGTAATTTAATATATTCAATAACAACTGCTTCAGTTATAAAGTTTCAATTTGATACAATATGCTTTAAACCTTTAAACCTGATTCCATTTGCATAGTCAGGCATCATTTTAACAGAATCATTTAAATAGAAAATACTGATTACTGAATAATTTTCCTCATTGAGGCCGATAAATGTCAAAGTTTCCAGATATATAATGTTTTTTTAAATCACACAGCGTAATGTTAAATGTATTGTGACTGATGCCTCAGTTACTTCCTTGGAAATATTTTTTAATATTTAAATTTTTAGTCATGAGTTTGTGTCCTGTCAGCGGGCCTCCGCTGCTCTGTTCCCCGGACAGAGTCGCTCTTCGTGCCGCCTCACAAGCTCGCAACTACCTGGCGATCTCTTGGTGGTAGTCGTACTCCTCGCTCTCCTCCACCCAGTCCAAGGCTCCGGTGGTGGGGTTCGCTCTCCCACAGAAGGTCTTCATCTCCATGGAAGTGTCCGAACTGAAAAGAAGCTGGTTCTCCTGGTATTTTACACGTAAAGTTAAAAGTTAATAGGATTACTGAGGCGGCAGCGTTGCTTCCAAGAAGGCCGCCATATTGTCCATCAACGTCACAGTTTACATAGGTCACGTGACTTCTGAAACATTCGAGTGTATGGAAGCCCATTTCCGCCGCAGGAGAAAAATATATAGTGTAAGTAAAACTGATTAAAACACCATCTACTATTTTTTAATTGTTTCTGATTACGCTGATTATTACTTGTTTTTAACAATTTGGAGCACCATAAAAAACTGAAGTTTACTTCACAAAGAATTTATTGAAGTTTTAATATGGCAAAGTTTACAGTGTGCTTCTGTATTTACACTGAAAACTAAAAATAAGACACAAACTGAAAAAATCATAAATACAATAAATACATTAAACAGCAGATTTAACATATTCAGAAGCTAAAACTGGACAAAATATAAAAGAATTACAGCATTTTTTTAAAAAAAAGTAATTTTACAGGCAATTAAAAATAATGAACATTTAGCAGCCAAAGTTACCTGCATTTTCCCGGTGGATTCTTTTCTTCTTGTTTACAGGTTAGAATTAACACTCTTGGACAAATTATTTGGTGATTTTTTTAAACAAAGATTTTACATGAGAGAGAAACACATTCTGCTTCAAATCCTTAATAATACATAAAGTCACTGAGCAGAGTGGATAATATTAAAACCAACCCATAATAAATCTGATCAGGATGAAACTTACAGGTGTCTTGTAACGTGACATGAAACGAGTCATTGTGGAAGTTTTTTAAATCTGTATTATGAGAATCGTTTGGTGCAAACAAATGATAATTTAAGACAATAAAAAATGTTGAACACAAATTAGACCCGAACCAGCAAGTCGCCAAAGTAATCCCTGAAGAACTGGAGCCAAAATAGATCCATGACCATCTTCAGTCTTACTGGTTAACATCAAGGATGCCTTGATGAAGACATGAGAAGACAGGTTTGTATTTGTGTGGCATGCTGTGAAGGTCTGAACATCATCCATCAACATGTAAGTCAGAGTCTCCACAGTCATGCACACTTGGCTGTTGGCAGGCAGAAGGCCATGGTGGAATGAGGCACCAGGATGTCTGTGAAGATGGGTCGATATCCAACTGGAAGAGGGGGGGCACTCTGTTCCAGTAAGTCCAGTACGGCACCTCTAATGTCCCGGGTGATGTCACCACGGATGTCCAGCAGCACAGACACGTGCTCCTCGCTGAGAAAACAAAGAAACAAGCACAGACAATAAATGTTCACATACTAGATTAAACAGGCCCTGTAGACCAGGTCTGTAGATTAAACAGGCCCTGTGGACCAGGTCTACAGATTAAACAGGGCCTGCAAACCAGGTCTACAGATTAAACAGGCCCTGTAGACCAGGTCTACAGATTAAACAGGCCCTGCAGACCAGGTCTGTAGATTAAACAGACCCTGCAGACCAGGTCTACAGATTAAACAGGGCCTGCAGACCAGGTCTACAGATTAAACAGGCCCTGTAGACCAGGTCTACAGATTAAACAGGCCCTGCAGACCAGGTCTACAGATTAAACAGGCCCTGCAGACCAGGTCTGTAGATTAAACAGACCCTGCAGACCAGGTCTACAGATTTAACAGGCCATGTAGACCAGGTCTACAGATTAAACAGGGCCTGCAGACCAGGTCTACAGATTAAACAGGCCCTGTAGACCAGGTCTACAGATTAAACAGGGCCTGCAGACCAGGTCTACAGATTAAACAGGCCCTGTAGACCAGGTCTACAGATTAAACAGGCCCTGCAGACCAGGTCTACAGATTAAACAGGCCCTGCAGACCCCTTGTCTTTAGCCTTGGTCCAACCTGACCAGAACTTGGTAAATGACGTGTACTTGTATTGTGTGCACACGCACACACACATGCACATTTGTGAAACTTGCTGAGCCGTCCACAACAATCACTACTGTCAGCTGTCTTGAATGTTTTCCAGTGGATGATAATCTTTGTATCTTTGTCACAGCAGAAAAACAAACTCTACATTGTAAAAAGATTCTGTCACTAAAAACTCTGTGAGCTTCACACATACAGTCACGCTGTCAACAGAAGATTAAATATTTATTTTATTAAATTGCTGCTCAGGATGAGAGCAGGAAGTGATCACCTGATGTCTGGGTATTTGGCTGCAAGTCCAGAAACTTCCAGCGTGAGCATGCCGGGATCTTTGAGACGGATGAATTCAGCCAGGACAGACAGCAACGTCAAAGGATTCACCTCGGAGACTGACCCCTCACCTTCCTGTTCAGAAAGATGGATGAGTTTAACAGATGTGTTAGCTACAAATATCAAAGCTGCTGTCTGGTGTTTTATGTCGTTCATTGAAATTAAACAACTAGTTGTCATTTCTTGCTTTTCTGTTTCCATCAGTTGTGACAAACTCTCAGCACCACTGGTTGAAACAGCCCCAGACAGTGACGCCATATTTAACAGATAAATGTATCTCTGTTGCTGAATCTGTCTCACCAGGCTGTGGAAGACTTCCCTGAACAGCTGGTCATCCTGAAGCATCTGCTGAGCGAGCTGCTTCCTCTCCTCGCTGCTGCGACACACCAGCTTCTTCTGCATCAAAGCCCTGACGTACTCAACTGCCATCAGCCACTGGGCCTCCTCCTGCAGGCGCTGCAGACACAAAAACCTAATCAGCATGTATGTTTACGTCACAGGACAGAGTAACAAAAACATTCTTCAAAACAACATTCAGAGTTTCAGCCTTTCTACCAAATAATAACAGTGTGAGTCTTAATCAGACAGTGAAACAGAGCTGAACTTCAGTCTGCAGCGTGAATCTGTCACCTGTCGGCAGGGAGGTCGAACCTGACCATACAGCTCCAGGTGACGCTCCAAGATGCTGCACAGTTTGGGGGTGGGTTCTCCCTGGACCAGCCAGGTACGCGTGAGCAGGCCTGAGAGGAAGGGTTGAAGCTCCAGTAACAGCTGATCCATCACCAGTCGACACGCCCGCCGCACCGCCCGGTCCAGAGCTGCCAGAGGGTTGGGAGGAGTCCGAGAGAACTGACTCGCAGACCGAGAGGACTGCTGCTGCTGCAGGCTCTCTGTGGACTGTCTGCATCAGATACAAGATGATACAGAACCAGATTTACACTAAACATTATTATTTTTCAGCATAAAAATATTAGAGAACATCTGATCCTCATCTTTCTCATAAAGGTTTATTCTATTCTATTCTATTCTATTCTATTCTATTTCATGAAACCAGCTGCCCTGTGCAGCCCCCTTCAGAAAACAGTGAATAAATGTAGCAAAACACAATCAACTTCCCCAGGATACTTTTATTAACCTGCTCTGAAGGTTCAGGAAAGCTTTTCCAACCAGAACCCGGTCAGAATCTTACTTGAGGATGATGCAGTTACTGATAGAAGCCAGGAGGTAATGGAGGTAGAACTTGTTNCTATTCTATTCTATTCTATTCTATTCTATTCTATTCTATTCTATTCTATTCTATTTCATGAAACCAGCTGCCCTGTGCAGCCCCCTTCAGAAAACAGTGAATAAATGTAGCAAAACACAATCAACTTCCCCAGGATACTTTTATTAACCTGCTCTGAAGGTTCAGGAAAGCTTTTCCAACCAGAACCCGGTCAGAATCTTACTTGAGGATGATGCAGTTACTGATAGAAGCCAGCAGGTAATGGAGGTAGAACTTGTTTTTGTTGTTGCTCGGATCCCTGCGATACTCCTTCCCAAATTCAACCAGAGCTTCTCGAAACCTGAATGAACACACACACATCAGTTTGACGCAATTTTATACCTAAATTATTTCATGTGCACACAATGAATGAATAGAAGGTAAAACACACCTGTTTAGGAGATTCTCCAGCTCATACAGCCCCATCTGTATGGTTTGATCTCGTAGTGACTGTCCAATCATCAGAGCGACTCGAGCGTTCTCCTCCAGCATCTACCAGTCAGACACATCAACACCAAAAACACGACATCACACATCACCTGACCTGCACAAACATCATCTAATGAAGCAGATTTACAATCTGAAACTATGTGTTGTTTATCTGATCTGTTGCTGTTGTTATTCAGGATGTATGTTTAAATCAATGAGATTATCCCACTTGTGTCTGACTGTTTGGGATTAACACAACAGAGATTTAAAATACATTTATGTGACGGGAAAACTGTAATCCAAAATGTCTGATTGTGAATACTTTTATACTTTTGCACAAGATTTTACATTATTTGGCTTGTTGAAGAAATGTATTAAACAAAATCTGAATTTGTCCATTTGAGCTAAAACTAAAAGTCCCATCAGAAGAAGTTCCTTCTGGCAGACAGCTCCAATCGAGCTCAGAACTAAGAGATCTTACGTCTCACACTTTAAATCTAAATAAAACCTGTGGTACTCTGATTAATCACATATGTTTTGTTGTGTATCTTCAGGTATATATTCTTTCAAGGCAGAGTCAGTTGAGAAGAGGGTTTCATGACTGAATCATTTGTAAGATGAACCACTGATGAACAGGTTCATAGAGACCAGAGCCCTCAGACTGTTATCATGTATCTGCTGTCGTCAGAAGATGAAAAGTAAAAGTTTGTTTTCAGATGTTATTTACAAACGGATTCGATTTCAGGTTGATTTTTTTAAATGCATTTTATAATATTCTGACAAATTTGTTGTAAAAACATTTTCCCAGTAGAAATGTTTCTGGGAGTCACATGACCTCCCGTACAGGTGTGTCCACGTAGGATGCTAACCTGTGTGATAATGGTGGGCAGGCTGGTTTGATAGTAACCTTCGTGGTCGGTATCTGGTTCTTGATCTCGTTGCCAGTCTTGCAGCTCCACCTGCAGAGCTTTGTGCATCCACTCTGAAACACTCTTCTGTAGCAACAACACAAACTGAATGAAGTCAGTAAAACGAAGTGTGTGTCCTGTTTAATGATGCAGCATGTAAACGCCCCCCCCCCCCCCCCCCCCCCCCCCCCCCCCCCCCCCCCCCCCCCCCCCCCCCCCCACACACACACACACACAGACTCACTAATCAAAGCACACAGACTAAGTTTTGGATAATCGTTCCTGCAGGTCTTACCCGAACGCTCTGCACGTATTTACTCTGCAGCTGCTCCAGTCCCTCGGAGGAGATGAGAGGTCCCAGTTCTGCTCGCTCAATATCAGCCACCAGCTCCGGGTGTCCCATCATATCTGGGCTGCCAGAACAAGAACACCTCACTCAGACTGATAAGTCTTACATTCTCTGCAGGTCTGGATTTATTCACTGTAACTCTGCAATAATAAATTTGCACCTGAGCCATGTGTTTTGTAATAATCACTTCAAGTGTGAATGTAAGAAAAACTCCTGGACCACAAATTTACACCAGAAAGGACTGAATTTTGATCAAAACCTGCTGAATATAAAATTCTGATCTCTTTAAGAAAACACATTTTCAATCCTTTACACAATAAATGGTGGATGAGCATATTTATTACCTGTAAAACAGTTTGAAAATGTGGGAGTGGCTCAGGAGGCTCACCTGTTGTAGATGTGCAGCACCCAGTTTAGCACAGCAAATATTTCTCCACTCTCCAGATCCCAGCTGCTGACCTAGACCACAAACATCACTTAGATCAGACGTCACAGAGGTTTTAAAAGGTTATCGTGATTTGAGGTAGTTTCTGTTGTAAAACAGGGTCAGATTGCGGTGGTGCAGGGGGACGTCCCTCACTTGTGCCAGGTGAGTGTGTAAACAGCGGTGGCTGGCCCTCAGGTAGGCTGCAGTCAGCTGGTAGTGTGGTGGAACGCAGTGATCCAGCAGGTGGCGTACGGTGGCCAGGTCAGTCATGATGCCATGCTGCAGAGCAGAGAGGTGACCCGCCAGACCCGGACCACGAGTGTGCAGGTAGGAAATGCTTCGAAAGCGTGCAGACACAGCCTCCTCTAGTACCTGAGATGAAAGGGATCCAAGAAGCTGCTACAAACAGGTAGAGATTCATCAGAAGTCGTCATGTTTTATCAGGTGGTGCTGACCTGGAAGAAGGATGTTCTCCAGCAACGAGGTCGTCCAGGAGGCAGAGGCCTGCTGCAGCCTCCGGCCCCGCCTCTCTCCACCAGCAGAGCTCGGTCCAGGGCTTCCTCACGCTCAACTATCCTCACAGCTGACACAAACGGTGTGGGGTTCTGTCGGGCCAGAGCCAGAGCGCTGCTCACCACCGCCCACAGCTCCTTACCTGCAACAACAGGCAGGTGATGAAGATGAAGATACAACCTTCTTTCACTTTATTCATATTTTACTTCCAAGCAGTCAAACTTCTTTGTAATCTTTTAAAATGATCCTAGTCAAACGTTCATCAGCTGATCCTGACTATTTCCTACAATAAAAACCAGGATGTTCTCTGTAAATAAGAAGATTTACAGGCTAAATGTAACAATACTTCATTCTTCTTTTCTGTTTTGTTCACAGAAAGTTGCCAGTAAATAAACTCAAACTGTCCTGATCAGAGCTGCCATGTTCTGTAAAGCATTACATTCTGTTTAGAACTTAAATTTTCCAGTTTTAATGAATGTTGACTGTGTTTAAAGATCTGCTCACCGAGGGCGTCCACCAGCTGTCCCACTCCGGAGAAATATTTGGCTACCAGCTCCTGGTCGTCAGTGCTGAGAGCACTTCCTGTTGTCCCAGCAGCCCCATGGAGCTGCCAGAGGATGTCGTCCTGCCAACGCTCCAGATCCATCAGCCGGGCGTGGGCCTCCAGGAGCCGCCGGGACTCCACCAGACGCTCCGTCTCCAGCACCATGCTATGGACTACAGAAGCTTGCATGATAAACTCATGTTGTTACTTGTTTCCTGTAGATATAATGACTCTGAGTCTGAACAGACTGGGGATGTAAACAAACTCCAGATATGCAAAGTTTCTTATCCCTTATAGTTAATTTTATAAAATTCACATGTTCTCGACATGAAAACATTTTCTTCACTGAATTATTAGATTACTGATTTTTTTTACACTTTTACAAGCACAGTGTAAACTGTAGAGCGTCTCACCAGAATAAAGTCGAGGCAGGTTGCTGACGGCGGCGAGGAGCTGACGGTGGTTGATTGACACCTCCCTCATCCTCTCCAGAGATTTCAGGCTCTCTGTGTTTCCATCTGACTCTAGTCCTGCTTTCTTCAGAGTGTGTGAGACCTCCTTCAGTTCAGCTCTGGCCTCCTGGAGCTGCTCCAGACCCCAGCCCACCCCCTCCAGGTACGACTGCACCATCGACTGGAACAAATAATCACATGATGTTGATTTGCAGCTGTGATACAGATGAGATCATGAACTCAATCCTTTTCTGTCTTGTCACCTTCAGTCTGGTGTGAACGGAGGCGGTCCTCTGACTCTCTCTCTTCCTGTACTGGCTCAGTCGTTCCAGATGTTCAGGTCGACAGAAAACACCTGACGCCCACTTCAGGGCAGCGCCGCGCGCCAAAAGCTCCGCCCTCTCCACCTCTGGCCACACTGCAGCCTCTGGCACCGAGTCTGATGGAGAAACACAGCGTCTCACAGATCCTTCTCTCAGAGGAACATGTTTCTTAATGCAGGACTTTTTGCTGCTGACACAAAGATTTGATTTGATGTTTCACTGATTTTTGGGGAGAAACTCTTATTATAACTGGAGACGGTTGGTGGAAAAGCCCTATTAAAATGTCTCGGGTTAAACTGCTCTGTGAAACCAGGGCAAAACCTTTCCCACGACACACAATCTGGAACCGGTCTGTTATTGTTCCTGGTGAAATTATGTCATTATTTCTGCTCCAAAACAGTCAGCGTGCTCTGACATTTGTTCCCGGGCGGGTTGTCTCATAAAAAACCAACAAAACAGTTGTGAGATCACTGTTGAAGTTTCAGACCACTAAATGTTTCATTCATTTAAAAAGAAATCAGATTTCTGACTTATGACAGTAATAAATTAAGCCTGTTCCAAATCCTCCAGAGGTGATACGATATTCTGTTAGAACAGGAAAAGGGTTTTTAGCGTGTCATTGATTGAATACATTTCATACTGGAGGCTGTTTGATGGTTTACTTTAAACATTTTTGGGCGTTCCTTCATTAAAAAGGAGTTATTTTGTTTTCCATTTTTCAGAATTTAAAAGCAACTTCAGGTAATCTGAAAATAACAAGTTATTGTAAATATTTTGAAAGTTTCTCCTTCTGAAAACAAAACGTTCATGAATCATCATGAAACTAAAAGATGCTTCAGAATTAGTAGAATTATTAGACTTCTGTACTTTTACAGTTTTGCATTAAATGACTCATATTTGTTCGCATGTTTATGTTTGAATAGTGAGGATTTAAAAATGTTCTTCCTAAGAAGAGACGAATACGAGCAGCATATTGATGTTTTGATTACAGGATATGGTTCACAGTCTGAGTCAAACATTCTTCTGCTTCCTAATGGAGAAGATCTTTTTATAGACGTAAACATGGGCTCTGTTATCGTCCAACACTGTCTGTCTGTGGCGAGGAGCCACCGTGCAGACATCAGAATCACGAGTCAGTTTGAATGTTGTTGTTAACTGAACGATGTGCTGATAAGAGAGATGTTCAGGCCACCAGCGCAGAACAGGCTGAAACTCAAACTGCTGGGAAGCGTTCACTCCAGACCTGTCAGAAACACAAACAGGCCTTTCTGTCTCAGAGGAGGTCATGAGATCAAATTAAATGCTGAAAGGTCATCATCAGCGTTTCTGCAAAACAATAAACCTCTGAGCTCCACATGCAAGACAGCGATGAGTGTAACATAATCTACCTCTGCAACAAAACGCAGCCCACAGCAAAAGGCTCCACAGAGGACAATACGACAGTTACTCACTGATTCATGTGCTTAATGCTGCTGCAGGCAGGTTGGTATGGAAACCAGCAGAGCCTGAAAACCACCGAAGGTCTGATGGAGGCTCAGTAAACAGATCTAATACTTAAAGACTCACAGAAAAATCTGACATTTGTTTGTCAACATTTAAATGGAAAAGAACAAAATTCTAGTAAAAGTTTGTCTAAATAAGTTATAAACCGTGTTTGGTTTTCATCTCCACTGATGAACGGATCGTGATCTGCATTCAATTTTTATGAAAAATTCTATTTTTTTCTGACTAAAGATAAAATATGAAGAAAACATTGATGCAAAAATGATTTCAGGATCAGAAATGATCTCAGATGTCAAACGATATTTAAAACATGTTGAATCTGATGACTAATAAAACAAATAAAACCAACCACTGTAAGTATAACGTGCTCTTTCAGCATCATGTGTTGGTGCTGCTGGTTTGATGTCATGTTACACTAAACCAAACCTTTTCCCTGGAGACGGCTCAAGTTCTGTTTTTTACACTTTGTTTTATCAGGAGACATGGAGGGAAGGCTGGGATCAAACCAGCAACCCTCCAGTTGACAGTCAGATTCTTTCTTACTTTAACTCATTTGAAGATTGAACACAACAGACAAGTTTGAAATGTTTTCTAAAGATGATTCACCTTTTCTGAGGATGTTGCACATGTTCAATGACAACTGATCAATACGTGACTCTAACCTGATTCTTCACTGATGACACTGCAGAGAAGCAACACTGCAGCTCCACATCTACTTTATTTACAGCTGTCCAGAGACTTTTGAAGAAGTGGGTGTTGGCTATTCACAAATGTTGTCAACGAACTATCTCGTTACCTTGAGGTTTGTCACCACCATTCTTCTGATCCCCAGCTGACATTGAAGTTCAGTTTTCAGTCACCCGTCCACCCGACGAGACTCCTTTGCCTCCAAGGGCCAACGCTGAGGGTGCCCAGGGAGCCAGGCAGGCGGAGGAGAGTAAATGAAGCCAGAGAGGAGACAGAGGAGAGGATGAAGGAGAAGAAAGGCTGGAGGAGAGAGGGCACATATTCATTCTACTAACGGCGTTCCCCTTTTCCCCTCACGAGCACTCTCTCTCTCAGACACATCCTCTGCTGAGAGGCCAGCAGGAAACAGAGGGAGGAGAATACTGCTGGATGGAGGGGGGGGGGTGCTGCATTCAGGAACCTGGGCAGAAGGTAGTAAATCTTGTTTTAAATAATAATTTCAACAAACCAGTTTCACAATGATGAAATGCAACAAAAATGTCAATGAAAACTGAACATTTTGACAAATAAACTGGTAACATGTTTCATTTGTATGATTTTATGAATAGATTTGTTGTTTTTGAAGCATTCTTTAGATTAATGTGGGACAAGGGCAATAAAACAAAAAAGGTTTTGTGCTACCTCACACACATGCACATAGAGTTTAGGTCTAGAAACTGGATCTCTAAAAAGGCCGATTGTTTTAGAGGGAAAGATAGAAAAAGGTTCATTTTGTGACTGAATTAGGACTTTTTTTTTTTACGAAAAATATTCTTTTAAGTCAAAGTGCAAAGAATGAAAATATTTGGTCATGTTCATGTCTTATTGAAAAGTTCAGAATTAAATTACAGATGAACTCAATGTTAATCTCTAAATTATGTTTTATTGACACATTTATATGCTTAATGTGTTATTGTAAATATTTGTCTTGCTTGTTTATGTCATTGTATGCCCATTTAATGGTATTCTGGGGAGGTGGTTTCTATAAGACCTCATGGTCTTCTCACTCTCTCCTGCACAGTATTTCCATTTCTCTTTTTATAGATTTGTATAGTTGTATTTTAAATGTTTTATGTGCAAATCAAATCAAATCAAATCAAACTCAGAGGTGAAGCACGTTGATCCATCTGGTTTACTGTCAATGTTTCCACATAAGACGTGAGATATCTACAATAAACTTTTCTTTTGTTTTATTAAAAACCCTAAAAAGATTCTTTTATATTTGCAGGTTCAACATGTCCCTTAGGGCACCCACCTATAGACTGATGAGGAGGGAGATCAGGAAAACAATCCAGATGTTGGCACAAAGGGGTGAGGGGATGGGGTGAGTGAAGGGAAACAGAAAGGAGCCTCTGGGAACTAGAGAGTTACCCTTAAAGGGAAACCGGTTACTGGAGGAAACAATGTATTATGTATAAGTCATTAGTGGACAGCTTGTTTTAAAAGCAGCAGATGCACATGAGACAACAGCTGATGGACACTGTGTTCATTAGCTTTTCACCTGAAGGCACCTCATAAAATCTTTTGGTCTCACATTCCCTGCAGCTCTGCTGTTGATGCAAACAAAGTTTGTGATTCTGCATGATGATTGGAGTGATGTTGGCTACCAGTCCACAGGGAACCCACCAGTTCAGTCCTCTGACCCTGACGCCCGGTTTACACCTCCAAGCTTCCCAAACCTCTTCAACAACATAACAAGACGTGAGCGGCTCCGGAGGGTCCAATCAGCTTTCAGAGCAGAACTGAATGTTTCCTCATGCAGTTTGAACCGGTTACAACGGGTCTAGTTTCAATTTAAATAACTAAATAAGAAAGAAAGAAAACAGAGTTCATGAATATAATGACTGAACTCATGAAGTGTCAGAAAAGTTAATTAACCCTCAATATTTGGATTTTCTCAGCCAGATGTTTGTGTCACTGACTCCCATCCAGATGTTGACTGAATGTTTACAGCAGAAACAAACAGGAGGAAGAGATTCTGGGGTTTGTATGATGTCTCTTTGTTACATTGATTTGGCCTAATAACATAGAAACAACTTAAAACACGTGGCATATACATCGATACCTTCCACTCATAAATCCCTCGTTTCATCTGAACAAGCCTCCTCAGAATCACCTCCTGCATCGTCACCACACAGGAAAACCTTCCTCCATCACCATGTAAGGAGCAGAGCTGAGCCACACGCCAGGATGTGGTGCAGAATGTATTCCTGCCAGGGTGGAACCACATCGATAAGTACAACAGGGCCGCTGACCTGCTGTTCTCCTGACATGTTACTGACAGCCAGTCTCGCTGCGGTCCGGTGTTTCCTCCCGTCTGTTTCAGATTGCTCCATCACTCCAGCTGCAGGTCTAACGACATAAAGCCTGATGTTTACAGCCTTCCTGTGGGACAAATAGAAACTGTCTCACATAAAGAACACAATACTTCTGTAGCTGTGGGTCCATTTTTTTTTACCTTATTGGATCGGTTGTTTTCTCCACATACCTGGAAAGTACATCAAATTTTTGCAGGAACGTGTAACTGGGAGTTTTTCCACCGTATGGTCTGTGAAGCTGTTAGAGCAATAAGAAAGATAAAATGCTGCATCACATGATTTCAACACTCATTAACTGAGACAATTTCAGGTCAGATGGATGTAAAAATGAAAGAAAATCTTTGAATTAGATCTCAGGAACTGTGGAAAACATTCAAGTTTGGTGGGAAATTCTAACTTTTACATAAAAAAGTCAGACTTTGATTTGGATAAAGATTTAAAGATCATTTTTGTTTCCTATTTCTGGGTGTTGAATATTAAACATTACACACATACACTGCTGCTGCACACAGCTGTGGCTGTCCTGAAAGCAGAACACACACTGCCCTCCCGTCGCTGTTGTCATCACCTTAAAACCCAGCAGCACCTCCACCCAGAGGAGCCGCAGGACGAACAGGAAGACTAATTCTAGACCACTTCCTGGATAACATTCCTGACCTGAACTGCCTTCCTGTCAGACTCAAAATGTGTAGCAGACCTGAAGCTCCAGCTGGCACTTAAACATTCTTTATTATATGTGCAGGATAAACAGGGTGTGTGTGAAAGAACATAAAAATAGGAAGTATTTAAATCTTGTTTTTGGATTGTGTACAATGAGGAAACACGAACAATCGTGAATATATTAGGAGTTAATCATGCTGCTAATCACAACAGTTTGAGGCTGTTTTAATTTGTTTATTTTATTGGTAACTTCCATTCAGTGCATAGAATGAAAATACACATATACAAGATTTAGAATAAAGGAACAAACTGATAAAAATCAAAGAGAACAGAAAACATTTCCCGTTCTTTAACCTTCCCAAAGATCCCGTCACTGTGTGACATTAAATATCTGTTTACATCTGTAGATTACGGGTCAGTGTATGTGCAGTAATACTGAACCCTTCAGGGCACCAAGAAGAAAAACAAACAAGATGCAAAACACAAAATAAATGTTGTCCTTCACATTTAGAATAACTGCAGACAAACTCATTTACTGATGTTCAGAAACGTTTCATATAGGATGTGATTTCTCCTCCATCTGATAAACACAAATCATCTTCTAAAGAAATTAAATTATGTAAAATTATCCTTCAGCATTCTCTGAGAATTTCTTCAGAGCAACACATGAAGTTTATTTATGGCTATAAGATGGTCAAACAGCTGTAAGTTCAGGGGTTTAACTTCCACTTTAATAAGTTGTGTCCCAAAAATCCAAAACTTATTCTATCCCCCCAAAAAGACAAAAACATTAGAGTTACATGAAGACATAAACTATAGTGTTTCCAGACTTACAATCCTTTACTAGAGTTAGAAATTTATAATTAGTAAACAATAAAGAAACAGGATCTGAATCATGACGACGTGTACAAGACACACGTCACCTTCCCTCCTGAAAGTGACTAAATACTGCCAATCAAGGCTAAAGCAGCTGATTGCCAACAAGAAAACAAATAAAACCAGATTTTAAATAAATCCGATCAAATAAAACTAAAAATATTCAAATATTAACTGAGAGTTTACAAATAAAAATAAAAAACAATAATATTTGATTCAGATCAACAGAATTAGAAAATGAATCAGTTTCTCCCAAAGATAAACAAGATGAGATGCTTCAAACCCTGATGTCAGCTCAGTCTACCTGCCAGGTAACAGCTGATTCCAGGACGCCTCTATGACATCATGTTTTACAGCATACTCTCCCTCAGGTTCCCACTGCCGCACGGGGTCGAGGGCGGAGTTTCTGCTTGGACTCTGTTCCAGGTGTGAAAGTCTACGAGGGCCTGGCTGAGGTTCTCCATCCAGTCCAGTCGCTCCTGCTTGGTGTCGGCTGAGAACCAACATCTAAAGAAATGAAGAACAACCAAACTATCAGCGTGTGGAAGATTTAATGTCAATGTTTAACTACAATCTCAGTGTTATTATCAACTAAAGCATCAAACACAGGTTCGGTTAAAGGAACTTACTTGGACAACGGTTCCTGGTTTTGTTCCACCTGCTGTGCAGCTTTGTTCACCAGCTCAAAGGTGAAAGGTCGAGCACATGAATCTCTCTTAACAGGTCTGACGCACTGACTGGGGAACCTGGACAAAGAGATGCTTCCTTCTGCTGCCTGAGGAGTTAAACCAGAGACCCAGATCACACCCCCGCACAGCAATCAGCTGACACAAACTCATCTGCTGTTCTTCTTCTACCTTGGTTTCTTTGTCGTTAGGATGGTTCCAGTAGTACATGTTGCATCCTTCCAGAACAAAATATCTACGATTCCACACCCCCAAACCACTGATCAACTCAAACATCGTCTGGAAGCAGAATCACAATAACAGGGTTTGATGTAAATAAATTCTACAATTAAAATTATATTTTTAAACAAAGACAGAATTTCCTGTTTTTTTGTTGGGTTTGAAGAATCTGAGACTTAAACACTGAACGTGTTTCTGTTCTTCTTATGAAAACAAGGTGACGTTTCATTCCACATGATACGGCATGTTTACTAGATCTGGATCTTTGTTGTTGCAGATACGGGAGTAAAATGTTTAACAATGATGATAAATGATGCCATTTGGGTTTATTGCTATAGAAAAGGCAAAAAAATACAATTAATTACAAGTTTTTAAAAACACAAACAAGTAAAAAAATAAAAGAATAAAAAAATCGGACGGGGCTTCAGCTGATATATAACTGATTAGAATGTCATTTTCATAAAATTTGGTTTAATTCATTACTCGGTGCATCAACATGATCCAGAACCCAACAGAACCACGTGTTTTACAGCTCCAGTTTTTGCTTGATGGCCTGATTTCTGAGTCTGAACAGAGAGAAGTATCCTCCTTCTGTGTAGAAGCAGCTGCTCATCACGTTTCATTAAAGATTAAAGATCCTTCAGGAAGACTAAAGAATTATTTCTTACAGAACAGATGAGAAATCATTTTACTGTAAACCTTTGATGAAGTTGTGTAAATAAAGAAGCGACTTTACTGACCAGGAAGCCTTGGTGCTGAACATCAGAGTGACCTTCACTGTTCAGTTTCAGGTAGATGTTGCCCTCTAGAGGTGAGAGAAAAGGCACCTGCAGTCACAGGAAGAGGATGATGATGATGATCGGGTTAGATGACAGATTTAAAAACAGAGTCCAGTTAAACTAGTTTTTATCTAAACCCTCTGAATCCATCACTGAGATCAGATTTCACTCAACAGGATTCTGAAATCATCTTTTATCAGCCGATTTAAAGGCTAAATTAAGTTTCTTTGTTGTCATTTTCCTCCCAGAAATCAAACTGACCATGTAAGAAAATCAGAAAAGATGAGAATGTGGGTCGTTAAGCAGTTGATGGAACAAATCAGTAAATATGTTTAATTTAGCTTTAAGCCAAATTTAGGAGTGAAAATACCAACAAAGTGTAATAAATGATGATTTTCTATATTCATATAGCAGCAGTTGTTCATTAGTGTGACTGGAACTAAGAAGACGGTTAGTTTTTAATGAGAGAGATGATAAGAAGTGAAGGAGTGACGGCGTTTTAAAGAGATTGAAACCTTTTCCAGAAACTCATCTCCCAGCAGCCTCTTGACTTTTCCTTCAAATTTCATCTGAGTGGAAGAAGCAGGACAGACGGAGAAGGAAAGACACATTATAACGGCAGTGAGCCCACCCACGTGTACAGCTTTAAAAACAGGTTTTCAACAGTGACTGAAAATACAGCGTGTTTCTTCTCTGAGCAGACTGTTAGACAGGATGTAAATGGGCGGGGCCTGCTGTGGTCATCACATCTAAAGACTGACTTCCTGGTAAAAAAACCACAAACTAATTACCTTATCGAGTGGGAATTTGCTGCATCCCAGAGAGGCCAAGGTGAGCTTATGTGAGCCCACCAGAAAAAAATTACTGGAGCGGCGAGCGCTGGGAGCAGAACCTGAAGGATGAAGAGATCCACACTGATAACTCACGACCAGGTTAGAGCTAATATACTGTATAAGAATAATAATCATCCTGTATGAGTTAATTAGAGAAGAACAAATAAAACTGCACAGATCGGACTGATAAATCACTTACATGTCAAATTGTAACTGGATTTCTGTAAAACAAAAAAGAAATTAATTTAAGAAAATGAGGAAATAAATGGACTGTAAGATGTAAAAGGTTACTGAAGACTCACTGTGATGGTATTCAGAAGTTTTCTTGGTGTGACCTGAATAAAGAAATGAGATGACTTTTATAAAAACAAGATGTGCTCGTAACATTAAAAGATAATAACTAAATCACAGACTTACACGTGACTTGGTGCTGGTCCGGTCCGCGCTGCTGCTGGTACCTGAAGAATGAGACTAGATGGAACACAAGCAGAAACATTTAAGTTAAGACAGAACATTTATATTTAGTTATTAGTAATTAAAACCAAATTACAAATCAAACATTTCAACGTTTTTTCGTCTCACCAGGCTGTAAACTTCGATGTCGATCTCAAAAGACGAGCGAATGTCCTTCCTGAAACAAAAACAAAATGTTTATTTATTCTGCATGGAATCAATAAAATCAGTCTAAACATGTTTAAATATTCAAAAATATAAAATCTAAATCTCATCTAACTAAAGCAGAATGAAACTGGCACACTTCCAGCTGAGTTGAAGGAATTTTGCTCACAGTGTGATGGATGTTGGGAACGAGATGGTGTCTCCGTTTCGAGCATCAGCTGCTGTGGCCAGCGGCGTGGCGACGATGTTGCACGGGCCGTATCGGATCAGAACAAAGAAGTAGTGGCTCGGCTGTCCTGAACATTTGCAAAGACAAATTCATAATTTAACTGTGTAAACTGATAATTATATAATTTAAAATCTCTGAACTGTCCAGTAAATCCTCTCCTGCTGACTGCTGCCCACCTGAACGACTCTGTGATAAACAGACAAATTCCACCTTCAGAGGCAGCTGGATGTTCGTGATGCTGACAGTCCCTCTGCAGGGCTGCTGGGAAATGTATTCAGAGTCCTCCTTAGTGGCCTTTTCGGACTCAGACGTCCTCTCCTCCCTCAGTCTGCTCACCTCCGCCAGCAGAGCTGCACGTTTCTCACCTACAACAGACAGTTAAACAGCTAAAAAACATGGAAGTAAGAGAAAGGAAATAAAAGATGGACGCTCATAACATGCTAGTAACAGAGTTATTATAGGTCCAGATGTCATTTTAGATTAATTCCACAAAATAATTTCCCCATCAGTGGCAGAGAAACATGGTGGAACTGATCAGTTATTTCAGCGACATACAGGAGACCAGCAGGAGTTTCTCAGCTTCCGCCTCCTCCAGCGAGCCTCGTCCATGTTCTTTATCGGTACAGCAGCTCAGAGCCTGAAGCGTCTGACTGATGACGGTCTGCAGTTTGGCTGCTTCTTCATTCAGAGCCTGAAATCATGCACCATCAGCCAAAAACAGAAGTAAACATAAAGAGTTAATCAGCTGAAAACCAACTTTTTAACAAGAAAATAATTCAGTTAACAGAAGTCACATGGTGCAAACGGAACCTGGACTTTAAAATTTGGACAAATTCTGAAAGAAATCTAATATTTAAAAATATTTTTTACAATAAATAATTTGGCAAAATATTTTTCATCAAGCAACTGTTCTGAACACCTTGCTTCATTTTTCAGGCACATTCCAGTTTACACTTTAATCCATGTAGTAGGCTAAACGGTAAATTCTCAGGATCTTCAGAAGGATTTTTATTATTCCACTTTTTTTCTGAGTTGATTTGGTGTAAAAATTAATTTGCTCCTCACCGTAATTTTCTCCTTGGTGGTGATTAGCGGTTGCAGCTCTGGCGTCCGTCTCTGAACAGCAGGCGTGACACTCTGGACAGCCGGGAGTTTAATCTGTCTTTGTGTGCGGTACGCATCAATACTGTTAAACAAAAACTGAATATTAAATCCCAGAATACAGAATAAAACGCTGATACTTTGAATAGTACGTGTCACTGCAGTGACTGACTACCCCTCAAGCCGCTTGTGCAGAACACCAGAAGGCTCCATCATTGTTTTAACTAATATTTAATTTAATCGGTTTCATTATATTTGAAAAGTGTGACATTAAACATTGAGGTAATACTAATTAACATGTTCACAAACTTTCTCGCAAAAGATTTTTGAGAGCTAAAATCTCAGTCAGTATTAAAAACAACAGTGAGAACTCTATCAGGATTTTATCTTTTATATTTTCATGGTCTTTTAGCAAGTGATGCAATAATTAGTGCAACTTTCTTAGAACTAAATGGTGCAGTCCCTGATGGGACGATGAAAAAATCCAAAAATCTCATCAGTAATTTGCAAAGACAGTTTAAATACACGGTGTATTGAAACAGCTTTTTCTCTGAGTGACTCAGTAAAATTGAAATCAGTGATGTGTTTTCTACCTGTACAGAGGAGCAGATTCAGCAGGAGGGGTGCTGGATCCTTCTGGACTCAGGACTAAAGATGAAGAATCAGCAACTTGAGTTGCTGCCAGTCGCTGTTTAAAAATGTCACAGATATCAATGTTTTAAAATGTATTCTTCATATAAGAACATAAAACACAGTTTTCTTCTGGGTTGTGTTTTCTGAATAATTCTCACCAGAGGCGTGACCACAGCTTCCACAGACTTGCTGAGAGGAGATAGGATGCCACTTGGAGGAAAACTGAGCAGCTCATCGTCGAAGCTTTCAAGATTCCTGTTCTCATCGCACTCTTCTTCTTTAGCTTCTGGCTCTTTGTCACTCGCCTCCTTCTCCACATCCATCTTGTCTTTAACCACAGAGCAAGAACCGATACCACTATCATGGTCTTCTTCCAGTCGTCCATTTTCTTCTACATGTTCAGCATATTCCAGCACCTCCTCAAACATCTTGTCAATTATTTCAGCAGTGTTGGTCTCGTTGTGAGAGTTTAATTCAACATCTGATGAAAGAAACAGGAATAAAGCTTCACGTCTTTCTGGAAAGATCACGACAACAAAATGCAAATAGTTTCAGTTTCTCCAAGTATCCAAACCCCACCTGTGTGCTTGTGCATCATTCATGTCATAATTACTTTACTTAGAAAATAATCGAGCATTAAAAAGAAAGTTCTGGTCATTTTATTGTCAGAAACATGCAGCTCTCAGGAAACCTGGTGGAAAATAATTAGTGTTTCACCCGTGTTCTGTTAAAAAGCCCAAGTGCTCATAAACTGGACTGATCTCACCTGATGGACTCATCTCTGCCCTGGACTCTACTGAGGTGTCACTCTCAGTCAAAACTGAGCTGTTGATCAGCTCAGGCTCCAGGATGAAGGTGACTTTCTTTGATCTTTCTGTTTTATGAGTTTCTGCTTCTACAACATCAGATGAATCCGTCTCCATTTCACAGGAGTCGGACACCTGGATCTCTGTCAAACCCTGATCTTCATCATTTCCAGCTTGATGGTCCGGATTCTCCGACAGTGTCTCTTGTATACTTTGAGCTCCATGTTTTTCGCCAACTGACTGGCTTTGCTTCAGCTGCTGGGATGAATCATCACACTGAGTGTGTATTTTCTCACAACAGCAGGCCTCTGATTTTAACAGATTACCCTCTAAATCTGATTGATCTTTCACAGAATCACCTTCACTGCTTCTTAACTCAAGTTCCTCTTCCTCGAGTCTGGGTTTCTTTACTTTCTGCTGATCAGAGGAGCCAAAAGCCTCACCTGAAACATCTACAGGTGATTCAGATTTTACATCCTGGACATCAGCAGATTCAGTATAACTGTTACAGAAGCCTCCTTCTTCCTTGTTCTCTCTAGATGATTTGAACTCCTCTTCATCTTCATCCTCCTTAATCAACAATTGCTGTTCTGCTATTGTGGGAGGTTCTTCATCCTCAAAGATCTTGCTTTGAGGATATCTCCATATCCTTAATTCCTCATCAGTTGAAGGCTCAATCCCTCCTTCACTGTATGAAGACTCATCCATTGCTTCGTATTCATCGACAGTAAACCTCTGCAATCTGTCTTCTTCTGTTACTTTAGACATTTCACTTGTTTCCTTCATGCTTGGCTCATCTAGAAGAGTTGACTGTAAGAAACTGCGCTCATCAGCTTGACGCAACTCTGACAAATTGTGATGCTCACTGAAAGAAAGTTTGATTACAGTCTGAGTCTCTGGAGGTTCTGAACCTGGCTGCTTTCCTTCACTCCCAGCTGCAGTCTTGTTCTCGTTCTCATCCCCGTCTTCCTCACCATGATAAACATTTTGTTTCTGCATGTCAAGCACTGCAGATGCAGCAGAAGCTTTGAAAGATGTTCCTTCACCTGATGAAAAACAAGTCCTGCATCTTATCACTCGATGCAGAAACCTTACAAACTAACTCTGAACAGAATATGTTGAATATTATTTAAAATGTACACAATGAAATTCTTCACTGGCAAGAAACAGGGTCCAATGAGTCAGCACAGAACGCACATGTGAACAGGCAACAGACGCAAAGAAATTATTCTAGACAAGGGAACAATAAATAAGAACAATATCAAGGCTCCAGTCATTATTAATTATGGATCAAGGTTAATTTGATGAGAGGGTGATTCTACACTAGCTGTCCCCAAATCCAGGTCACGGGAGTCACCATCCTCCATGTTTTACTTGTTTCCCTGCTTCAACACACCTGATCGATGGTTTATTTATTTCATTTACAACACAGAATTCATTTATTTATTGTTCAATGTTTTTTACCTGACAAAATTTTCATAATTTCAATAAAAATTTGTTTAAGAAAACTTAGAACTTGAACAGAAGTGATAAATAACATTAAAATAACTAAATAATGGGCTTCAGTGTGCTGATGTAACAGTTGATGCATCATGTTTCTTTTCCTAATATATCAGTGAAGTATTCACAGGTATAGCTAGTAACTGACATCAGTGTATTTACTCCTTTACAGGAGTTAAAAAGCGGTAAATAGGAATTAGAAAACTAATAAACTGTATGCAAATTAATCCCTTCAAACATTCAACTCTGTGGTGTTAATTTGTCTTCCACTGATTCATTTTTTTAAATGTCCTAACAGGTCTCTCATGCTCCCCTAAAAAAAATCAGATCAGGACATTTCTATATGTTATACCAAAGGAAATGTTCTGTTGTTTTCAGCAGCCCATGTTCTACTCCATGGTAAAAAACATCGATGGGGAAAACTAAATGTGTGAAGTCTTATCATATCATATTAACAGAAGGTTTACCTGCAGCTGATGTGAGAGTTTCAGTGAAACTGCCATCTTTCATCTCAGCATCATCACAAACCTGCTGGAAAATCAACAATATCTGCATCAAGATACATCAAAGTAATTTATGTGTGACTCATCGATGACACCTTCCTCACTTTAGTGAACTTTCAGCTTCACTCGAACCCCACCGCAGTGTTTAAAAGGTGAAAAATCCCCAAAGTGAACCATGTTCCTCGAAAGGATTTACAGAAAATCAGCTCTAAGCTTGATCCCATAAAAAAATGCAACCCAGAGTTGGACATTATTTGGTTTAAAGCCATATTAAAAGGGTGAGCAGTCAGTGCATTTATTTTTGTCCAAATCACTGACTTACATCCCAGGGTTGTGTGGGAGGCCAACAAACTTTCCTTTTAGATCTGGGGACTGAAAGTGACGGCGATGAAGAGCCAGCAGGGGTCCTTCCCTGCTAATGTTTATATAAAGCAACATCAAAAACTAACCAGAAACAAAACCAGCAAAGAGTTGAACAGCTGAGGACATACATCAATAAAAATAAGAAAAGTTTCAGAATTATTTACATTTGGAAGCACTGACTAATAACTAATAAGTGTTTTAATGGATGTATGTTTTCTATTTCACAATATTCATTAATATTGCTCTTAAAGTCAGAGAGTTTAAAACATCTCAACAGAAGCAGAACTAAGAAACTATGACCAACATTGTTTAACAGTAAAAATATTACAAACTCACATGAGTTATTGAGGAATCTGAGCTGCTCCTTTTCAGCCAGGCGTTCTCACTGATTGGATGGAAAGGCAACTGGTTCAACTCCAGTTCTCGTTCCTGATCATCAAAACAAAGTCAGAATTTACACTGATTCAACAAGGACTTTATTATGAATCATTACCAGAGGAGAACTGGACTGTTACAGACGGAAGTGTTGTTAAGTGATCATTCTTTTCTTTATCGCAGATTAAAGCTGTAGAACCAACCTGGCGAATGCGGGTAGCCTGCTTGGAACTAGGTGTTGTTGTGCACTGGAGTTTCTGCTGAATGCCAGACACAAAGTCAGAGCGAGACCGCAAGGAGGGATCAGCAGGACTTGTTGTTGGGGCGGGGCTGGCCTGGAAGACCGGTGCTTTAAAACGCTCCAGCCGTTGATTAAATTCTCCCTCACCTGGAAAAAATACCAGCAGTCAGCACTGACTGAACAATGGTAGTTAACAAGATCAATACGGGCTGATATTAGTCCAATTAACTAATAAACCTATAGTAAATAACATGAAATCCTTTTTTTCCCCTTTAGTCTCGTTGAACCACAGACAATCATCTGTGTGCGTCCTCACCAAGGAGATGCTCCTTAACACCAAGTGATGGACCTTCAGCTCCAGGATCAGAGAGACAGCGCTGGGCTACAGACAAAAAAATCTGTTTATAACGTGCACTGTTGCTTTAACTTCTCCCAGAAAACTCAACCAAATGAATCACACTCATTCATACAGATAATCGAGCTCGCGCTTCAGATCAACACCAACTGGGGACAGTTTTCAGAAATGACGCTGAAGTTGATGAAACAAAAAAGCAGTTTTCAAATATTTTGATTTCTTTGGACAGAAACTTTATTAAGTAAAACAGGCTGAGATTAAGAAACCAGTGGCTTGATTTTGAAGAGGTCTTAATTTACGTCTCTGAGGCTGTAGTTGGTGAAATGTATTTTGCTGAATTATAAGTTATTCTGGTAGATATTTTTACTTTTATATCAATTCCACTGAGAAGAATTTGGGTGGACAAGCTGTAAAACAAACTCTTACCTTCTCTTCTCTGAGTGAGCAGCTGAACTCGGGAACGGACCGAGGGAATTATTGGAGTGTCCGGTTTGGTTTGCAGCTCAGTCAGACGTCCAGATGAGGACGATTTGGGATAACGATTCTCCTGACCAGCTGCTTCCAGACGCCGTCGCTTCAGGTCATCTTTCATCTCTAAAGCAACAAGTGGAAAAGTGATATAAATATGTGGCGGGTTGAAAAAATTTTTTTTGATCCTTTGTATTACTGGTACAAACAAACCTGGTGCTGAGAGGATATTGTCTTCAGAGTCTGACAGAGGCTCTCTTTGTCTCTTCAAGTTGGCACCACCATCATTTCCCTCTCGAGCTTCCATACTGAAGAGCAACAAGACACAAGTCCAACTGACTGCTTCAGATCAGACTACAAAGGGGTCACAGCTAAATGTAACATACATACAGAATTAAAAAGACTGAAGACTTTGCATCTGAGTTAGTGGTTGCAACTACTAACACGGACGCAAAGTCTTCAGTCTTTTTCTTCCAGCCAACACTTTACCTTTGAAGTAAACAGTTTACGTTCTGAAATTAATTTGGTTCCAGCTGATAAAATATTCTAAATAAAATATCTTGTATCTAGTTTCCATTCACCATGCTCCCTGGTTACTCTTTTATTGTCATATCTTTGGACTTGGAAAGAGGTTTGGGGGTGGTGAGACTATGTAAAACATCTGAAATTAATCACTGAAACCAAAGAACAAGGAAAAGGGAGTGTAAACATACTTTTCTCTTTGTGTTAATCACAAATAAATTGTTGATAGAATGTTTAAATATTTATGTGAATTAACTTTATGGTATACTCATGTATTAAAAATAAATTGCTGCATGACAAACAACATGTCAAGGTCAGACGGAAAGATCTGAGCTGTTATTCTAATCCAGAATATCTTCTCTTTAAATTCTCATAAGAAATACGTGTTTCTGAAGAATAAATGTTTGAAGGCGAAGTGACCAGACTCAGGTAAGTTCAGGTGAAACAGGAAGCGAGTTGTGTTAAAACTACGTTTTTAAGCTTAATGCAACTAACAAAACAACCATACAGTTTATTAAAATTATTCACTCTACCCACCACACTTTGCATTATACTATAATTATGATTTATTGATCCCAAATACTTGAAGACTTGCAGCTTCCTGTCATGTTTCTACTAAATCTAGTTTAGCTTTGAGTTAGCATGAGCAAAGTGCAGCAAACATGAGCAAACGTTAGCATGAATTGATCGAACCTCTTACCTGAGAAGATGTCTAAAAACTGCCACTAGAAAACAGATGAACAGTCGTGGTAAAACAAAATAATACAATAAACAACAGTTTTGTTGTCACACCGATTCAATCTCCTCCTCCAACTTTGAATTTCAGCGGGTATTCTGACGTTAGCGGAACACAAATGCGTTTCTTCTTCTTCTGTTGATTTTTAATAGCGGTTGAGAAACAACTTTGAGTTGCATTACCGCCACCTACTGATATGTATTGTGGACCGGGACTGTAGCCCCCCCCAAAAAATGTATTTTTCTTGTTGGTTCTAAATAACGAAAGAGTATTTTATAAAATAAATCTTTACAACTCTTTCTTAACATTTCTATAAGGTTAAACTGTTGTTTTTCTTAATTAACTCCAGTCTTTTTATGTGATTTTCCCTACATTTAATTATTATATGTTCTATTGTTTCTTCTTGCTACAATATTCACATAATCATGTACCATGTTTTCCCATTTTGTAGTGTACAATTTAGTCCAATATGTCCCAGTCAAAGTCTTATTAATACTCTTTCATGTATTTCGTTTTTTCATGCACTCCTGAATCGTTGAACCATCTCCCATTTCCCTCTTTTTTCCATTGCTTTAAGCAATTTCTTTTTAATAATGCTTTTAACTTCTGTTTTACTGTTTGTCAATTGAATATTGCTCTTTTTTACCAATGCCTTAGATGTTTTATCTGCCATCTCATTCCCTTTCACCCCAATGCGCTGGTACCCAGAAGAAAACTGTTAAAACCAGCCATCTGAATTCTGTATAATTTTTTGCTGGATCTCTATCTGAATATCCATGATTATTGGTGTTGAATGACATCTAACTTTGAGAGCTGTATCAGAAGCTGATCCATAAATGATGCTGCCATATTCGACTGTGTATCTTAATAAACTGGCGTATATTGTCTTTAAATCTTTCCTGTCACCAAAATGCAGGTAAACCCTCAGACAGCAGAAGAACCACAAACAAAGAATATAAAGTTTATAAATATTTTACTTGCCAAGGAGTGAGTACAGTATACCACAGTTTACAGCATCTCCACACTCACTGAATAAGATATTGAAAATGAAATATTTTATTGAGGAGGTTTATGAAGTCCGTCCTTCTTTAACAGATAACAAAATCACATGTTGATTTTCCCACCAAGGTGGCCTTGATCCTGCAGCAGCAAACATGCAGATCAAAATGTATTGTGTTGGCCTCATCTTTAAAGCAGGACTCCCTAGGCCTACTCACATAAACTTGGAGCAGAAGTTTCTACAGATCAAATAATACTTTCTATCATGGGAAAGAATTACTTGTTCATAGCTTTCTTAAACAAGAATAAATAATAAAATCATGATGAGAATAAACATATTCTTCTTACAGATATTTAAAGAAATAAACTGATAAATTCTAAGAAATTTGACTGAAACATCACTCATGTATTGAACTTGGCAAATTATATGAATTTCTTCTTCTTTTTATAGCAAATAATTCTTTTTACTGAATCACACAGCTTGGAGGTAAACAATAAAATTCCACTGTCTGAAGCATTACTTTGAATACAGTTACTTATGCATTTCACACCTTTAATTTGCATTTCTTTTTAGGTACATTTTAAACACCGAGGTGTAACTGAAGGGTTTTTCACTCATATGCATAAGGGTGATGTAAATAGGTCGTGGCTGCATTTCAGTTCCGAAATGACTTCTGATAAGATCTTTTAAGAACACTTCCTCTCCATTTTCGTTTGCAAACATATTAACATAAAGACAGGAACTGAATCATGGCTTGTTAGACATGTACACAACAGGAGAAAACTTCTGTTTATAATTATAACACCACCCCAACGAAACTATGAACTCTGACTTTCTGATTCTAAAAGAGTAATGTCTCGAGAGTCACACCATCTCATAAACAGTGACTAATATACTGACTTAGATGCAACCTTTAAAAAAAGTTTTGCTTGTTATTCACTGTTATGAACCAGGGCTGTTATAGGACTACAGTGTCCAGTAAAAAATTGCAATGGAGGTTTAATAACAAGTGAAATATTGTATCACTATCCTTCAATTAAACTTGAGATGGTAATATTTGACTTTAAAAGCTCATTGTTGCTGTATAACAACTGATTTATTGATGTTTTAAGGCAGAGGAAAACTTTTTTCTGCTGTAAGAAGTGACAGACTTGCACATTTTCTCTCATCTCAAATATTCTGAAGAGGGTTTTTCCTGAAAATGTTTAAGAGCAATTAAGATATTTCATGTCGTACAGCCTTAATTTGGAGAAATAAAGTTTCTTTCTGACTCATGAGTTCTCAGGTATTTAGAGCAAAGAACAACATGTGTTGCTGCCAAGAAAAAGCCCAGTTTCCAAAATTGTATACAGTTATTCATTGTTGCATAAACCAACTAAAAGGCTGGACTGAAAAGCAGAAACTCAACACAGATGACGGTTCAAGAATGTTGATTGAAATACAGAACAAAGAAACTAAAATCTTCACAGAAGTCAGAAAACACTTCACTTTCAGTTTGACTGGGCGACAACCGACTGGTCTCAGGTCTGAAATGGTCAGCAGACAAACTCGTTCTTCAGCTGATAGAGAAATGAGTCAACAACTAAGATGGTGACAGTGTTTCAGATAAGTAATTCTCTCTTTCAGAAGTTTCAGCGGGGGATGAGCGTTGAAGTGTCGGAGGAAAACAGAAACTGGAAATTGTAAGTAGCAAAGATGAACTTGAGCGGGATGTAAACAGAGAGACTTGGTTAGTGGGGATGTTCTACAAACCATCAAAAAGATGAGAGTGGACACGGTTACCATCACTCCTAACAGACAAAGTGATTCGTTTTAAACTTTTGTTTTACATGTTTTGATGGAATGTTTCACTAAAGACAGAGACAACTGCAGCAGGTCTGTACATCAGCATGGAATCTGGTGACAAATGTAGCCGCCGTTCCACTAAATATGACGAGTTTCCCCGTCACCATCAGAACAAAGAAGTACCAAACAGCCCATGGTGGAGGAAACCATGTGGTTCAGAGGATGTCTATACTCCTTCTCGAGTCAAAATCTATTTAAAACATTCACAAACATTCACGTAAAACCATGTGATGGTGAAATTTAGTGATGAATAGAAATATTAGAAAACACCATTTAAACTGGAAGATGGAGTCCATGGACCAGCGAGGGGAGTCAAAGGTCCTTCTGTCATCGAGGTAGTCGATGTTCGGTGAGCTGAAGTTGACCCAAAATGCTGCAAATAGGAAACGGAGATTTTAACAGACATGTTAAGGATAATATGTGATTTCAGTGTGTGTGTGTGTATGAAGATGATGATGGAGAACATCTTGATGAGACCAAGTGTCTCTGCTGTGAGTTCAGCTGTCTGTTCATCCCTTTAACAGTTTCAGGTGACGCAGCGCACGTTAAACCAACAACTTCTTTCCAGGACCGAACAGAAAACTGAACTGTGCTGTTGAAGATTTATTGAGTGTTTTAAGTTTTGTTCGACAAGCATAACTTTATATAAAAAACAAATGATATCACATATGCAGGACACCTTAATCTAGATTATTAACTAAGCAGCAAGGCCTCTATATACCTCTGTATTAGCCTCTCTAAGTTACTAGTTTGTATCATATCACTAGTCAACATGTTTTTATGAGTTTGGCAAATTGTCTTTGACTAATGTGTCTTGTCTCTGTTCTTTCATCAAGAACATCAAATAAAGATAGAAGATAAAAACACTGTTTAGATTAATAGTTTAGATTAATAAATATAAAAAATTGTATTTGTTAAATTCAAGAATAAATAAAATTTTAATGTATTTTAATTGCAACTTGCATCCTAATTGTATTTCAAATTGAGCCACACTTGTGGAAGTCTCCAATTATTTTCCTGGTGTTTTGGTTCATTTCTCTTGATTTTCTCTTAACTTTTCAATTTGTAATCAGTTTTTGAAACTGCTGCATTTACCGTCAGTAATTTAGTTTTTTTTTATATAGTTCATTTGTAGATGGTTTATTTTTGTTTCCGAAGAACATTTTTCTCATGTAACAGTAGAAACATTGCATCAGGTTCATTCAGCTTCTATTTTGGGAGAATAAACACAAAAACATTTGATCTCTTTTATCTGGGAGGGCGGGGAAACCAACTGTCATCTGTTATTTGATCTTTCAGATAAAGTTCAGTTTAATGGCAGTTAATATGCTTCTTTGTTTATTCTACAAATACTGGAAAAAGTTATCGACAGAAAAAAATAAATAAATCAATTACAACACATCACACAGAGTCTATTTGTACTTCCTGGAAGAGGTGAAGATAAATGCTGATCACTTTGTTCCCTTTACTGTGGTGCAGATTTTATCTCTGCATCACATCTGAGGCGTGTAGTTGCTGTGTACTTTCCCTCCTCTGAAAGGGTCCGGCAGCGGAAAGTTCATCTTTACAGTGAATTAATTTAGTGGAGAAACTGACAGCATCAAATTTCAGTTCCTCAAAGGACTTTCTTTAAAAAGGTTCCAGAGATCATCACAAGAAGAAGAAGAACATCGTCCTCATCCTCACTGACAGCATCATGAAGACGCTCTGTTTCAGTTTGGGGCTGCTGCTGCTTGTTGTCTGCTGCTGTGAAGCCATGCGTGAGTGATCTGTCTTTTCTTCAACACATTTTAATTCATCTACATGATTTTCTGAGACTGATTTGATGTTTTTTTTTACAGCTCAAGCAGTGAAGTACAGCACATCTCCTGTAAGCTGCTGCATCAGTTTCAGCACCTTCAAAATACCAAAACATCGTGTGTTAAACATAACACCAACTCACATTTCTTGTCTGAAGAAAGGATTCATGTGAGTTTGTGCTTCTTGTTTTCTGTATCATTTTTTTAACGTTACATTTCTGGATCATTAACGTCATTTTCAAGCTTAAAAACGGATTTTTGTCTGTTTTCTTTCACAGTATTAAGACCGTGTTGGGGAGACGGATCTGCTACAAAAAGGATTTCAAATGGGCTGCAAACATCTACAACCTTTACAACATTGAAGGCAGCGCCTCATATTAACAACACAGAACAATATTACTGTATATATTTGATGTAAATCCTGGTTTTGCAGGTTTTAAGCTTCTTTTCTCTGAGTATAAATGAAAATTACTGACATAAATGTTTAAGTTACATATTTTTTATGTGGTCAAGTTTTTTAATTACAAGTCTGTCATGACTGATGCAAAATGAAATGTTTAATTCAGTCTGAAGAAATAAAATTAATGAAATAAAAATGACCTGAGAAATCAAACCTGTTTGTTTTTAGTGGGTTATTATTATTATTATTATTATTATTATTATTATTATTATTATTATTATTATTATTATTATTATTATTAGATAAAACTCATACATTAAGACATCCCTGGTGCGTTTTATCATGAAAATAAACCAAGCAGTAAAAGAAAAAGAGATGCATGTTTGAAATTTGTGCAAAACTAAAGGAATAAATGTCAAAAAGGTCTGAACTAGTAAAATCCAGTCCTGCAGGGGGAAGAATCATGCTGCTTTTTTCATTTTGTCACAGTTCTGCTGTATTTAAACCGTTAATTAACACATGCTTGTGTAATAACACAAAAACATATTTAGTTTTTCTGGAATGTTTAACACTGTTGTATCATCTTTTTTTTTAAATCCTCGTCACTACAGAGAACAGCTTTGTAAGCATAAAAACAAGATTAAATTCTGTTTTCTCAGATAAGAAACAAAGATCATATCAAAATCTTCATGGTCACGTTGGAGGTCGGTCTTCTTTGTGTTCATATATTCTGATTTGGATTGCGTAAAAATGTGAAAACATTTCATCTGAAGATCTGCAGCATCTCAAGCATCAATATTCTGCAAAAATCTTCACCGCAAGTTGTTTCCTTGTTCTGATAAAAATCAGTGAGGCTTTAGTTAGCGTGCACTTGCTAACCTTTACCATATATTCTACCCAACCATGTCCCACTTAAAGACATCAAGATCAGATAAACAACCACCTGTCCTGATTTCTTCAAAAGACTATCTGATCTGCGATGCAGCCTGCAGCCTTATCTTTATGTAGAATCATACAAATTACCCACTTGTAGCAAAAGGAGGAATAAATGTAGGCCACACAGAATATAGTTATAGTTAGAATAAAATATACTTTTACTTGTTCTTTTGTTATTGTGTAAACAACATCAGCAAAAATAACACCACACGTCAAGAAATTTTACAAGTAACAAAGAAGGAGATTAATCTGAGTGGAACATCATGTGACCTCACGGCATCATCCTAAACGTGAGCAGCAACGAGGTCACATGTTCAGGGATTTTTCCCTTTAAGTACCGACGGCAGTGAGAAGCAGACCGGAGAGTTTGGGGAGAGACAGACGAACACAACCACAACCTGAGTGGAGGGCGTTCAGAGTACACACGTCATAAGACACAACAAAAGATCAACATCCTACGTTTTTATTTACATGGTGTGAGTTTTAAGTTCATATGCATAACTTGTCCTTTTAGGTATGAAAGACAATTTATCAAACAGGAAAGAGAATAAACGCTTGTGAAGGTCAAACAGGTCCAGGTTCAGTTTGAGTTCACCTGAAGGGGATTTCCTCATGTTTGACCCTCATACAGTAAAAATCAGTTTATAGAGTCAGGATTTCTATAAAATAACTTTAAATCTTCCACTGGATCCTCTGGGAGTTTCCAATAATCTTTTAGTGGAACCAAGAGTTCTCGGAACACATAGGGGGCCTGATCTGAACAGGATTCAGGTCCAGACTCAGCTGGACACCTACATCTTAAAAATAAAAGACCCGCTATTGAAGACAAGAACGTGCACATGTTGGACAGATGGTTCGAAAGAGGAATGAAGGAAGCTGAAGATATTAAAAGGGAAAAACCTACATTAAACAGAGGAGGTGGTCTCAGGTTCAACTTATCTAAAACCTACAATGCTGCTTCCTTTCTACTTCCAAGGCAGTTTAAAAACAATCAAAGTAGAAAAGAAGTCCAGTTGCTGTCATGTTTTTCTTTGGCTGGACCCAAATGCTTGACACCAGACTTATTTACAAAGTGAGACTGTGAAACAGTGAGACATACAGAGAGGGGTTAACACAGTGACCAATGAGTCTTGAGGATAATGTGAAATGGGGAACCGAGGAGTCTGAGCGAGTCGGGCCAGGAGAGAGGGAGGAGGAATGCAGCGTAGGCGCAGCTGGTGAAGATGACGTAGAGCAGGATTTGCAGAATGGTTGGTGAGTTCTGGCTGTAGCCTGGAAGGTGATGACAGTGTCCCAGCAGAAACATATATTGGCAGTAGAACCTCAGAAGCAGTAACCGTAGCTGTGGTTTTATATGGGGTCAACGGTCTGGTGTCAAATAGTGGCAGAGCCCTGGCCTATGATGCCCAACATTCCTTAACTGACTGCTGGGATAGGATGTAGCCCCGCCTGCAGGCAGGGATGAGCTGCCTGAACCTGCTGCCTGGTGACCTGCAGGGGGACGAGACAGTAGAGAGACAAAACACAAGCAGCACAGGGGAGAGATGTTGACGAAGTGCTTGTAGTTAAACTTCAACACATCACAGGAACAACTGAAACAAAGTTAAAACCCAGAAGCAGAAAAGTTTTTTGTCATTCTACAAACTTTTTTCCATTTAAATTGAGCAACATCATTTTATCTGGGCGTACAAATATTTTCCCTAAAAATTTATGCCACTCATCTCAGATCTTGCAGGCAGTCTGCAGACTGTTGCTGCCAAAAAAAAAAAAAAAACTATTTGGGACTTTTGATAATTGCATCACACGTCAAACAAATGAGCAACACTGGGAACAAAAAGATTTGTTTTAAAAGTTTGATCAGATAAGTGATCAATCCCTCAGACTTCCTGTCACCTTAAAACCCCCCGACTAAATGACCTAGTTTCATTAGAGTCGTAATGAATATGCAAATGAGAATAAACAGGTAGCTTTAAGTTGTGGAGATGCTGACAGATGATTTCAGACGTTGTCTGAACTCGAGTGACATCTGAAGAAGAATCAACATGAAGACGCTCTGTTTGACGGTGGGAATCCTGCTGCTGTTCGCTGTTTACAGCTCTGCCATGCGTAAGTCTGCCTGCATATTATTTTATATAATATGTATCAGATGCATAAACAAAAAACAAACAAATAAATAACAGAAAATCACATTAATCAATTTGTATCATGTTTGCAGTTTAAACGTTGCTTCAGTGCAAATGTTAATGAATAATATGCCAATTTAATGAGGCACTATATTGGATTTGAAATCCAATGCCCTCACAGGTTTGAATTTTATAAAAAGGAATTTATTATAAAAATAATTTGAGAGCAGTCAGTCAAATGATGGAACATTAGAGTACCGTTCCAGGCTGATCAGAGCTGATGTGTTGATACAGAGAGATTTCTAGACAACATCAGAGCTTTAAGCTGCAAATCTGGTCTGGGCACAAAGTGTTAGATCATATGTTGTATAGACGACTGGAGGTAACACTAATTTCCTCCACGTTGTGTTCAAAAGTAGTAAAAACAAATGTAAAAAATATGAATTTTATTTTATTTTAGAACAATAAAGTAAATAAGTAAAAATCTAATTAATAACCTATTTAGAAAAAAAATGTAAAACTGATTTTTTTACGCTCGCAAACTCTTTCAGTGAAAAAAAGGTTCTGTTTCATGTGGACAGTTTAATCTTTGATGTGTCCGTGTGTCATATGTGATGAAATGAGGAGAGAATTTTAATCTTTATAAAGAGTCTCTGTTGATTTTCTCTGTTTTCTTTCACAGCCGAAGCACCGAACAACATTTCACCTGGAATGTGCTGCTTTAAATTCTTCACAAAACGAATCCCGGACGGGCACATTCTGTCCATCATCAAAACTCACGCCAGCTGTTCCAAAAAAGCATTTGTGTATGTTTTTATATATATAATTATAAAATATTTGCTTACTTTAAAGAAAACTTTGGGATGTCAGAATTTTAAAACTGCTGATCTTTCTGCAGGATTTTGACTCCTAGAGGGAAGTTCTGCGTGAGCCAGACTGAAAGATGGGCCGTCAACACCTTTATCAAAACCCCTTAAATCATCCAATGAGCTTTGCTGCAACAGTGACATCATGATCATCATCATTAAAGTTTTATTTCATTTCCTAAAGTTATATCATCAGATTTATATTCATTAAAAAAAAACACTTGATTTTTTTGGTGGAATTTGTGAACAAAACCAAAATATTTCAAATCAAGTTTTAACAACTTCATGTATCGTTCAAACTCAATTTTACTTTTTAAATCATATTTTTCTGTATAATTCTAATAAATTGTGTTTTTTTCATGTAATAAATATGAAGCTGTTCAGTGTGATAGAAGTTTGTATTCTCAGGTCTGCAGGAAGAAGCAGCTGAATCATCAGTTCAGTAAATCACACCTGAAGTTGGTTTTATTCGACCTGTTGTCACTTTAATACACAAACGCTTTTCTAAAATAAATTTTATTTGCTGCTGAATGTTTAATCTGTGTATTCTGACTTGTGCCCACCTGAAGTCTGCAACACAAAAACACTGTTGAAAAGATAAATATCAGATATACAGAAATGACGCACATCCTTCTAACATCAAGTTTTAAAAACTGAAGCTCGTCTATTAATGATGCAACATTATTGTTTCCTTCTTTTCTTAAAACATTTGCAGCATTTTCATGATTAAATTGCTCGGTAAGAATTAATAAATGAACCATTTTTATTTTCATTTAGTCTCAAAAATATACTAACTAATATTCCTGAACCTGTTCAAACCGGTTCTGACTCATTCAGGTTTAGAAAGCACCACGTTCACACAGTAAATGTTAAAGCATAACTTTAATTTTAATAATGTACAGTTAATTGACGGAACACATAACAAAACAAAGAAGCAAAAACACGGTGTATATACTTATATAAAAAGAAAATATTACAAAAATACATCTAAATCTATGAGTTTTGGGTCAACGGTTACAAGATTGGTAAAGAAACTTCTTGAACCAGAGATTTTATTTATTTATTTCCCAGAAGAAGCAGACCTGAGAAAATGTAGACACACATAAATGTATATGGAAGTATATATATGTGTGTGAAAATAAAAACTACTGCTCAGTCAGTTGTTTGTACACGTTATAGTCATTTTGATTATTACTGGATCAGATACTTGATGTGTTATTAGTTTAGAAACAACAGGAAGGATGAAAAACTATTCAGCTAAATAAAGTAGCATTTAGGAAAAGTCCAAGTGTTTTCAGGAGTGAATATAACTGCACAGAGTAAAATCATCTGAAAATAAAAGTGTAAGAGTTTGAATGTTATTTCAGATAAATGAGCAGATCGGAGTGTCTGTTGCTGAATGAATCTAAAGACTTTGGTTTGGTTGGAAAACATCTTCAAAAAAGAAAAAAAAGGAAGTTTAAAAAAATATATAACATTTTTTTATAATTTGACTGAAAAGGGAAACGTTTCCAAAATGTGGGCGGGAGAGTTCAGGTTGATGATAACAGCCACCACTAACACCACGATATAAAACATCTGAAACACCGATGAGGCGTTTTGCATAAAGTTGTCTAAAACAAACTGCAGTGACAAAATCTGATCAGCTGTTTCATTTAACCCCCCTCCCTTTTAATTTCTATGTTACCAATAATTAAAACCATCTCTGCTGGTTCCAACATCACACATGCTGAAGAGAAAGAAACATATCAAAGTCGTAAAAAATTAATTTTCTAATGAAGAATCCGTTTATTTTAAACACGAGATGCAACAACTAAAACTTACTGTTTCATTCCAATACCGACATTTATCAGACATGAAAAAAATCAATTTCGTTTGTTAGTAAATACCAATTTTCTAGAACAGTAAACAAATATTTCCAACTGAAAAAAATCGATTTGTTTAGAATGAAAGATTTTGTGAACGTTATTTGTTCAGAAAACAGACGACATCTGAGCAACTTGTCAGAAGATATTTATCAACCGGGAGAATAATGAACAGACCGAAGTGACGTGATAAAATCATCCTAGTATCAACTCGTCTCTAACCGTCTGTCTGCAGGTGAGTGTTCAGGAAGCAGATCTTCATGCAGTCACAACATTATGAGACTCCTTCATCCTCCACGTCACCTGATACAGTTTAACTCCCTCACTCACTCCAAAAGGTCTGGAAGTGTTTTAGCGTGTGCACACCTGTAAAATTCGTAGAAATAAAAGAATCTGCCTGTTTTTCTGCAGGTTTAAAGATACCTGGAGGACACATGACAACTATATGTGTAGACAGGATTAATGCACAGTCCCTGCCATGTTTAACACTCCCTGCTGGCTCAGAGGAATCGGGTTCACCTCTTTGTCAGGAAATATAGGAAAATAGAATATCACAAGCACATGCATTCCCCATGAAAACAACAAGCTTTCCACAGACGCAGTGAATCCCTGCAGACGAGTCCGTTTGTGTGTAGTGTTGATTTCTGATTGCGTGTGCGGTCTCAGACACACAACCCACGTGAACGTTGGAAGGGATGTAGAGAAAAAAAAAAGTTTATGGGAGACTGTAACAGGAGGTCTGCTCT
>SSNP01000005.1:3494768-3527666 GCA_006937955.1 Pachypanchax playfairii | reverse complement strand
AAAAAAGAGACTCACTCTCAGACGAACTCCAGATCGTCCTGTTCCTCCACTTTTACTCATTTATGCATTTTATTATTACATTTTTTTCCTCCAAGAAGAGGAAACATCCACAGCTGAATCTGTGCTGTGAAGAGGTCACATGACCTGCTGACTTGTGCTGAAACGTTCTCGTCATCAGGCTTTTCATTTACGTTGGATTTCAGAAGATGTACACTAACCTCCGCCTCTGAGTCCTTCAGTTTCTGCTTCTTCTCCTTAACCTTCATTTCAAAGACCTGCTCCATTTCTGCCTCCATCTTCTTCATCTTCATCACGTGCTCCCTGCGCTCCTCCTCCATCTGAGCCAGGGGACTCCTGCAGGGCATTAGAAATGAGACGTTAACTAATGAATGAAGAGCTTCATGGCACCATCACACAGCTCAGATCTTAGATTCTCACCTGGCTACCACCTGACCTGCCTGTTATCTACTAACAGCAGTAACTGACCTGTGACTCCTGGATGTTTTAATTTTATAATAATAATTTGTCTTTCCAACAGGTTTGATTTGAATCATGGAGGTTTACTTTGTGAGTTGTCCCTTGGTCTTTGAGGTGTCCACTCCATTACAGGTGACAGCAGCAAGTTTCTTACTGCGATAATTCTCGTAATGGACATTGTTGGTGACGTCCTTCAGATCCTGCATATGGGTTCTGTGGAAGAACAGAAAAGACGTCTGAGAACTATATTCCTGAAAAAAGAGGCAAAGAAATCCAGTCCCACTGAACCCGAGGGTGTAAAGAACACGTCCAACATGTTTCTTACCGGATCAGCATGTTGCGCAGCACCGTGAAGTCGCAGTGTTCCCCGTTCTCCACTGAAATGCACAGAGAAGAACGCGGCATGAGTGAAAGACCCAAACACGGAACGACCGTCTTATTGCAGTGAAGCTGTTTTATCCTCCCAGTGAAGTAGTAACACTAATGTTATTTACAGTAGATCAAACATGCACTGAGTTGTGTTAAATTTAACAACAACATTAGAATATGTGCAGAAACAGAAGACAGTGAGTAAAGTTCATTCATTCATTCATTATTTCTAAAGGGAAGAATTCACTTTGAACAAGGTTTTGGTTTGTAGTCCGATGTCATCAGATCAGCTGTTATTTCACATTAACACAAAACAAAAGGAAGAGACGTTTCAGGTGGGATCAGGTTGGATTGTTGTCTTAGGACATTATAAAAAAGTTAAATATAAAAACCAGAATCCTTCATCATTAGTAAATCATCTGTTAGACAGATCCTTTGGGTTGTATGTTTATCATATTATCATGTTCATGCTGAGTTTGACAGAAAAACCTTCTGTCTGATTGCAGCTTCACTGTCAGACACAAAGATGCTCTACAGAACAAACAGGAGCATCATGGGTCAAACAGCAAACACAACACATGGTTCAGTTAGATGACTGAGACAAAGACGACAGGGTTATCAGGTCAGACGGGATTCTGGAAAAGAACTGCAGATTAACCGGTGCTCAGGTTGTATGTGGTGGAACTTCAAGCTCCTCTTCACTGAATATGTTGCTTCTTACTGATGAGCTTCCAACCAACTCAGAAGTCCTTCATCATCACCAGTGGAGCGAATAAGGACGACACCTTACCATTGATGAAACTTAAGCTGTCCTGGCCCTTGGCCTCCAATGCCAGCCACTGACCTCCTGTCTCTTCTAGAGGAGGGAGCTCTGACGAAGGGGAGGGGTACGGTGTTTGAGTTACTGTCTGCACCCAGCAGGGGGCTAAATCTGGGTCTTGAGCAGCTGGGTTTTTTCAGGCTCAGAATTTGGCCCAGAATCGGCCAGTTTTTGGACCAGATTCAGGCCCAGATTTGGCCCGGATCAAAACTATAACCTGCATGTGTCCAAACTGGCTAAAGAACATGGGTCTTCTGGAGGGAGTGTGGAGGTGGATGGAAGTGCTTAAGGAAGAACTATGCATGACCATCAGGAAGTGCAAGCTTCAGTAAGGGAACAGGAAGGGGAACTAGAAGGCGGTCAAAGGCAACAGGGAACAAAAAGCAGGTTGTAACTAAGAACATACAGACCTTCTTCCATGTTAGTGACAGAAAACACCTGATTCTTACTGCCTCGTTTCATTCATTCCTCAGTTATTCATCAGAAACAGTAAATATTTGGGATTTGTTGCAGTAAATCAGGTGTTTTGAGCCTGATAACTTTTATTACTGTTTATATTTAGGCCATGATGATGAACAGAATTAGTTTCATGAAAAAGTGCACACAGCCTTTTATTTCAAACATGCATAACTGGATGTTTTTCCACCATGTTAAACATTAAAAATTTAAGAATGAGGCAACATTTATGACACAAGCTGCAGGTTTCCTTAATGCCTTCAATAAGCTGCTACATGCCTTGTCTTAATAACTACTAATAACAATAACTTCTAATGACTCTCTAAGCAACATGTTAGGATGTTGGATTCCAGTCTTTGATCCAGGCCTTTGCATCATTTTGCTTAACTCTCAGTAGAAATGGCTGAGCTGTGTGGTGGGAGGGGCTCAGATTAAACAGGATGGTGTGTTTAAAGCCCTGGCAGAAAAGACGGGAACCACAGCATTAGAGTGATGTTTCTGTTGCAGGTGTAGTTTCAGCACTAAACAGCCTCTAGTTGTCTCCATGACTATTAACGACATCAGACCTGGGATAAAGCTTCACATCTTCAAACAGATTTTATATAAGATTTAAAGACCATCTCTGACTGATCTGACTACTTTCATTTTTATCAGAATTTTCAATCAACTTTTCAAAGTTACCATCGCAGAAGCACCACATAATAAGACACGAGCAGTCAGATCAAACCCATGCATTTTGGTGAAGATCCTGTCATGTTTGTGTAAGTTATTACAGTTTATCTTCGGATGGCGAGACATCAAAGTTTGAGGTTATACCCCACCCACATCTTGAAATTTTTGGAAAGTTTATGGATAACTTTTACCCCCCCCCCATGCCTTAAAACTGTACTGCCCAGGTTTGGTGTTGATACACAAAAAACTGTAGGAGGAGTTTGTTAAAATCGGAGGTGTGAAAACGCCAAAATCTTGCAGTTTTTCCAAGATGGCTGACTTCCAATCAGGGATTTCTGAAACATGCTTTCTTTCAGGTTCAAATCTGAAGACAGATTGTGAAAACTCAACTGATCATCTCGCTGCTCGTGTCCTGAGAAAAAACTGCTGAAGTTTCAGATCATAGTGATTATTGTTTCACTAGATTGTAATATTGTGTTGAAAAAAAAAAAAAAGAAAATCCAACACAAGTTGGAATAAAACTAAACACACAATGACGTTTTGGAGAAAAAGATAATCGTTCATGTGAATCCTGGTAGATCTCCAGATGTTCACTCTAAAGGTTATAATCAACAAATATTATGTGTTTCTGCTTCGAGCATCACAAGAAGTCACACTGGAGGCATCGCCAACACAAAACAATGACACTTTAGTCATATTTTGAAACAAAAATGATTTTTTTTCCCCGCCATAAACAGGTGTGACAGATTACAGAGCAAACTGATCATCAGGAAACCAAATCAGAAAGGAAGAAATAAGTGTCAAATAATTAGAAATAAAACTGTGAGCCAAAAAATCGATTTCATAAAAAACTCCCAACAGAATCCAGAGAGATTCTCAGGTTTTTAGTTCAGGCAGCATCAGCAGCTCGTGCAGTAGATCACTATCAGGATCACATGGAGGATTTAACTGCGACTGTTTTAAATAAAAAGGATCATCCATGTTTAATTTTCTTTTCAAATTGAGTCAGATATTCAGAGACATTCAGTCTATAGCCCAAGTCTGATTAGAAGGTTGGTTTGACCATCAGCCTAATGACGAGACAGCAAAGCAACAGAAAAATGGAGGAGAAGAGGGAGGGGAGATTCTGACAGGAGGGGGAGGGTTTTTATTCGAGGAACGAGGCGTCAGGGTCAAAAGTGAGGGTGAAATAATGTGAAAGATGACTTTGTTTACCAAAAATGCCCTCTGTCAGTCATGGAATAGACAAAGAAAAAAAGGGGGGAAAAGAAAAGAGAGAAAAGAAAGAATGAAACAGTGACAGACTGATAAACGGTCAACCACAAAGCAACAAACTGTACCTGACTTTGTTCTGTGTAGGATACATACTGCGTACTACCTTCCAAATAAACTGATAATACTGTACAAGGGAAAAGAAAAAGAAGAGTTTATTGTGGCGTGTGGTGAAAAGGTGTGATACATCACAGGGCTTTTCCAGAATCCCCATCAGGATCAACTTTACCAAACTGAGTGTGTTCATGTGTGTTTGTGCTGAAGGGAAAAAGGGGCGTTACCACAGTAACCGGATAATCTTGTACTTGTCAAAATTCAGCAATTTTGTGCATCAATCTGTCAGTGGATGTTGTTTTTGGTGATTTCTAAGCACTGCTGTGATTCTACTGCTTTGATTTAAACATCTTTATAATAATCAGATGTAGAACACTGAATGTTCTTTACAGTTTCAGCTGCATAACAACCGAGTGAAAACAATTCCGTATTTTAACGTATCTAACTATCTTCTATGTTGTATGTTTGTGTCAGTTTATGTTTTCACATTTTGACAAGTCACTGAATTACCCAGTAATTAACAGACTGAATGAACACGAGGGGTCACAGTGGAAACATGCACCTTGTCCTCCTCAGGGATTATCATACTGGACACATCAACCTTCCAACACAACACATTTCCTATTTGTTGTACAAGTCATTGTCTGACAAAGTGAATTTGCAGGTTACATACAGTCAGAACCTGAAACCTGATGGAAGATTTATAAAACAAACTTCCGCACTTCAAACATTTTCATCAAGCCACAAAATCAAAATATTTTGTTTCATTAATTGTAACAGTGAACCTACCTTCTGCCACGCCCCATGGATACTGACGACCTCTGACCTTTTTGCCATTCACCTCAACAACCACGTTGCTTCCAACCACAGCCAGTGGCATCTTTTCCTTTAAAAATGCAAAATAAATAACTTATAAAGCATAAAGAATATATATGGTTGGTGCTACGTTTTTCAGATTCATGGTAAAGAAAAGTAAAACATACTTTGTAAACACTCACACTCAATTATCTTAAACAATAAACAAAGTCCTTAAAATCTTAAAAGCTAAAAAAAATAGTGAGAAATAAAAAAAAAATACTGACTCTATATTTAGAGAAGAGCTTGTACTTGTACAAAGAGGAGTTAAAACAATGTTGTGTTAAATGTTTGGAATCTTAATCAGAGTCAGTCTGTTACCTTAATCTTCCGGATGAGCTTGTTGTCCTCATCGTCCTCTGTGTCCGGGAATTCATAAATTTTTATTTTGTGCTCTTGAATTTCTTTCATTATCTGGAAGAGTAAAAGCAATCAGTGTTAAAAGTATCTCTCTCTCTAATACACGATCTGTACTACAGTTTACAACTCAAACTCCTGACTGTAAAGCATTTACAGCTTTGAAAGACTTAAGATCAGAGGTTTAGAGCAAGCCTGAGATGATCTTCAGAAATAAAATCAAATGAAAAAAATCATCACCAAAAACACACTTTTCTTTCTTTCCGTTAAAAAAGGAACCAAACCAACGCTGGTGCTGCCTTCGCCTGCAACAGACCAACATCACCATCTAGCTGTGGATGTAAGAAAACATCTGCTGACTCCACCTCTTATTATTTACCCTGGATGCAAGAACTTGTAGGATAAGATGATGAAGAATTCATTGCTCTGAAAAAAGCATTTGCTTACAAATTTCTTGTTTTTGCTTTTGTTGTCTTAAATGTTTCAGATCAGAAAGAAATAACCTGGACTGCTTTTACCCTTCTGGAAATTAAATCAACTTTTAAATCAACTTTTAAAAACTGCATTTTGTATTTTTCATATCACCTGGTTTGTTATTAAAATTTGTCTGATGATGTGACAACTGTAGATAACTGAAAGAAAATCAGATTTATGATTATAGTGGATAAAATGACAGAGTTAAAGATGTAAAAGATCTTGTACCGAATTAAAAACTGTAATCATTTTGTTCAGCTTCCTTTTACTTTAAACATACATACACAGACAAATACCTGTTTTTTAAACAGCTGGCACTCCTCGGGGGTCAAAGTGTCAGCCTTTGCAATAAGAGGGATGACGTTGACTTTGTCGTGGAGTCTCTTCATAAACTCGATATCCAGGGGCTTTAAGCTGAAGAGAAAAACAAAAAATCAAGTGCCAAATTAAAAAACAACAGAGATTATTCCCTCGTCATACAGATGAAAAATATGTTGCCAGTAATTGGAAGGAAATGATTTAATGCGGTTAAGCAGCTGCGTCAGGCAGAGTGACTCACAGAAGAAATTCAAATGAAAAAATCTTGCTGCGCTTGTGCTGATCATGATTTTGCAATAAGGATGCAGTTGACAGGGTCACCAGCAGAGGGCCACACAGAACTGTTCATTTATTCTCAACAAAAGACATGAGGAAGCAAGCAGATCCCACCACTGGGTCTCATCACTGACTCTCAAGTGGGTCTACTGTTCAGTTGAGATGCCTGACACAATGAACTCAGTGGGCTGCGTGTAGGGAGGCAAGTATGTGCAACATTATGCTACACAATTATGTCAAAATAATTGTATATGATTAAATACAAAGAACACTGTTGAACCTACACTGATGCAATCATTCTTATGTATGTGCATGTAAACAATTCATGCTGTGTGTAAATTTAAATCTGTGAAAGTGGGTTAACTGCGGAGGAAATACAAAAATAGTGCTGTGAAACAAGAGGTTCTGTGCTGCAGTCACAGATGCACACAGAGATGGTGTCTGAGAGCACTGCTGCTCCAGAAGTGAAGAAGTGAAAACAGCTTCAAGTAAAACCAGAGCCAATATGTCTGCTCTGAGTCAGGGGAGACTTGAAGGTGAGCAAAGACACTGACTGTTCAGTAATAAGTGATTTGGTTTGAAACTGATTTCAACCAGAAGAAACTTCTATAAATAAACCATTAGAAAGCTTAAGCCTGGCTGAAACATGGGCATGCAGGTTCCTTCAAAACTGGATTTATAGGTTTTAAAATTTTACAGCCAAATGTCAGACACTCCTGCAGGCAGCAACTTCAAACCACTTAGCTGCTTGTTGCATAAGATTTAAAGGGGGACAAGCATCGGCTTTGAAACTGCATTTTGGTAAAGTCCTGTGGAGAGACTGTAAAAGCCAATTATAAGAACAGAATTCAACAGAAGAAACTGGTTATTTATTGTCATGTCAGTGCCTTGGAACATATGTAGGAGGGCTGACAGGGTCATTTATAACTATTTCTAGAGCTACCAGACAGAGAACAGGATCTGTTGTGCTTTTACTGCTGCTGCACAGTTAAACAGTCTGAAAAACAACACAGTTGAATGAAACTGTAAGTGCATGGTCTACCTGCTTTAAACTGTATTGCAACACATGAACAGAATTTTCTGTGGTGAGATTCATCCTCTATAATTTATGTAAAATTTGTAACACTGCATGAACTACTCATCAAATGAGAAGATGTTGCATTTAAATACTAATGTAACTTTAAATATCTCACATGTGATTCTGGGCTGCAGATTTATTAAAACTGCAGAGATAATTTAAATCCATCTATCACACCTAAGGAGATAAATGGATTTGAAGCTACACAAATCTGTAGCTGTGCATACACACATGCACACTCACACACACCATCTGAGAAGCTGCAAGATGAGAGAAGAAAAGGCTTCTCAGACTTTGTGAGCATGTACGACTCTTCAATCTGATTGGCTGCTTCAGGGAAGATGAGCAGATCTCTACTGAGCATGTGCAGAACTGGGTTATGTAACTTTATGGGTCAAACACTGACGGCTGCCATACCATATAGAGAAACCAAACATTCGCTCCATCTTTTAGCCAGTTATATCCAGACAGACTTATTTAAATTAGGTTTCTTCCTGACAGCTGTTTTGCGTCAGCTTATGTTACATCTCTTCTTCTGTTGGTTAATTCTGAGCCTACCCGTGTCCAGAGGGTGCGATGAAGTAAAGGCAGCAGTGCACTCTGTTGTCTGGCATGGATCTCCGGTTCACTCTTGACTCAGCGTTCAGGAAGTCCTCGCACTTACTGTCAATGTAATTTATAACAGGCTGCCAACTGAGAAGATGGAGAAAATAAATCAGTGGGGATGATTGGATAATGAAGAGCATGTGACTTCTTGAAGTATGCTAGTTGGAACTCCTGACCAGTTACTGTTGTCCACAGCATCTCCAAAGCCTGGGGTGTCCACGATGGTCAGCGTCAGCTGGACTCCGCCCTCCTTGATCAATACTTTGGACTGCTCAACCTGAAACACACAAACATAAAACCATTCACACCTTGTTGCTGCGCTCTGATAACCTGCCTGTGATCATTTTACACCTTCACAGCGTAAAACTGCTCACAGAGACTCGGAAACACGGCTAAATATATGACACTTTCCTCTCCCACTCAGGGCAATGATGATGCATCATCACGCTGCACCCACACAACCAAAACCACTAGCAGAGGCCTGCATGAGCTACCTATCAGATGTGAATTCTTTAATTGTTCTCCACATGCAGATATACTGATAGAGCGAGAGCGGACAAATATATTTGTCTCAATGTATAAAAAAAAAACACAGTAACCCATTAGTGGAACAATCATCAGATCAGCTCGGCTGCTGCAGCAGATTAAACATTTTTAGTGAATTAAGTAAGAGAATAAAATTTAAGGTGTTGCAGGGTTTCTTTAATTTTTGAAATCTGTTTTTCAATTCCCCCCTCTGAAGGATCTACAGAAGAGTTTGTGATTGCTGCATCCAGAAGGGGGCGATGCAGACGCTCTGCCATGAATTCCAGGGAGCAGTCTATCTTTATATGTTGTCTATTTACAGAAAGAATTCCTGGAAAACAGGTGTGTAATGAGCCTTGAAAGCATTTTCATTTCTTCTCAATCATGTTTATTAGGTTTCATTATAAAGGCACATTTTTTTCACATATATAAAAAATATCTACATATAAAAAAGACTCAGTTTGTCTCAGTCAAGTGATTGTCAGCTGTCTCAAGTAGCTTCAACTTGATGTAGAAAAACTAAATAAAACTTTTTGGTTACCCTTCAGTCACACAAACACATCATTTCCTGATGCATGTCTGCAGTTCCTTTGCTTTATCACATACTTTCACAAGGAGATCGAGTTATTTTAGGATTCCCCTTTAAACTTGAACTCTTGCCCTTTAACTCTAACACAAACATTCTTAAGTTTCCACAGAGCTTGAGATAATCTGTCAGACTTTAGAACGGAGCGTATACATCACATCACAGCCATTTGACGTATCTGAGCTTAGTTGATCACCATGCATGTGTGTTAAAACGTGTTTGTGTTGAAAAGCGTTTGTGCATAAAATCTCAGCCATTTCAAAACCAAAGACTCTATTTCCAACATTTCTGTAAAGAAAAACAGATTGAGAGAAAACCTCAAAAATTTCCCTTCAGGACCGACACCATCATTTAAAAAGAAATTTGATCTGCGAGGGGAATGTGAGCGAGCGACAAAACACGAGAGATTGTTTTAAAATATAAATACTCTGAGCTGGTTGGCCTCAGACCACAGAACCTATTTCCAACACGCCTGCAAACACTAACTCCTACTTGCCGGAGAGCATATAAACCCACACTGTGTGCAGGAAGACTGAGGTCCTCGTGGGTTTTAGTTTTAAACAGAATGAATTCAGGACTCTTTCTGGTTTAATTTAATAATTAAAACACATGAAATCAGACCTTTTTTTTAAACTTGTAATGTATAATTTAACAACGGGAAGGATGGAATATCCAAACACTGAAAACAACTTTCTCTGCTCATTAATAAGAAATGACAAATTATGAATCAGTGTAGTGGAAAAACATACCTGAAACATTTCTGTGTAAATCTACTAACTCTACAGAAGGCTTGTAACTCACTTCTGATTAAATGAATTAAACTTAAAACCAACTTAACGCAGGGTTGGTATTTTGGATTAAACAACTGTTTAACATCATGACCTCATTCAGTCTGAACAGTCCCACCGTGCAGCGGAGTCTTCTTACTCACCGACCTGCACAGCAGCAGCTCTGATCTATTAATGCAGTAAAACGAACAGCAGCCTTTCAGAAAAGGTGACTTTTGTGACTAAGTACATTATGTATTAATCAAATGAAGACGAGCTGATGCTTTTAGTTTGAAATCAGCGGGTGAAGAAGGGTGGGTGTATTGTGTTTCATGGGATCATTCATGCTCTGCTACTGACCCTCTCAGACCTCAGGGGGATACACAGGGACTCCCATCAGCCCCCTGTTTTCTTTGTGAGTCCTTTGTCACCTCTAGTTTTACTCTGTTCCATTTTTTCCCTCCCCATCACATTACTTCTTGGTCCCTTCTCATATATCTTATTTCCTCCTGGTATCATTGTTCTCTTTGACTTCAGGGTAGTTTCACTTTAAATTCCTTCATTTTTCCACACTCTTTTCTTCCTTTTCACAAAGTGTTGCTCTTCCTCTCCTCCAGATGCAGCCTTCCTCCTCCTCAGTTTGTCATAACCATAAAAGGACACAACCAAACCCTGTGGCTGTTTCCCTCATAGTTCTTCCATCCTCTTTCTCACCCTCTTCTCCACCAAGCTTTTCCCCACGACAGAATCTTTGGCTTCTTTCTCTTTTGCCTTTTACATTTAGTGACAACAAAACAACTTGGACTTCAACAAATCTAGACTAATAACCTAATGAGAATGTGTTCATGTTAATCTGAGTCATAAATATATTTTCTTGTTTTTCTTGTTAAATTATTTTCTTTTGGATTAAATAATGACTAATAGAGAAATGAAATAAAAACCACGAGTCAGCTGATCGAACCTCCTTTAAAAGGACATTCTCTGACCTGTGTCTCCTTCGGTTATCACCCTACTTTGAAGACAGAGTTGGGGGAAACACAAGCTGTCAAAGATGGCTCGTCTTTGACCTTCTCACCCTTCAAGCCCAACTCTTGACATTATGTTAGTGGCTGCAGGCAAAATGCACTTAAAACCTCAGTCAGTTCCCTTGTTTTAGTCACATAAGAGGGATTTCTGATGATAAAGTGTCGGCTGATTTTCTTCCAGTTTGTTTGTGGGGATTTTTGGGATCAATTGATGAAAGAGTCAAGAAAAAAAATGATGAGATATTAACGAATGACAGTTATTAAAAAAAGTTGAAAATACTTGACTTTTGTGATTCAAAACGTCCCACTTTTTGGGTTGTATAATACAACGACTGGGCTTTCGGTAGTAATCATTCCCATTCACTTGTAATACTGAACTTGGACATGCTGATACAGTATTTTGACTTTGGATGTATATGATTTCTTTATTTTCTCCAGAACTTACAGGCAGAATGTTGTTCATCAAAAACAGACACAGAAACCTTAAAACACAAACTTCATCTGGATCTCTGCTGAGTTCACATTTACAACATCTTAAAATGTTGTCAATTTAATTTGAAATACAATTGAGTTTTTAGAATCACTAATATTAATTCTAAGACTAATTTATAGGAATGAAAAGAGTTCATAATGCATTTGTTTTTTCTTTGTCCTCTTTTTGGCTAAAAACTACACGACTGCATGTAAAACTTGTTTGGTGGAACCCAGAATATTCTAAAATATACCTTCTCATGACCATTATCACCCTAAACTGATTTAGTTTCTTGTCATTATATTTTTGTAAAATAACAGCAGAACTTGTTTTTGCAGCTTTCCACACCTCACACATGTTTTTGTGATTGTAGCTGGTATTTAGACAGTATGAGAAATCAGCATCTATCAACAAATCCCTGCAGAAAACAACATTTAACAAAAGAAGGAGATGGTCTCAGGAATCTGTCCAAACTACTGGAATCCATCAAAACTTTATGACAACGATGGCCTTGGTGGGGTCATCAGAGATTTAAACAACAACTGACATCTGCAAAACATCTGCACATCTGAATCAGAGTGGAACTTCTCATCAGAGTGATAAGAAGCTAAGTAAGCTAACCTGCACAGTCTTCTTGATGCGCTGGGAGGGACCGGGGTAGTCCTTGGAGTACAGGTCAGTCAGGAACAATGAGTTGATGAGTGTCGACTTACCGAGGCCAGACTCACCTGCAGACAAATACAAAGTTTGATGAGAAATCGGATTAAAGTTTATAAACAGGCTCTGTTTCATGTTTTGAAAAGCTGAGTGGAAATACAGCCAATAGCAGCTTCTTATGTGTGACACCAGGATTTGAGAGATGAACTAAAACAATCTTATACGCACAAGGTCTGAACTGCAATGGACAAAATAAAATAGATTCATTGTCTGTGGAGTGAAAGGTCAAGAGCTCATCTGACAGAAAAAAAGCTTTCCGATACAGGAAATATTTTATTTCCTCTTTACCTTCTGCTTCATCCCCTCTTCCTCTGACACTCTTCCTGAATGTGTTCTTTATGTATAAAACTAAATCTCTCCAATTTATCTCTACTACACTGTCCATTCCTTCCTCCTGTGCAGATGACAACAGCAAAGAAGCTGTGCATGAGTGCACACACAGCCGAGTGGCTGAGCATCTGGCTCATGCCTGATGAAAAGGAACTGGGGAGTATTGGATCTGGAAGGGAGGAGGCCCGTCTGTCCCAGCACGACCTCTGATTACCACTTTACCAACTCAGCCTTTGAGAATGTGAGACCACCGCAGGTCTAAGTAATTTGTGAGCAAACAGTTGGAGCCATAAACACAGAAGAGACGCTGGATCATTAAAAAACACTCAGCAATAAAAAAATAAAAATCTGATCTGATAAACTGTCACAGAAATTTGTGTGTGGGACTGTTGCAGTTTTCTAGTTGACTTGCACAGTAAATACTAATTGTTTTAGTTAGGGATAAATCTATATTCTGTCTTTAGATTTGTAAATTTGACAAGGTAGAAACCCGATTAGGGATCTCCATCTGGAAGTCCACACAGTAAAGGTAAAACGGACTGAGTGTAAAATGTTATACGTGTGAATCTGTTGAAAACAGAAAGACGTTTTTTTCATTTGTTCAGAGAAATGAAACGACTTTCAGCAGCTATAAAAAGTGCTGCCAAACTGTGTGCAACGTCAAAGGTGAAAGTTGGAGGTTTTCCTGTTTCAAAAGTAGAATCAGATGTTGCTCAAGTCACTGCAGATTGATCATCAGTTTTACTGAAAGTTCACTGAAGGTTCAAAAAATTGGAACTGTTCAGATCTTCTGCAACAAGTAAAGACGCAAAATAAAATGTTTTGAATCAATGAGTTCTATAAAAGATTTTCAGTGTTTCTTTATGAGTATATTCACATTTTGGGTGTTCAAATGGAATCTGCTGGAATTTAACGGGGTTTCCCTTTTAGTGATCATATAACATCTGGACACAGACTACAGCGTGAAGCTCTGGCTGATCCTCGTCTTTAACTCTCAGTCTGTGCAGAGTGTTTCCTCTGCTATGGACAATATTCTGTCCCCGTGTGAGTGATGAACCCCCTTCGTCTCCTGCTGCGTCTGCTGACAGGAAAGTGGCCGATCCACCCAAATAATAGATTGTTTGGCATTAGACGTCAAACATGCATGTGTTATCCACAAAGGCCATCACATTCCCTGCAACACATCGGACGAAGACTGGAGCCTGTTTGGAGGAAGATATGTTTACACATCTGCTCCTTCTGTTAGCTTAGCTCTCTTGGTAGGATGGTGTCACTACTGATGCTCTCTTGACAAAAACAAACATCAGGAAATGAGTTACAGTCTAGTCCAACAGTTACTACTGGACCTACATGAGACTGGTCTACTAAGCTATTCAAATAATATTATGGATTATTTCTATTACTTCAACCTGTATCAGCAGAAAGGTGAAAATATTTCATCAAATCAGAGATCCCTGATCTTAAGAAGGTTGTTTTAGTTGCATTAAACATGGATTAAAAGCTCAATGTGAACCTCCATGTTTACTGTACTATATAGTAAGATCTATAGCATGTGAATGTAAAGGTTGTCTAAACATCCCACTTGGTAAAAATGTCACTGGAAACTCCTTAAACATCATAAAAACATTAAAATAAACAAACTCAATAACTGCAAAGTTAACTGCAGATAAAACAGTGAGGAAATTTAAAAATCTGCTGCATTGAGCTGACTGCAGAGACTAAAAGGTCAGTGGATGTTGATATTATTTAGAAAACTGATTTGAAGGATCACCCATTAGTTCATTTCTCTGGTGGAGAAGCTCCCAGTGTGACAGAAGCTGTGAGTCTAAACTCCCTGAGGGAAGGTCTGTCCCAATTAGACTCTCCTCATTCAGCTTTAATTAAATATTGGTTCCACATGACGAGTGGAAGTGCAGTGCAAGTTCTCTGTAAATAGACTAATGACCTGAATGTCGGTGATGGATGGCTGACCCTTTCAGCTCATCCCTGATGTTTCTCTTCCTCTTCTCAGAGACTCCATCTCATTCCAGCTCTGCCTCTTCCCCCCATTTTTTCTTTTCTGTCCCAGCTTCAACCGTCTGCTGTTAAAAATATCTGTCACTTTTTTAGGTCATTTACTAGAGGCCAAGGGTATTAAAAAGGCAACGTATATCATAAAAACCAAGCAGTCTGATCTGAAATGCTGAAGTTGTCTGCGGTAAGAGGAGACAGTTGTCGTGGCTGTCTAAAGACGTGGTTTGTGTTTAGTAGCAGTTAAAGGCAGAAGCTCTTCTCTCAAAGCGGATTGGTCCCCGTGCCAAAGGAGGCACCTTTAAATGTCTTAACGTCACTTTACAGTGAGGTAAGAGAAAAAAGCAACACATTTTAGGTTTTAAAGAGACCAATTTAAGAGGATATTTTAAACATTCTTGAAAAATCCCCATTTACTCAATCAGCCGTTAAAATATGGGATTTTTATACTTGTAGTTGATCATCCCTTTAATTTCTATAAAGAAAAGTAGAATACAGAAGTATGGTGGACCACACATCTGTCAAGCAGCAGCATGAAACACGTGTGTTCAATGAAAAACAGGCGTAATATAAATATCACCAACTTGATAAAGTTGAAGCGAGATGGACTCAGAGCAACATAAAAAAGCATCAAAAGGGATTCCCTTGAGATTCTTGACATTCCTTTGTTTTTTTCACTCATTTTGTTTCTCCTGCTATCGGCCAGGCCAGAGGCAGCAGCTGGCCCCCTCACATCCTGACAGGCCAACTGACTAACACACAACATAAACACACACACACACCTCTAACAGACATGTGTGAGGCCCAAACCACAAAGTGTGAAATGAGGCATCTGGGGAACATACAGAAAAAAGCCAACAAAAAAAAAAGTTTAAAAAAACAGCAGAGTCACAGACAGACAGATGTGAAGAAGGTTGTGTTTGCTGAACACCAGACTGTGGGAGAAGATCATTTTCCTTTGTTGTGACTAAAAGAATCTCACAGAAACAAAAGGTAAAGGTCATTATTTGGGTTCAAGATAAGAATCTATGGACGAGCCAGAACCCAAACTAAACTCTGGACCCATTCTGAGAGCTGTGGTCCATTTGAGCTACAGAAACCTCGCAGAGTCGCGACCCACTTCACTCGGCTTTTAAATTAGAGGGTGTTTCATTGCGATCCACTGAGCCCGGGACTAAATCTGACAGAACTGGCACGTGCTGGGTCAGAGCAGGCATGTGCATCTCAAAATAGGGACTCAGAAAACAGAAGAACAGCAGATATAAAGGATGAAGAAAAACAAGGAAGTGATTTGCCTGCAGTGGTTTAACTTTGCATGCATGAACACGCAGACACGCACGACCTGGTGTTAACATATAAACACACTGAGATAGGAACCTGTACAGAACCAGGAGGTGGTGAGGAAGATCTGTTGCTGTATTGTTCTACAGAAGACAAACTAAACTGGCCCCAGAAATTGGGTCTGTATGAACCGAGGATGGAGACTTAAATCTGTAACTGCAAAACTTGAGAGCACAAAGAAGTTCAAGAAAAGAACTAAAACATTAAACTGAGCCTATCTTGGTATTATTTATTTAATTATGTCATTTAGTAAACAACATATTTGGCAGGGTATGAAACTACTAGAGTAACACAAAAATATGAATAAGAATTACAAACAGTGAAACCACATACAACTTGATATACAGACATAAAAGTGTGTAAGAGATTGTTCAGTCCTTTTCAGGACTGGGTCTCAGCTGGTAATTCCAGCTCATCTTGGAAGCCCCTGAGGCATTCCCAGGCCTTATGAGACACACTACCCCCCTTATGTGTTCTGGATTTGCCTCAAATTCACATCGACGTTCAACTTGTCCATTTAAAGTAAAAACAAAGCAAAACAAACAAATAACAAAAAATCAGATGGAATCTGTTTAAATACCCTTGAATTTAGCCCTTAGACACGCGTGTATTGAGATTACAGCTGTTTTTCTTGCAGTTGTTTTTCTGTTCTGTTTGAAATGACAGCAGACACTTTGACTTGTCATAGCAGGAAAGGCCCAGGTGTTGCTAAAACCAGCTGTTTCAGTAGATCATGCCAGAGAGCCTGAATGAATCGAGTGGAAACAAGCATTGTAAAAGTTTTGGTTTGCACTTGCGTTACTATTGCAATTATGTGTTGAAGAGCCAGTTTGGCTAGCAGTGTACTTTTAAACAAGAAAAAAGCAGGGAAATGATCAAACTATGTCACACAGTTGTGAATCCTAAGATTAAAATAATGAATGTTAAAAACGTTTGTGTGCTTAGTGTGTACGAGCGTATCTGGTTAAGCCAGAAGATTAACCGAACCAAAGCCTTGCTTCATTCACGCCGTTCTGCAAGGTCAGTAGGCAAGACGGTCAATCCTAAGCCTGTCAGTCCATCTTATCTCAACACACACACACACACACACAAATATCACAAGCACAAACACACTCATAAGCTTACTGAAGTACAACTACCACACAGACTGCAGGACAAACAGAGGAGTAGCTTTACAATCCAACGTGGATCAGTGAGGCAGATAAACTGACACTGGTCTTGTAACTACTACTGAACTGTAAATGGCTTTCAAGGCTCATCCAGATCCTTTAGTCACTAATACAAACCCAAACTTAGTGTTTCAGCGTCTTCTTTTTACTTTAAAAAGGCTAATATGCTAAAAAAAAAAAAACACACAACCCCCTCAAAAAAATCAATTTTGCTTATTTTATATTTAGTATCTAATAGTTCTAGTATTGTTTTGACCTTAAGTGGTACATTTTTTATCTTTCTTGACAAAACATTAATTTTAGCCAGAGACATTTTGGTTGTATTTTTTTCAATCCTTTTATATTTTGCTTTCCATGTTGACACTCATACAAAGTGTCTGATGTGCTCTCCTCCTGAGTTGCTTCAGGGGAGCTGTTAAATGCTAGCCTTGTTACAGATCAGAAGCAGCGTGACTCAGGCATCACTTCCCCTCTCCTCTCAGCTCTGCTCGGATCTCTATGCTGGCGCTGGATCCTGCTGATCTTTCCAAGAGTTTCTATTCAAACTGCCAGTTGGACAAAAGGGGCAGGAAGCGGCTTTTTTCCCCCCTCAGAGAAAGGAAGGACTAAAAAGAAAAAGACAGCTGATCAGAGGGGAATGGGGGAAAGTGAAAAGGAAAAACCCCTATAAACATGAGAAGAAACCATTTCTGGTGATAACTTTAGGTCTTAGCAAGTCACCATCTGACAGAACAACCATTCATTTTGTCGTCTTTTTACATGGACCAAAATAAAAAATTCTGAAGGCTCATTACAGAATAACATTTCCGAATCTTTCACTTTAGGAATTTGGCATTGCAGATAACCTGCTAGAAATACTTGTGTAAAATAAGTGTGACCTGTTCCCCTGGACAAACACCACAGAGCAGGATCCAGGAACAGATAAAATCTGCATGCTGACAAAAGTCTTTCTTTTATAGCTACTGAAGAGGAAGTGAAACCCAAAGACCCCTCTTCGCCACTGGAATTTGTGTGAGTGACCTCCAGGCGTCAGTCAGGTCCTCTCATATTCCACCTTCTGTTTGTTGGAAATCTACCACAGAACAATACTGAAACAAGCCAAGATTTCACACTGTAAAAAATGCTGCGTTTCACTTTCAGTCCATCTTATGAAGCTCTTGCCAAAACACAATCAGCTTCACTGATTATCTCCTCCTTCTCATCTCCATCAGTGTTGTGTCATGAATGCATCTATGAACACTGTGCTAATGTTGTAAAGTTGTAAAATGTTTAAGTAAATGTTGCAGTAATTTAATATAATCCCTCACTACATCGCCCATTGACTTTTCCTGCTTCACTAAATCATGGATTTCACTCATCAGTGGCTGCTATAAGGAAGGGATCTGTTGGATTTTAACCAGAATGGGTTTATACAATCATATGAATGATTCTGGATCATTATGGGGGCCATGAAACAGCTCAGTTGTAAAAACTCCAGTAACACAGGGACAGTATATGAATGCCGTCACCAGACAGTCTGGGTTGGCTTGAGGACCAAAATCACTGCCAGACATTTTTGGACTGCCGCAAAAACTCTTGGTGGAATTATTCCCAGGAGACTATGGACAACTCTGGAAACAATTATATACAGAAACTGGACATTTGGGACCTTTAACAGCACATGAGGAAAAACAAATCTTCTTTGTACTTTTCAAGCAAATATATTTTTGTTAAGTTTAGAGAACTGTGTGGTGTTTTCAGTATTGCTGCCAATAAAGAAAGTGAACTTGCACATTTCCAAGATCCAGATTCATTTAGTACAAAGACCATGTGTGTTAAATCTGCAAGACAAAAGTTTAGATTTTCTGCACTTTTCTGCAACAACAGGCTTCATCAGATAGAATCATTCATTTGATAAAATGCACAAGCACAAGTTCTAACATCTCTTGTACTTTAAGGATAGGAAATAATGATTATTACTTATTTACTTACTCATATGAACATGCAAATTATTCAGATGACAGAAATCTTATTGCCTGGTTAACGTGAACTGCAGCACTGTGAATAAAAGGTATGTGACAGCTGTTGAACCTGCTCTGTCATTCATGCCCGTTTGCTTTATAATGCATTTCTCTATAGTTTTGTCCTTGAACATTTAAATGGCACCGACTTTTGAAATGAACACACATTATTTTCACAACATGTCCTGATTTGAATTTCTTAAAAGGCTCCAGTTGAGCCAGTAAGAGTCACTGTATCAAAAACCCATTTTGTGGTTCCAGTCATTTGAACAGAACATTTCATAAGCCACCAGATGAGAACTTTTCTGCATAACCTCTGCTTTAAACACACATTTGTTAAGTGTGAAATTTAGATCTATTAAGCTAAACAGGGCTGGAAGCCAAAAAATCTCAGAAGACAGACAGATGGGTCAATGGGAGAGGACGACTGAGACAGGATCTTCTTGACTGCAGATGTCTCTGGTTCTCACCAAAGTCATTAAGCTACTTCTCGTTCATAGTGGCTGTTTACTAAACAGGAAGCTAAAACCTCAAGCGGAGACAAAAATGACTGGAAGCCTCTTCATGTCTATCTACTTTTACTAAAGAGGCAAAGGTCACCAAAACTCTCAGACTTGCACATTTGAAAATTCTTTACATTTATATAGTAACTGAGTTAAAGATCAGCCAAAAATACAATCAAATGCTAAATATTGCTAAAGCCCAACAGAACAGAGTTTTCAAGCTTCCAGACTTTAAGAAATCTGCTCTCATGAGAGTAAATAAAACCACAAATATGTTAATTAGTGGGTTTTAAACGTTGATTGTGGGCGTATTTGTGTACACCACAGGATCAGGTTAGCTGCCTCTTCTGCTTTATTGCTAATTTATACGCAAAGTTTAATAGAACAAGTAACATCTCAACATTGCTTTGATACTGATCTTCTCAAAATGCTCTTGGAAAAGAAACAACTAAAAGTATTAGATAACTGTGTCTATATTTTTTGTCTGAAAGGTTAAATAGACCTTCTCTATTGCTGCAAAAGTAGGACAAATCAACCAACATCCTGCAGCTGAGATGTTGAATTTAATTATTTCAAACACACACAAAAATGTATTAGTATGTATTTAAGACCAAAAAAGAAAACCTCAGCGAAACAACTGAGAAAAGCCAGTCCATAAAGGCATCACATCACCGTAGAAACTGTTTTTTAAATTGTTAAATTGTCATCCTGAGAATCTGAGTGAACTGGATGCCAAACATGCTTTTAAACAATGTCATGTGACTCATGTTCTCAAAGAAATGGTCACACACCAAGACAAGCAGAGACAGACATGCAGGTGTGCACGCACTAGTTTGGCTTCAACACACACAATACTAAATATTTGTATCCTGCACCTGCAGCTCAGATGAAGATGTTTCCAACTTACCAACAACCATCAATGTGAACTCAAACCCTCGTTTCACAGACTTCCGATAAACCTGGTTGGGAAGATTGGCGAAGCCCACGTACCCCTCCAAGTTCCGCTGCTGGGAGAAAACACAGAGACACAATTTGTTTATCCAACAGCTTAGGGAAATAATAGCGGGAAAATAATACTATTTTAACAGGAAAAAAGCTGAGAAGATACAGAGAGAAATGCTGATATGGAAAGACAGGATAAACCTTCCAAAAAAACACCAAAAAACACGACAACCCAAACTCAATAATTGTAAAATCTAAAAAGGAGTAACAATATACGTATGTCCTAAAAGTAGTCCTACGTGTTCAGTTGTATCCATCCTGTACAATAAGTTTAACTTTTAGGTCACTGCTCTTCTTTTTTTATCACCGAGGTATCTCTTCATATCTTCCTCTGTTGTCCATCTCCTCGCCTGTTTCTGTTCCCCTGCTTGCTGTCATGATCACTGTGCAGTGCACTGCACGCTACATAAGGCAAACACAATTGATGGCTGGCCTTGCAGACTCTGTCATGCATGGCACAGATGGAAATGTGCAGCAGCGACAGCCTGCTAACAGAGTTTAGAAGTTAAACAGCTGGTGCTGAATAGAAGGTCTTTATATGTTTAGTTATGCTGACAACACTGTTTGTGACATCACAAGGGGTCACCCAAAATCTATCTCCTGTCTTCTGAATACATAATAGTGTTTGTAAGTGCAAAGTAAAATAAATTCCTAACCAACTGGCTCAACACTTAATAGATGCAGACAAAAATCTGACAATTAAAAACTGCAAGCTGTGTTTTGACTGTGATCTTGTAAATACTGCTGCATAAAAAACACATGTCAACATTAACACACAGGCTGCAGCAAACAAGAATGGTACAATCTATTTGTCTAATCAATACTGAACAAGCCTCAAGCAGTTTCCAATGTTTCTGTGTTTGATCCACCCACATTCTCATTCTGAATGTATTACATAAGGTACCACCTCTGATGGGCAGTTTGTTTCCCAGTTGTTGCTCGGTGGGCAACAACCAGGTAAGTTAAAATAAACTACAGAAGCTGTAATGTAATGTTAGATGGTTGGACTACAGAATAGATTGTGCAATTTAGATGAGAACTTACTAAATATAGGCAACAACACAAAAGTAATCCCACAACTTAATTAATGCTGACTCAGATTTATAGCAGTTAATTGAAAAACAGAGAGAGCAGCTGGAAGCTGTAGTGTGAAGCGCTTTGGGGGTCGTAGGACCTGAGTAAAGCGCTATACAAGTACAAGCCATTTATTTACCATTTTGGAACTTGACTAAAACAGGAAGGGAGGGAAGAGGAGAGGAAAGCTAGTCAGTCCATACCATTCATGTAAACCCATCCCCCAGTCCACCCAGTGGTGATAGTAGCTGCCTGACTCACTGACATCATCCCCCCTCCGTGCATTCAGCTGCTGATCCAGTGGCCTTCTCACCCCCATCAGCTGCTTCCATTTTTAAGTTTTACATAGTGTATATGAATAATTTAATGAGCATGACTTCATCTAACAGTGAAAAGGCGACTGTGTTAATGCTCATGTATTATTTTAAGCACAAAACATGCAGCTATTTCAATCACACTCTAAGAATTCACGGTGCAAAGGTGATTTACTGGCATTCACTGCTGACTTCACCACACGCAGATTCAAAATGACAAAAACTGTGAAGTGTGGTGAGTGATCACTGACTGTTAAACCAAAGTATAGTATAAAAGCACTAAAATGTAGGTGACATCGATGGGGAGGCCTACTGTGCATAAGACCAGGGATCCAACTGATCAGCAGATTCCCAATTACAGATGATGTTTAAGTTATTACAATGAAGTTATTTTAAAAAAAATGACACAAAACAAACACAAATACAAAAACAGAGTGATAGAAAGAGTTAAAATACGATCATGGATCAATCCCAAACCCCTACAGAACAGTACTAACTGACTTCTGATGGATGCTGAACATTGTCTCAATATAATTTTGCTTGATTATGATTTATTTTTGTTAAATTAATGTTGTTCTGTTCATTATGATACGGTGGCACGAGCAAATATGATGCAGCTCTTCCTCTTCAGAAAATAACATTAGTCAAACAGTGGCGTCGATGACATATTTTCACTACTAACACTGTCTAATCCAGACTTCTTACATCTCTGTCCCCACCGCTGGGCCATAATTGAAACCAGACCCCCCCCCCATACGTGCTATTCTGTATGGAAGCCTCAGGTAGCTGATAATCTCAAAATTTTTATGGTATAATTCAGAGATAAGGATAGTCAATAATACGTCCACTTTCCTTTTAACAATGCTAAACGTGTTTTAGTTTCGACAGTCAAAGCATCGCACAAACCAGAGTGACACGACGTTAAAAATAAATTTACATGCCAAAATTATCAGTAGCTTTTACAAGAAAACGTGAAACCCTGTTAATTCTATAATTCTTCTTTACAAAAGCATCCAAAACAAGTTCCAAAAGCCAGTGTGAAAGACAGGAGGAGTGAACAGTGATGAAGGATGATTTCAGTTAAGCTGCATCGTACTAGCTTCTGGAAACAGAAGTTATTGATCCTTTTAATAAAATGGACTTACAGCGATGCTGGGAACTGCAGTTTCTGGTCGTTCGATCATTTTGTTGTCACCACCCAGCCTGTAACGGAGACTCACCGAGGCATACACCGATTAACGGCCAAACAAGGAACAGGACGAAGCAGAAAACGCTTTCTTCTCTTCAAAAATTACAAAATAACGCAAACAATAACAAAAAACGTATGTGTAAAAACAAATGAATGGGGTTAAATTACATATGGCCGCTAACGGATGCAACACAGAGGCAGAGCACAGTGAACAAAAATGCTTCAACGGCTGCTTTTCTTCAGAAGGGGCTTCACCGGAATTCATGTGAGTCCATATCCGGAAAATAACTTCAAAATAAAACAGAACGGCTCGCGTCAAATTCAAATTTTCAAATTCAAATTTTATTTGTCACATACAGAGTCATACATAGTATGGTATGCAGTGCAATGCTTGGGCGACTGCCCGTAACCTCAAGAGTACTAAAAACTGAGATAAATAGAGAAAACAGTTAGTAATATAAAAGCAGCAAACAATGTAAAAAACAGAAAAAAGAACTAATAGAACAAAATATAACATGGAAATAAGGGAATTTCCAGGGGTTGTGCAAAAGTATGTGTGCAAATATGCGTGATATGCAAAAATGCAAACTTGCATGATTTAATGAATGTGCAATGTCCATGAATGTCCGGGGTATAATGACAGTTTTAAATTATAACAGTAATATTTAAAAAATTACTTGTATACTGTACAGTGACTTTAGCATTAGTCTGTCAAAACCCATGCCTTAAAATCTGCAACAGCAACAATAATACACAAATATAACTGAATAAACAATATGTTCCAGTGCTTTTTAAAATTTCGTCAGTGAAACTCTAAAAACTGAAACGATTTAAAACTTTTAAATAAAGAAGTATATTGCTCATGCTCAAGTACATTTTGCAAGTAATTCTAATCCAAGTCAAATCACTTTTACTGGCAAAGTCTTAATTTATTTTGAAGGAAACAAAGCCTTATTCCTACTACTGCTGCCTGTCTCTGTTCAACTTGATACATCTGTTGGAAGACAACATCTGCCCTTCCATTGGTCAAACACAAAGAGGATCGACCACTTAGTAGCCTAATGGTGGGGCGTTCAAATGCTCAAGGCCCAAATATGCTGCCTTCAAAGATTAGAGGAAAACAGCATACTTCTCGACAAATCGTGTCAAATGAAACAGATTGAAAATAAATAAAAAAAATAACCTGAAACCATAAGACATTAGATAAAATTGTTAACGGACACAAAAGTAGCACAAACATTAATAAAGGTTTCTACTATAGAGACTGACAACTACTTTCAGTATGTTTTAGACATGTACATGTGGGGGAGGGAAGACATTAAAATGTAATCAGTGGTGACTTTTAACTTTTCCACATGTCTTATTTTTCACATGTCTTATTGTTCAGTTTAGAATAAAAACCATGTAAGATAAACTGTGAATGTTTGTAGAACAATCACTGAGTGGTATCGCCTCAGTGGACTTGTCTGGCCAAATTATATGCAATGAACTGTTGCAGTTACAAAAACAGATCCAATTGTGCACTCTAGTGGCATGAACAGTGATTGTCAAGCATTTCTTCAAATTCCTCAAAATAAAAAAAGGAAGAAAAACATCATTACACATTTGATTTGAACAATGTTTGACTCACACGTTGTTATTAAAATGAGACTTTGTAAACACATACAGATCCAAACTGAATGTGCTTGGTTTTTAAAGTGAAACATTTGGAGGATGATACAAATGTTGGTTTTCACAAAGTTTTCTGCTTCAGTGTTTTTAGAACTTTGTGTCAGTTGTTTTTGTGACGCATTGAAGTTTAATTACAAGCACTTCATAAGTTTCAAAGGCTTTTATTGATAGTAAAATCACCTTCAGTGTTGACTTCCTGATCATGGACCCAAAATTTCAATGTTTTGTTCCTCGAGCCACTTAGCAGCAGCTCCACATATGAATGAGTTCAGGATGCTTTACTGTTGGCATGACACAGGAGCTCACCTTTTCTTCTCTGAACAATCATTTTTCCAGAAGCTTCATCAGAGAAACTGACTTGACCTCGGTCCTCAGCAGTCCACTCACTGGACTTCATGCAGAATATCAGTCTGTCCCTGATGTTTTCAGAGAAGTAGCTTCTTTGCTGCCCTTCTTGACACCAGACCACAATGGCTGCTTGCTTCTTTGCAGGTAACCAGGTTAACAGGAAGAATAATGATTTTAAGCATCACCCTCCTTTTAACGCAGCTAGTCTTACCTGTGTTAGTGAAAAGTTTATTGAAATGGTCTCAGCAGGTCCTTTTATAGCAGAAGTGGAAATGAGTTTTATAGGATTAAGAATATTTTCAAGGCAAAGAAAGTCTTTACAAATCACCTGATCTTTAGAACATTCTGTTGTTTATGAAAATTGAATCAGCAAACTTTGTGACAACATTTGTGTCATTCTCCAAACTTTTGGCCACGACTGAAGGTTGATGGCTCCTGATGAGGTTTCATGATACATGCAAAAAAAAATGTCTCCACTCTAAATGCATCCCTCACGTTTTGACATAATCTCTCCGCCACTCACAGATAATTCCTACTGCCTTCTCAGCATTAGATGAATAACAAACATGTGAGATTTAAACTCAATGGAGAAAATAAATGCCTTAACAACTGTGAATATTTCCCTTGCTTTATTTCAAAAATCCACAAGCGTATACAAATAAGTAAATATTTTAGTAAATTGCATAACTCATCTGAACAGAGTTGAAAGCATATTGTAAAAACACAATGATAATTTTAAATTAAATGAAAGGTAGAAAAGTTTTGCACAACAACAATTACCAATGATCATAGCTTATAAATACTTATGACACCATGAGGAGCTGGTGGATAACAGTTGGACAACAATGTTCTTTTACAAAAATGCTTTCTCAAACTTTTTTAAAAGGTTCACAATGTTGCTGGTCAGATTTATTTGTGTTCGTTAAAAAAATACTCCTGTTGTTATAAATGATAGTAACAGACAATAAAAATCGCACAAGGGAAAAGTACATTCAGTTTATCTCATCATGGCAATGTGCCACAGAATATTAGAATATTAGTGAACATCACTGATTTAAAAAAGCTGCGTTTTGGTTATACTTTGAAAACTTGTAGCATTTAAACACATGTCCCTGCAGGTTGGTGTGTTGTTGATATGATTACAAGGTGGAGTTCTCTCCTGGCTTGTTTTTGTCGTTCAGGTAGCTGATGAGTTCCTTCACCCAGGGGGCTGAAGGTCTGACACACAGCTCACGGCCAGCCACTGTCTTCAGCCTGGATGTAAAGAAGCCGATTAGTGGATTCAGAAGCAGATCCGATGAAGTTAACGATGAGTTTCTCTAAAATGATGTACTTACAGCATGGCAGGGACGGGGCAGCGCTGACTGGTCTTGCTGTAGCTTTGGACTTTATCTTGAGACACCTGTTTGTCACTGAAACGGAAGCAGCATTTCTTTGGTCCGGCTCCACGCATACCTGCAAACAAATAAAACACCTCAGCAAAGGATTCGACATGTCATCAGCTTCATCCCTGTTGGTTCCCCTTTTCATTTTCTGTTTTTTTTTCTGTGAAACTGTAAATTCTTTACATATTTACTGAGTATCTAAACGTACAGTAAATGCACCATGATGCAATTTAAGAGCAAAAATGAAGATTTTTGCAGCTGTTATAAATCCAGTAAACAAATTTTTTTCCTGTGCATCCGTCATTACATGAGACCTTGTGAAATTACACACAGTCTTCTGACTTTCTATTTCAATATTATACAGTATCACATTAGAATTAGTCATATTGCTTTCATTATGACCAAAACAGTAATTTTACCAACCATAAAATCTGCATAAAACACGTTTTTTTTTGTTTCTCACTTTAAATGACTCTTTTGCGTTATACAGTTGATGTATTAAAAAGTAGTACTGACATATTAATAAACTTGATCAGAACTATAAGAAATATTTACATTTCTATAACTTTTTGCACTTTTTTTCCACAGTAAAACATCTGTGGAGTCCAATCTGTTAAATCTGATCCTAATCTTTCATTAAACCAACATCTTGAAATCACTAGAAAATATTCAAATTTGGTTGATTAAAATCTCTCTAATATCTCTTTTATCATTAAACTCCATCTTACCCTCAGTGAGAGAGATGACAGCCAGCATCAGAACCACCACAGACAGAGCGAGACGAGCCATCCTGAGTTGTGAGCTTGGTGTTTTTACTGAGTAGCAGTTTGTAAAAGTCTCAGATGAGTTCAGCTTGTTGCTTCTGCTGTCTGGATTCTCTCAGCACCTGTATTTATACAGATAAAGCCGAATCTGGGGAAGGCCCATAATTCCATCCTGACGTTTCGGGGGAATCACCTACGTGAAAGGCTTACATGTTGCCTTTCTTTTGTATTCTGGATTAAATTCCTTTCACTTCCCCAAAAACTTTGAAATGAGGAAGCCTCATTTCTGACAGAAACAAAACTACCCACTCATTGTGACTGCTGCTGCTCTCAGCTCATCACGAGTTACTTTGACCTAATATATGAAAAGCACTGATAGATACTGAAGACTTATGTATATAGAACACAGAGATGAAACAATGTGCACACTTTAATAGCTGTTAAGATAGAACACGAGAATGAATAAAAGAAAAATTCCAGGCACTTCTGAGTCTAAGGAATGACTTAACTTATTGTTATGTGGTTGTAAAACTAGTCTAGTTCTGAACATTCTGAAGTTTATTTTTTTTTACATTGTTTGCTTCTTAATGACAATGATAACAACACGAGGAGGTTTGGGAATTTTTATTATAAAAGTTAGATGCAGGTTAATTTCTGGAAGATGTGACTCCTTACCTACCCAAAATGCTTCTAAATGGACAAAACTGAATTTAAAAATTTGCTGTTACAAACCAACGAAGATGACACTTTCTTTTACCTTTTTAAACCATGTTATTAAAAACAGTTGTGGTTCAGCATGTAAAATATGTGGTTTGTGGTGTCTATCTATCTATCTATCTATCTATCTATCTATCTATCTATCTATCTATCTATCTATCTATCTATCTATCTATCTATCTATCTATCTATCTATCTATCTATCTATCTATCTATCTATCTATCTATCTATCTATGTCTGTCTGTCTGTCTGTCTGTCTGTCTGTCTGTCTGTCTGTCTGTCTGTCTGTCTGTCTGTCTGTCTGTCTGTCAGCCAGTCAAATTGTATGTTTATTGTTGTTTTATAAATGCATTGTAAATATAAATTAATTATGTAGATATAATTATCCCTATTGCGGTGTAGAAAGTTTGTTGAGTCCATGTACGGTGCACGAGACCAGTTGTGTACACTTTACTTTTGTTACATTGTGATTATTCTTTTTTTATATATTAATCTTGAAGAAGGTTCTGTTCATATTAAACAAATAAAAAAACTGATTACTAAATGTAAAAAACTACTTAAATCTTTACACCAAAACATTTCTCTGAATCACTGTACAGTATATCAGCCCCAATGAAACGATGAGTTTTGTTTGAAGATGCTTTGAGCTGCACACACAGACAATGTCTGTTAGTTCTCAACCTGCTCTCAATAAATAACACTTCACTGAACAAAATGTCCATTATTCTCACAGAAGAGAAGTAGGGAAAACAGAGATAAAAAAGATAACTTGATAACTTGAATACAACTTGCATACAAATACAAGGTCTCACTCAAAGTTTAGACTCTTGTTATACAGATTTACAAAACTCTGGATTTCTAGATTTTGTGCTGAATAGGTTACTTCAATAGATACATACACAAAGTGTGAGAAATTATGATTCATACAACTTAATACAATTTAATTGATAAAGGATATTTAATGAGAACTGCTACCTTTTTCTAATTCTCAGAAACTGGCAAGATTTTTGAGACAAGTCTGTAGAAATGACTCATATCTATGTTTTTTTGCATATTTTAGTCATAGTAATCCACCTGATGAGTTCAAACCAGTCAAACATGAAGAAATCTCACAGCAGGTGGTGATAAATTTGTCATTCAGTTAGTTCTGTGAAACAAAATTAGACAATCCTTATGGCTCCTTGTTGTGCTTCTGGTGGTTTTTTCTATTCTGTTGAAATGTACCAAACTGATAAAAAAAACTCCTAACTGCAGTGTAGTCAATTCAATTACATGCTCTATCTTGGTCCATGCATGAAGATCAGAATGGAAAACAACAGAAAGACAAGAGTTGCACTGTAAACATCTAGAAATACAACTTATATAATGATTTCTGAGTTACCAAAAAATGTGAAATTCAATTTGCAAATCAATTTAAAGAAGCCTTAGACTAATTAATTTGTCTCTATATATGAGGTTGTGTGAAAAATGTGTGTAACCGCTTGACATTTTAAACAATGTCAGCGTTCAGCTGAGGTTTTTGTTTGTGGCTCTTACGTAGATAAAAGCTCCATTGTGTTCTGTGACTCTTGAGCTGACGTTGTTCTGCTTTTAGGACCAGAGCTGCGATGTGGTCGGATTTTAAAGCTTCTTCACTGGAAAAATTATGACAGTATGAGTCATCCAGTACATGATATATTAAAATTGTGCTGGGAAAAAGAAAAGAGGTACACAAAAAGTTTTGGATGGATAATAGAGGAAAAAATGGAAGAATTAGGCATAGCACAAATGAATATTGGTCCAAGTGTGGTATTACCAGTTATACAACCATGGATTCTACCTGAAGCAAAAGTAGATTTTTGTTTACTTGAGGAATAAAAGACAATAAATTTAAGTTAGATTCAAGCAATGCTCAGAGATATATTGATAAGTATTATAATTATGTTCAAGTTTATACAGATGCATCAGATTGTACTCTGTCCCCACCTGCTCCTGTCGGTAAGCGCCATTATTCAACACTGACCGTTAAACCTGTTGGATTTACTCTCTCCTGTTCAATAAACTCATTTCTAAATTGTCTAGGGGCTGCATGGTGGAGCAGTGGGTAGCACCGTTGCCTTGCAGTGAGCCGGTCCTGGGTTTGAAACGGGGCTGGCTGGGTTTTCTCTGAGGGCTCTGGCTTCCACCCACAGGCCAAAAATATACTTGAGGTTAATTAGTAACTCTAAATTGTCCCTAAGTGTGAGTCAGGTGACCTGTCCAGGTGTAACCCTGCCTCTTACTCAATGACCACTGGAGATAGACACCAGCTATGACCGGGAACAGGAATAAACAGGTACAGATAATGGATGGACGTCTCAGCTGTAAGATCTGGTATGTTTTTTTTATAGGATTTGCAAACAATTTATTTTGTTTTTATTTACATTTTACACAGAATCTGATTTTTAAAAATATTATTATTATTATTATTTTAATTGGGGTTGTGTGAAATAACTCAGAGACGGATGGGTGATGTCAGCTGTAACTTTATGAGCTATCAGTCATCTCCAAGCTACTCACATCTGTGCTACTTATCTTAAGCTATCCAGCAAATCTACAAATGTTTAGAAATGCAACATGCAACACTCCTATTACTCAATATATACAGTGAATAACCTCTATATCAAAGGCAAGAACTTCAATCCATCTTGAAGTTTTCAATTAAGATTGAACAAATGTATTTTCTATGAAATTATATACTTCAGTTTTAAAATCTGATATATTATTATATTCTAATGGAAATAATAAATGGGTTTCTGAGATTTGCAAACAATCTCATTCTTTCTATTTACATTTTACAGTGTCGCAACTTATTTTAGAATTGGGGTTATATGTACATGCAGACTGAAATCATCAGTCATCTCCTGATTTTGGGAATTGTTGGAAATTTCAAAACTTTTTTACATGTTTTCTCTTGAACAGTTTTGCCACGGTTGACCGATACAACTTAAGTTTCAGTGTTAGAGGGGAGCTTTTCATGCCTGACAACATTCTAATTTGAGCAGTGAGACATCTCCCCTTTTCATCAAAAGCAGAAGGACGCCTACATTTTGTTTCACTTCTTCAAAACGTGCCCTTTTAAAAAAAGGACAAAATGGCAAATGTCTCAAACTACTTTTAGATGTTTAGAAACAGCGTCTGTGAAGTGCATTAAACAAGTGATATTTCTATTTTATGCCACTGATAAAAAGAGGAAATAAAGCAATGGGCATCTTCACTCATACAGAACTTGTGGACAACCACTCTGACCACTTACCACTTGTATATTGTTGCACAGGCGTCATGGTTTATCAGTATTTATGTCCACACATACTTTAACTGTCAAAATGAATAAAGATGCTAAAATAATGAAACAAGACACAAACATAGTGGAGAATTTCTTTAGTTTTTCTTAGAAAAGAAGAAAATGAGCAGTTTGTTGAAGAAGATTGAAAACAGAAAAGTAATTGATCCCTCAGCCACATTCCAGAGACCAAGTTGAACAATTCCACGGGCATACAACCCCCACAAAAGACAAGATTTATTTAAAAAACCCCACAGAATTATAGAAAATCAAACTAAGAAAGGATAGCAAAGTGAGGCATCACTTCTACTGAGACTAAATGCCTGAAGCATCATTACAGTACATGCAGCAAGCTTAGAGCTGAGCTCCCTGACTAACTGAACAACTCTATCATACATCTGACACAAAAAGAGACAAACTGTCAAAAATCCAGATATTTTTTTTCAGTTGTGCCAGAAATGTTCTGTAACTTTTTTTAAATGAAGATAAAAATGAGCATTAAATAATTATTGTTAATGTTTCATTGCTTGACATTTATTTAACATCTAACCTTCTTGTAAGTAATTCTCTGGCACTAGAATTCACTTGATTCTGAAAAGCTTGTGTGTTGGTTCTGTTTGGGTTGTAATGATAGACTGTAGTTCCACTGAGGACCTACTGATGCTCATTTAGAGATTATGGCTGGATAATTCTAGTTGCTTGATTGTCATTAGCAACAGTGCCATGATAAAAAGAAAGACAGTTACAGAAGCCAGTGTGGTTAAAATCAAACACATAAAAATCCCAAATGTCAAAAAGTTCACGAGAGCTTGACCAGGTAGGTTTCAGTGGCTTAATTTAACCATTAATAGCAGATCTAAGGTCAGTTTTAAACATTGTGTAAATGACTGATTGTAAAATTAATCAAACCACTGTCAACTTTTCAAAAATATAAATGAATCTTTTAGAATATGAATCAAATACATTTTCATTTAAATCAAACAATGATTGAAGTCACAAATCCAGCTCTGACTCTGAAACATTATATCTTGCTGAGACATTTATGTATATTTAGATATAAAATGTGTCAATTTGGTACTAAATTTGAATATAAAGGACTTTGATTTGACAATTAATTTTAAAACCAAGCAAATTTAGTTAAATCCTAAACCACAACACCAGTGAATAATCCAAAAATAATCCACCAGGTTACCAACTGTAAATTTTTAACAGGTAAAAAAAATAAAATAAAACAAAAGAACAAACTATGTGAGCCGTCAGTAAATTTAATACATTTTTCATCAGGTCTTTGCTTTTTTGATTTAAGAGAACTGATAACACATTTTTTTTAAAAATAAATTCAATACTGTTTATGTAAGAGAATTTCCTCTAAACTGATATGAATGGAGGTTAATGTTACAACAAACATACTGTGATATAAAATGCATTATCTGCATTTTAATGAGTTTGACAGTTTTCAAAGGGAAACCATTAGACGAGTATGAAAATTTCCTAAAACTACAACAGGAAATCACCCTGTTGGTGCTAAAATACTAAATCCTGCCATCAGACCATGTAATCATCAAACTTTTTACATAAATTCAGAAAAAGAAAAGTAAAAAAT
>SSNP01000005.1:3452888-3494758 GCA_006937955.1 Pachypanchax playfairii | reverse complement strand
TACAGAAGCCAGTGTGGTTAAAATCAAACACATAAAAATCCCAAATGTCAAAAAGTTCACGAGAGCTTGACCAGGTAGGTTTCAGTGGCTTAATTTAACCATTAATAGCAGATCTAAGGTCAGTTTTAAACATTGTGTAAATGACTGATTGTAAAATTAATCAAACCACTGTCAACTTTTCAAAAATATAAATGAATCTTTTAGAATATGAATCAAATACATTTTCATTTAAATCAAACAATGATTGAAGTCACAAATCCAGCTCTGACTCTGAAACATTATATCTTGCTGAGACATTTATGTATATTTAGATATAAAATGTGTCAATTTGGTACTAAATTTGAATATAAAGGACTTTGATTTGACAATTAATTTTAAAACCAAGCAAATTTAGTTAAATCCTAAACCACAACACCAGTGAATAATCCAAAAATAATCCACCAGGTTACCAACTGTAAATTTTTAACAGGTAAAAAAAATAAAATAAAACAAAAGAACAAACTATGTGAGCCGTCAGTAAATTTAATACATTTTTCATCAGGTCTTTGCTTTTTTGATTTAAGAGAACTGATAACACATTTTTTTTAAAAATAAATTCAATACTGTTTATGTAAGAGAATTTCCTCTAAACTGATATGAATGGAGGTTAATGTTACAACAAACATACTGTGATATAAAATGCATTATCTGCATTTTAATGAGTTTGACAGTTTTCAAAGGGAAACCATTAGACGAGTATGAAAATTTCCTAAAACTACAACAGGAAATCACCCTGTTGGTGCTAAAATACTAAATCCTGCCATCAGACCATGTAATCATCAAACTTTTTACATAAATTCAGAAAAAGAAAAGTAAAAAATGATCTTTTAATGACAAGCTGCCGGTAACAAATAGTATATTATCAAACTTAAAGGTGAATTTTTATTGATAAATCTGTGTCAACACAACATTGGTTCATCAGATCTTTTTTATGTCTGCTCAGAGTTCAGTGACTTTTTAAACAAATAGAAAACATTCCTTCAAGAATTAAATAATAAAAAAAAAACTTCAAAGAAATCCCAAAAAGACCCTCGAAAAGTCCAGAGAACAAGTGATGAAAACTACTTTCAAAAATTATAAATATCTCGTTACTTGGAGGCAAAAAATTTGGAATAACTTTTGAGCAAAAGATTTATATTTGTGTAGTACTTACTAAGATGAACAATTTTGCTGACCTGCAATTTCAGATCTGTGATACTTTTAGTTTCTGTGCAAAAAAACTGTACTTCATCTGCTCTTAAAGAAAAAACAATTAAACGCCCAAAATTACTCTTATGGAGTTTCACTTCAGTTTTGTTGCTCTTGTCCATTTACATTTTTTAAAATGAATGTTTATACAGTTAATTTAATACTTAAATTAGTGAAACTTAATGATCCCTGCATGCTGCTTTTGTTTTACAGAGCTGGAGCTGTGGACCTTTACTCTGAAATCCTCATTAAAAACAAGTTACAAAATAAAAGGTTATCAAATATATAAAATAATAACAATCAAACCAGCACTTCAAATGTTCAAAACGTCTCTCTGCTTAATGCCAATTCCCATTATCAAGTCCTTTATGATCATATATCTCACAAACAAAATTTTAAGGTTTATTTGTTATAAATAGAACAGCTAAAAAGTACATAGCATCAGTTAAAAAGTCTGTAATATCATTTTTACCTGCAGAGAAGTTTCTCAGGGACTATGTGGCACCTTGTTTTCACTGTAGTGTATTTACATTAGTCTTGAGGAAATACTCTGGAATTTGATCCAATTTGTTCATCTGAAGCACAAGTGTTGATTTATAAATTAAAACCAGACATATTGAAGCACAAATACAAACCCTGTGTAATTATAAGACTGTGTTAGTCCTAAAAAGTGTGTAACAAAATAACATACATGACACAATGGCTGTATGTTTCTGGATTTAACAGCACGTCACACACACACTCACTGTTACTACTTAGTGGCCCATATTTCTACTGAAAAGTTAAACGTTAAGCTGCTCAACTAGACGATCGTGTTAAAAGTGACACTTTACAGGAAGATGATTAGAAAAAGCTGTAAACATTGTTAACTAGACAGACCGTGGAACTCAAACAGTTTCTGAAAACTAATCTCTTTCTGTGGACTGGTGACTTCACATGGACACGATCAGATTTTTTTAGAATCTCAATTTGTTTTTCCATTACCTTCAAGTTGCCATCTTCAGGATCTAATTACACAGATTGGTACAAACAAACCCCTTTTAATGCTAAAACTGTAGTTTAGAGTTCTTAAAAGACTTTTAACATCAGTTTCATTAAAACACTGTTTTAGAACTGATGTTTGCTCTTAAATTTAAAGTGTTGATACACCAGAAGTGAAAATGCAGATAAGTGCCAGAGTTCCTTAGATGGTATTTCTGTAGAGTGTTTTGAAACTGGCGCTTCATAATAAAAATTAATTGAATATCACTTTAGAAACAAACAAATATATTTCATATGTAAAATTCTGCACTGAAGATGTTTATCTAAGAGTTTGGTCTTAGAGTCGTGGAGCTGCTGAACGTAAACCAGATAATTACATGATGTTTGACAAGAGAAAAAACACTATTTCACTTGTAATGTAATAATAAAAGCCAGGGTTTGCAGGTTTTGACTTTCAGACTAAAGGTACAGTATTTAAGAATTAGACCTTGTCGTCAAATCCGAGCCCGACAGTTCATAGAAAAAAAAACCTGTCCGCTCTCAGCCACTCACCCCCTCCCCTCCCCTCCCCTCCCTGATTTTTCTGGGTTGCCAGTTCTGATCCTCGTTTTGTTTCTCTTGTATTTGTTCAATTTTTGGGAACGTCTAAAAGGCCTATTTGTTCAACGTTGAGTGTGTTTGAACGCCCCATCACGTGCAGCTCGGCTGCTCAGTTGGAATGACGTGGTGGTTTATTACTTTTTGCTGCTGGTTGTTGTGGAATTCCAGCTGCTTGTGTTGAAGACTTGGCGACCTTGCAGACTCTCATGTGATTCGTTATGGAACCAGGAAGTCTGGACGTGTAAATAATTATTACAGTCTGAGTAGCTTTTTTTAAAATGACAGAAACTGGCGACCACCCAGCTGACTGAGATCGAGATCTGTTACAATGTGACTTTATTTTCAACATCGGTGGGACATTAGACTGTTTGAGTATTTACCTGTAACATTCTTACATACTGTACCTTTTTTAAAGGAGATTTTGTTGGCTGAGCTCAGTTGGTTTGGTGAGAATGAGTTATTAACTGTTAGAAGTGGATATTAGAATACTTCGTATTTTTAACAAGGTGTGAAGTAATGCCACCAGTTTAACACTGAACATAACATCTAATGCTAACACAGCCAGAACCAGAACTAACACGTCTAAACACACGGATCGTTTTCGTGTCTGAAGAGTTGCAGCTCCAGCTTGTCACCATGGTCTGTGTTGCTGTTAGAGAACATTTTAATCACACATTTATTTGAAGCTTGTGTGGTAATTGCAGCATGTGTATCAGTCACACTGGATAGATACACAGGTGAAAGATGCAGGTGTGTTTTGAATGAATACAAAGCATTTTGGGAGAATTTGTCCCTTTGCACATAAAAAGCAGTCCGTCTGTTATCTGCACAAACCCTGCAGACGTCAGCTGTGATGATTTGTTAGGCTTTTAAATTGCGCATAAATATAAATATATAGCTAAATTCAAGAATGTAAACATACTAATTTTTATAAAGTCAAATAATTTAGTTTTAAGCTTTCTACTATTTAAAATAAAGCAAAGTACCTAGAGATGGAATCTATTTATTTTGATTTTTAAGCTATGCTGAGGAATTAGAAAACTTCACTAGTTAAAATATTTTGTTTTATGAAACGGATGATTTAGTAACAAATGTCAACTGGTTAGCTTTACTAGTTTCTTGCAGATTCTGCTCCCCATCAGTTTAGGATTGATTAAATTTCAACTTCCTTAATCTGTTGATGTTTAACTGGTTTTCAGGGAATTTGTGTATTTTTAAGTGGGCTGTCAGTGTTTGAGTCACATTACGTAATAATACACTGAACATGNTGTTAGGTTTTTTCCTTATTCTATCAAAACCTTCCATTATTATAAATATAAGAAATACGATCACTCAAGAAGTTTGGTCCAAAACTCAGCCGAGGAGAGAATCAGCGCTTGCATCATGTCCGCAAGACAGCCCTGATAACTCTGCTGGTCCCTCTTCAGCTCAGTGTCTTTATTCACTTAGAAACAGCAATAACAGATAACATGAATCATCACTACAAATCAGTGGAGCCAGTAGTGGCTGGCGCCTCGCAGTTACCTTGGATTAAGAAAAACAAAGTGTTCTGAGGGAGAATGTGTAAGTCTGAGAACAGTAGCAGGTCAGATAACAGGACCTGTGTGACTGCTGCACACAGGTCATGCAGGAGATTTCTTCAAAGTTGGTGTCAGGCATGAACGTGTATAATTCTAAGTTTTCCATTCTCTATCAGCTGTTACTCATTGAAAATGGGCTTCGTTCTGTTTCTTTAAGTCAGTGTCCCAATAAGACAAACTGCTCCAGTTCTTAAATAACATGCTGATAATTCCTTTTCTAGTCACGTGACAGTGACCATTAACAGAGTGTGCTTGTGTTGTATAAATCCTCATATTTCCATGCCTACCTTGTTGTGTGTTGCACATGCAAAATGCTCCTTGAGGCATCCGATCTCAAGACAGCATGAATCAAACCACTTTATCACTGCCTTAAACTATTTTTTCATCATGCATCAGCAAAGTCTCATCAAACCATCAACATGCTAGAAGCATCACATTTCATCAAACAAATTCCTCTTCAGATTTGATGTCAGTTTATATAATAACTCCTTAGAAACATAGCATTTCATATTATACAGGCGTTCGAAGTTCCTATAAAAAGGTGTTTTAACAATAGAAATTGTTTTTTTTCTTTTTAGACTTTTTTTTAAGAAAAAAAAGACACTTGTTGAGGTTCCTGGGAATGGAGTGAGGGCAGCAAGGTGAATGAACGACAGTGAAACTGACCAATAGGGAGGAGCACAACACAAGGACACAGATGGTCAGTGTAAAGGCCGGTCGGCAGCTGTACGCTTCACTTCAGTTATGCGTCTTTAGTTTTACACAATAATTAATGAGCATCCAACTGTCCCTGAAGGTAGAGTCTTAAAAAAACTACATTTAAACTATGGCTAAAACAAATCAGATAAAAGGAGCGTGTGTATTGGCTACATGAAACACTTCACTCAAAGTAAAATCCTCTGGATTCAGTTCAGCAGGAAGATTCAACAGTCTAAGTCTCCTGTGGCTTTTGTAGTATTTCCTGTTTGTGTACGTGCAGGTGATTTACCCAGGAAGATGAATCTCCATTTACCCTAATCTGAATTCCCCAGTTTATCTCTCGCCGTCAGTCTTCTTCTCTTTCCAGTCCACTCACTTCACTGAGCGCTCGTTCACTGGTTCATCCATCTAATCGCTGTCCTGTCACTCTTCCCCTCATGCTGCTCTGGATTTGTAAACGCAGTATAATGTCTTTATTTCTTCCTGTTCACTCCTCCATGGCAGTATTTAAGAATAAAAACTCAGGTTGTCAATCTAAGGCTCCTCTTCTCCAGTGGAAACAGCCAGTCGCATGGCTACAGACAGGTGATCCGTGAGTCCGGCCAGCTGGGTCACAAAGCTGAACTCTTCAATGTCCTGCAACAAACAGTCACATTTTATTTTATAAAATTATAAACAAAAAGTTAACAACTTTTTTTACAGCTAAACAACCACGAGTGACAAAAGAACTTTTGAAGTTTTAAGATCTTTCAACTCCAATGACTTCAGTCGTGTGTTAATCGCTGAAAAACTTGATTTTTATGTTACTAAACAGTTCATTAGAGCTTTATCTGGATTACTGATGTTTAATTTTACAGATATACATAAATATACCTGGATATAAACATTAAAGCAATGGAACGGAATAGTTTTGACCCATCACAGATCCCTGGGGAACCCCATTTGAAAGTGGCTTCAGACATTCACATTTTCTTTGATAACTTCTTCCTCTAATATCAGGTGTTTCATTGTTTTCCCCTCGACTGTATTTAAAATACATGGACGCTAACGTTATGTTTTATACAGAGACAGAACATCTATTCTTTTCTTGTTATGTTAGATGATAAACTTCACTGTTGGTGTTTGTATGCAAACAATATTAAACAGGGATATTAATGAGCTGGTAGGGAGATTTTATTTTCTGTCACTCGGTTGTGAATTGTTGGGGATTTTTCTGAAACTGCACATTGTGATTTGTAACTAACATGTAGATTCTTTTTTACATTTCATTTATTTCAGTGACAGACTGGCAGCTATTTCTATTACATGCACATCTAAAATCCTGCTGCACAGTTTTATAAGTTGCATCCTTATTCAAAGATATGATTTAAAATAATTAGACAGTGTTTTTATGAGTTATGACTAAATTCTTTTGCAGAAAGAAACAAAAGGACAATAACAAGGTGTTCTGCAGAACAGACATCTTCCTTTTTCTGCCTCAGAAAACCCTTTCTGTCCTGGACCTGATTTTAACTAAGAATACTTTGTTGTGTTTAAACAGCTGGGCCAGCCCCAAACTGATACCACAAAAAACACATTTCATTGCATTATTTCCCTTTAAAGGAACTGAGGGGATGTCACTGTTTGAAAACTGTTAAACAACCCTGATCTGGACAGCAGTGTCCTTTCCAGGTCTGTAAGGTACTTTCCAGCATTTACTTACTTCTGGATTTAATACTGTTGACATGAAAAACAGGCTGAACAACTAACATTTATACCATCAACACAAGCAAGAGCAGAATGGTCATATAAAAACAACAGAGGAAACATTTAGAAACTGACAAAAAGAGATTTTAAACAAGAGAAACATTGAAATATTTGTGTGAATAAAAGACCAGGATTAAACCCAAACTGCCACCAGGTGGCGACACATGGCTGCATCCTGAGAGGTAAGAAAGAGCAACATGTTCTGATGTAAATCATGTGATTTGGTTTTCTAATCCCTTCCACAGACTCTTGAGACACTATTGTTTTTATTTTTGTAAATTATCTCCTTTGTTTTGATTCTGAATTTAGTCAAATTTTCCCACAAGTCATTACTTCAGCAAAAGGAAACAAGGTTCAGAAACTCGGTCTCAACGAAAAATTATTAAAATCAATTAGTTAAAAAAAACTAGTTTAGATGTGTGAATGAAACAATTATAGATACGGATGTTTTCAAAACTACCTGATGCTGAATTCACAACATTCACTAAAGGTGAAACTGGTACTGATGTAGTTGCTGTGGATGTATGAACCATCAGATTGTTTTTGTCTAAATATGCCTGAAAGTGGGAGCAGAGGGTTGATTGCGCACAGTATGAATTAAATGAAACTGATTTTTTTAAATGAAGTTCTCAAGCTGAGAATCACTAATGATGCAACAGAATAAAAAAAAAACTGTGGGCTCTTTGAAATATAATTTAAGACTAGTATCATATCACATTAGAACACATGTATCACTAAATTTAACATTTAAAAGACATACTCACCATTAAAACTAATAATAAAAATGATTCTTTTATGAGATTTTTAGTAACCCTTTGATCTAAATGCAAGTTTATATAATTGACACAAGATTAGAAATATTTTTGCCCCCCAATAATCCTCTTTAAACCCTCACCAGTTTCCAGTCCTGCTGAAGGCCCTCGTCACTGTAAAGGATGTAGTCAATCCGACGTCCGTTTCCCTTCAGTGGGATTTTCCTGCCCTTCTGACTGCTGGCAGGACACTGGTTTTTACTGGGAGGAAACACCAGGTACTCCTTCCTCCCCTCTTCATTCTCCATCACTCTGTGAAACACACCAAAAGCAGAGGTGGAGACACATAGGAGGACTCGAGGGGCTGCAGATAATGTATCTCAATGCAAGTCTTAATGTATAGGTGTGTTAATACAAGTGACTCACTTTTGTAAACTTTCAGGTGAGCTGACGTCATCGTCATAAAGGCCACTGGGATCCAACAGAGTGCCTGTGACATTAAAATAATTAAAACACATCCAGTAAATATGCGTCTCGTGTGTCTCAGTTGGTCATTTTATTTAATGTCCACTGCAGGAGGATGTCCTGGTATTATAGGTTGTGATGACACGTGTAGCCTTCTCAAACTTCCATATTGTTTACATGTTTACCCTCACAAAGCAATAAGAAAGTGCCTTGGAAATATGTTTCTTATAAAATAGCACATTATAAATAAAAATAAATTGAATTGAGTTCCACCAAATTTAGTTTACAGAATATCAAATTGTATCTCACACTGTCTTCCATTTAAATTAACTTTATACAGATGGTAATCATCAACATTCAGTCTTAAGCTAGTAAAATCCTCAAAATGCTTCATGTGCACATGTCAGCAGGTTAGAACACCTGGATTTAGGATTAATAATTACCTAAATAGATGCAATGCTCAGCCATGTTTTTCATTGCAGTTACATAATAAAATCATTTCTGGATCCTCTTTATTGAGCCATTGTATTCTTTACAATCATATCACTATCCAGCTTCTCACATCCTGCTATTCTGAAAGTACAGCTTGTTCTGAGTGCATGTAACTGCCTTTTTAACCTCCAGACCACAATCTACTGATATACGCTGGTGAAACACAGCAGTGAGAGACTGATGTGCTCTCAGAGATGCTTTGGAAAATGAGACAGGGAGGCTGTCAGCTGGATAATGTGCTTAAAGAGCTCCACATGAAGAGAGCATCTCTGAAGTTACTCCAGTCAATTCACACATGCTGGGAGCTCTTATGAGAAGTGGATGTGATGTGCACGCAGCATTTTTCAGTCCAAGGGTAGGTTTTACTTTATCACTGGAATAAAAACTGGTGACGTTTCAGGTTGCACAAGCGCTTCCCTTTTTCAGGTGGTTAATGTGTGTTAATGTGTGGCCCCTGACATCACCGCCAAACTGTGTGTTTGTGAACGGATTAAAATGTTCCTTTACATCAGCTGTAAAAGCACTTCCTCATTAACATGAAACACCACAAGAGCTTCTGCTTTTTGACTGTTCAGTTTATTTCATGTCAAGTTATTTTTATTCTGTTTGAATATTTAGTGCCAGCTGTTGTTCACACGTAATTTTAACAAACAAAAATCTTTGAACTTGGATAAAATAACATTCAACATCTGATGGGAGCCCAGAGGTGTTTATTTGGCAAATTGTCTTTATGTTCTTGATAAAAACTTTCTAATATTCCTCTTTTCTATTGATCCTCATTTCTTGTTCTTCTTCCTCACTTGACCAACAGCAACCACACAAGAAGTGCAAATCTCTAATTTGCCATGTAAAATATTCTCACCCAGATAAGTAAACATCTCTCTAAAGAAGCCCTTTCACTCTTTTCTGCCTACTCTGTCCCCAAAATACCACTGGCCTAAATAACACTTCATATCCAGACCAAAACCTCCAGCATCACTAATGCCCATGTATCAGCCTGCTGTACTGGAGATATTTTAATTCACAGTGGGTGCATCCTGATTTAGCCTGAAGAGGCTGATTTTAGTCGTTCTGCTTTGCAGCCACTGTATGGATCCCGTCCATGTTTGAGAACAATTTATACACATGAGGTGCTTTTATTACTGCTGTACGTGACGTCTGGTGAACTTGTTTCTGTGTGTGATGTCTTACCCAGAGCCCATGGTTTGTCCTCCCCTGGCCCCAGGCGACATGGGTCCTTGTACTGAGTAAAAAGTGCATGCTGCTGCTCCAGCTTGTCCTCTGGAAAAATGCAAACAAACACAGAGTTACAACCAGATTTACTCAAATGAATGAAAAACTGTTCTGTTTGAGATGTTGCTTCTAAAATAGTGCAAATCCTGAACATTTTTATTCAACACAATAGTTGTAATCAGGGTGAAAAACAAACTTATATGTTTTTAGAACAAGTGGAGGGTTTGAAAAAGTTTCTCAGTTTCAAGAGAACTAACGGAAACGTTGGATGATTCGATATATTCCTGGTTCAGTTTATGATATAAAGTATTCACTCTGAAAAAACACATTGATCATCATTGTGTCAAAATTATTCACTTGTTTCCTACTCAGTGTACTAATGAATCAGACACTTTTGTGTGGTGTTTGAATTGTTTTAATTTTCTCTTGAACATATAGTGCTCTATAATTCAATCACATAGTAAAAGCAGCAAACAGAAGTTGCACAATATATCGGTCAAAATGGACCATCATGCACTGCGACCTGAACCAACCAAGCATAATAATCTTACATTTGCAGCTCATTATTAGGATTTTTCTGACTCACTGAAAATACTCATATCCTAATGAGGTAACTTACAATGGATCTAAAAATTTATAATTGAGGGAGAAGCAATTTTAAAGATTATTAGAGAAGAAACAACAAGAACTTACTGAACCAGGAAAACAATACAGACAACGCAGGAATGGAAACAGCTAAACAAGAAAACAAGGACTATATATACTAAGGAGGAGTAATTACTGAGTGAAAGCAGCTGGATTAATTAACGGGGAGAGGACTGAAAAAGGCTGCATGGCCTCCTGCTCCATCACAGCTGTAGGACTTAAAAATTATTTGTATAAATTGTTCCACAACCAAAATGGAAATTTTTGTTGATAACCAAAACAACATGCAAAGTCAGCTGTATTATAACCTTTATAATGTGATTCAGATTTTGGGTGAAATTTCAGGATGAATCTAAAATGCACTCTAACTCTTACAGGTGAACTTATTGTGACCTTCTCTGAACTTTTGGATGCACATGTCCAACAGTTTGACTCAACTTGTGGAGCATAACATTCAAAACAGCTGTTTGATCCATAAATCACTAATAAACTTCCTGGTTTTAAAGCTGGTATTTAAACAGCCTCATCATGCTGTTGACATGTTGACATCATGTGACCAAGACCACACCTAATAACAGGACCTTGACAGACAAGATGTTCTCAAATGGAAGTGACTACTGAGCTTAGAGCATCACTGAGTGTCATCAGCATGTTGTAACAGAGAGACAGGAAGAGTCACAGAAAGACATAGAAGTGGACGTCCTTCAGCTACATCCTACGCTGATGACCACTTCACTGTGGAACCTGATAATGAATGCCAATCAACTCCAGGCACATTTAAAAGAGCTAAGAGGAACTCAAGTGTCACATCAGACCATGAGAAACTATTTGGTCTGTGTGATAGACGACCTGCAGGAGTATCTGACCACACCACCAGGTACAGGTGTTATAATCTTGCACAGACTGGGGGGGATTTACCAATGGACTTCAGTGTTGTTCTCTGATGAAAGATGATTCATGTTGAGCAGAAACGATGTTGGAGACGTCAATGGGAGCGTTACGCATCAACCACTGTTGATAACGGACGAGCCTTTAGGGCGGTGATAGTGTCTCACATCACATGCTTCTACTTAAATCTCCTACTTTCATTATATAATGTCAAAAGTCTTTATGTTTTCCATAATTTAACCCAAAAGCCAAATATCCCAAACTTTGGTTAGTAGTGTAATATAAATATATGAATTGCTTTTTTGGTTTTCATTGAGTTGATGTGGATTTTTACTACACTTATACAGTCTGCAAAACCAGTTTCCCTAAGAGGACAATAAAACTGTAAAGAAACCAGAATCACGGGTTTAATCCAGAATAGTTAACATCCCTTTACTTCAATCATTTAAATTCTCCAAGGTTTTATTATTAATCCTAAAATCATTAATTTCTTATTATGTTTCACTGTAAGATGGCTGGGATGCTTCATCTCTCCTCCACAGATACCGAGTGAAACTAAAAGCAGAATCCTGCATCATGTTGATGTTTGGATTGATAACTAATGATACATGTAGGAACTGAAGTTCAGTGATTCAACTGTACTAACCTGAAGAGCAGTTGTCAAAGTTGAGGTCTCCCAGGATGACATCAAAGGCCACCAGGTCTTCCAGCACCTTCTCCCCTTCAGGTGACTGGGATGAAGACTGACGAAACTCCGCCCCCCATTGGAGCAAGAGGTCCAGCTGCTCACAGCGAACTGATGAATCACCTGCACAGAGACACCAAATCGTGTTGATGCCAGTCTACTCTGAACAACATGAAAGCTTATCCAGGGGCTACTTTGCTGTTTACTCTGGTTTTTTTTCCACATTTTAGTAGCTTTTTGTTCTTACATAAGAGGCAGTGTTTTAGTTTACATGTAGTGTTGCTAATATTAGTTACATAATAGCCTTTTGCCTGTGTAGCATTTGCATTTGTCCATTGCTGCCAGTAAATCTGATAGTTGCTGTTAGTTATGGAGGGAAGGGAAGGAGGTGAGCAGAGAGAGACACGGGGTGAAAGCATGTTGAAGAACAGTTGAACAAATGAAAATGTGAGAAACAAAGACATGTCAGGATATTGGAGGATGAGTAGGTGGCTTTGGCTTTGATTACACTCGGCTGCAGCTCAAGTACATCTGAAATGTTTCTGTTTTGGTCTGCGTTCGTATTTCTGCATGAACAAAACTGAGAGATGTGGAGGAGGGTTTGTTGTGCAATTGCCTGTGTGGAAAGTTACTTCAAATGATTTTTAGAAGTTGTGTACTTGTAAAATAAAAACCCACAAGAAGACATTTTGAAATGTGCAACAATCTAAGTTTAAGTTTAGAAGAATTGTGTCTGAATTGAATTTTCCCCGAGAGATTTTAGTGTTTGATCAGCGGCTGATTTTGATGAGAAATAAAACTCAAAGCTGGATTCTGAATATGAAGATTGTGACCTTTTGAAAACAGGGTACAAATCATGGGCGGAGTTTGTGGGGGGGCAGGGGGAGCAGTGCCCCCCCCTGGTGGCTGAAATATGTAATGACATTATGTCAAGGAATTCAGTTTTTTTTTAATAACAGAAATGTTCCACTGCTGTTGGAGCAAACAAACATGGCACAACTCCTTCCAGTTTTCTCTAGATTGTTGGGAAGAAAGCAATAAGTGCTCCACTCTCATTCAAACTAGTGTTGACAGGCTCTTGAAAGCTCCCTCAGCAATGGCGGACGCTCTACTTCTGGTGTTTGCTCAGATTAATCTTGCCTAAATGTTTTAAAACATACTGATATTTAAATTATTTCAATTAAACTACATGCTAGTATGAAATTAAATTCATTTCATACTAGCAAGTTTAATTGAAGTTGGTTCAGATTCATATTTAATTAATATTAAATTAAAAAATAATTTACTTTTGCACTAGGTAAGACATTTAATTTAAATGAATAGTTATAAGTTTAGCAGCTACTGTATGTACTGTATAAAGTGTTTTAACAGTGGTTAAAAAGTGGTTTTGAAAATCTTCAAATGGTGATGATGATTAAAGTTTAACTTTATGGTTGCTGGTAGTGAATGTCACTTGCGTGCCATCATGTGCAATGCGCTTTGTGGGTTTGCATTGTGTGCGCGCGCGCACTCGTTTGTGTCAGAGCGCGTGACAATTTTTGCCCCCCCGACGCAAAAATCAAACTCCGCCTATGGTACAAATACAGTAGTTGGGCTTCAGTTTTACATGCATTGTTTTGTTCACTCACACAACAGTGTGTAGAGTAAAAGTTTTGCTGCTAAAATGTGTTTGTTGTTCTGAGAAAATGCATCAGTTGCTGATTTTAATCTTTAAATGAGACGTCAGACTGAAACGTCCTGAATCTCTAACGATATACTTGATAACCTGAATTTAACTCTTGGGATTTTTTATTTTTTTTTATAAAGATTCTAGAAGGTTTCTTTAACACCTTTAGAAAGTGAAGGAACGAGACTGGGCGGAGCTCCGAATCTCATTTGGCAAATGTTGCACACACATATTCTTGTGTGTATTTTTCACACTAAAAGTAGTTTAAACACAAACTGTCAATAACTCTGATCAGTAATCTATTTACTACAACCACTTTTCATTTTGTTCTACAGCACGTCAACATCTAATTCTCACTACAATAAAACATTTTTTTTCTTACTGTCATAATAGAATTGTCTCACTTTTAAAAATGTCCATTATTTATTTATTTTTTTAATAAATTTTCATTATTTTATAACCTTGAAGTTGTGTTTGACAAATCTGTATTTCAGGAGTGTTGTGATTTATTGTGGAGAGGACCCGAAGTGCAGGTAGACGTATGACTGAACTGAGAATCCAAAAGAAAAAACACACAACAAACAAAAAAGTCAACAAAAAGAGGAAAAAAAACCCACAAACTGCCACATCACATTATGACTGACTTTTATATAAGTTAGTGCAAAGGTCTGCAGGGAATAAAAGTCATAACAGAGAACATAAAGAACATAAAGCTGACTGAAACAGACAAATCCTCTAAACACAAAAACACAAATAAAAACAAACCAGACACAATGACTGAAGTTAAAAGGACATTTCTTGTGCTTTTTAAAACCAGCACGTCTTTTTTTGGGTTTACCAGGTTTGAAATGAGTAACAAACTGAATTAGTTCTGGAAATAAATGAAAATGTTATTCTATAGAAAATCATGCTTGCACAACTGCTCTGCAGATGTTTCTGCATTTATTTATTGTTTTCTGAGAGATTATGGACACGTGTAGAAAAGCTTTCAGATCAGAAACAGCTGAAGAACTACACTTAAACTGAACTCACTCAGATACTAAAGTAGGTTTAGTTTCTTTAAGTTCAGTGTTCAGTTATTAGTCCTTCTGTTCTGAATCTTCTCCTCAGAAAAGAATCAGGTCTCTGCAGTCTTTCCACTTTTTCCTCCCTGTTCTCCCTGACTCAAACACACATCCCAGCCGCCTCACCGCAAAGGGTTCATCTTTAATGTTTCTTTAGAAACAGTCCTGGTGCTGCTATATTTAGGCCAGCAACAAACGTAGATGCCCAGAATAGCAGACAAAGGAGGGGCGGTGTGTGTCTTTGGTAAAAAATGAGCGTGGCATTGACCGGAGGCTTTTAATAGGGCTGTGACGCCTTAAACAGCTTGAGGCAGTAACCATGGGAACAGCAGGAGGAGATACGAATGCACTCATTTATCTAAACATCAGGACATGGAGGCACACACAGAAAGAGACAATCAAATACAAAGCTGAGATGTTTTTTTTCTCTCTCGGAACAAAATGCTCCAGACAACTTAAACCTGGTTCAGTGTGCAGTTTTTACACAAAAACCTGAACAAGATGTTACTGTACCTTCTATGGCATGGAGATGTGTGCAGGCGAGGTATCCCACAACTCTTTGCTCCTGATGTGAGGTGCCCACATGAACCTGCAGGGATGAAACACAACGATTTCACTCTGCTGAGTTCAAACGTGCAACATGGAAACTCAGGTAACAACAGGTAACAACAACATCTTTCCATCATTTGAGAGATGACGTGAAACTTCAGCAACACTGAGTAAAAATTTCTGTTAAATACTGTTCAAGCTGCCGACTCTGCATGGTTAGCAGTCTCATTCAGTTTGTTTTCTCTCCTGTTTCTCTGCACAGATTGTGCACTGACAGTTGATCTAAATGCCGGCTGCTGCAGCAGGAACATTGGCATGTCGCCGCAGTTGACTGATGTTGCTAAAAAAACAACAAAACAAGAGAAACAAGTTGCAGCGAGTGTTGCTGCAAACCTGCTGCTTGCTGTATATTGATGTCTGAGATGCATTCAATGTCAAAAAATAGTACAACTGTGCAGCGTTACTGTCTATGGTGAGGTTTGCAGTTTGAGGACAAGTAATATTAATAAAAAACCCACATGTATGAATGTAGCATCCTTTCATGGTGTGTTCATTAGACTTTTTGATTAGCTGAGTTACAGATATCAGTTCTGATGCAGGTTTTCAACTCATACATTGAGAAATAAAACCAAACCTTTTGAATCCAACTTTTCCCACTTCACTTCAGAACATAATGAGCAAATCAGATCAACAATGAACTCTTTCTGCTTTGAAAATAAAAAAAATTAATATCATTGGAAAGTTTTTCTAAAATCCAAAATCCTTTTTTCTGTCGATTAAAGCCCCAACAACCCAGTGTGAATCCAGTCTAATGGAATAACCTTTACACCAGCATTATTTCAGCTCTGTCATAGCTTAAGACAAAAAAAAACATATTCAAAAGGCCTTTTTATGCCAAAAACCCTCCCAAAACAGCTGATCACAGTTTGATCAGCCATTTTCTACAGAGTTACTGTATGAATGGTCTTCATAACGTTTTTAGCAGCAGAAAACAAAAGTTAACAAACAACTCTTTACTGATATCACAATCATAACTCTATAACAGAAAATCTGCAACAACAACGTATCAACTGAGATTTAATCAAACACCTTCAGCAACAGCGCTGAAAAGTCCTGAAGGACAGCGAAGTGTCATGAGGTGGAAATACACTGATGATGATAAAACGTTATAGAGAAAAGAAAACTGATGATTGTTGGTTGAATATGTTGAAGTGTGAAGAAAATTTGCCAATCTTTCATTATGATTAAAATTCTCTAAAATATCCTGTTTAGCAGGAGTGTTATTTAAATATTACAGAATCAGACACAGTAATTCATTTCCTGTTTATTTATTTATGAATTTACCCAAAGAGCAGCTGGCCTCTGTGTGAGTCATGTTGCGCCTGCATGGCGAGATTTCCATCTGTTGCTAAAACATGTACAGTATGATGGTGGAAGATGTGACTCTGCATCTGTTAAAGAGGGAGTAACTAAAGCTGAAGGACAGTCCTGTGTAACAGCTTGTTGTAACCTCCAGGAATGTGACAGAGCTAAGAAGGATAAATGAACAGGAAGCAGAAATTAGAGTTGAGGGAGTGAAGTAAACACATTTGGCACATTCAACTGATTTTTTTTTGCCAGTCATGAAATTGTTTTACTTTGTTATTTTGATGAATGGAAAATGGAATTATCAGTATCATAATAAGTCAGTAGATATCAGGCAGGTTTAAGACTAATAAAGAGATTTGAAAAAGAAAACAATTGTTCTATTGTGTCTAACACTGTAAATCCTTTTTGTTTACAGTTTTTTTTTAATTTAATTTATTTATTTTATTTCAAACATTAAACCCATTTTTTTACATTCATTTTTTTTATTACAATTCTGGTTTGAAAGGGAGATAGGCAGAAGTAAAAAAAAAACAACTTATAAAACCCTAACCCCTTTGCACGTTAAAGTTTAAAGAAAATTTATTAATTTTTAAAACAAAAAACAAAACAAACAAACAAACAAAAAAACGATGCAACAAATGAAGATCCAACCACCAAACAAATAAAAACAAAACAACAAAACACTAATAAAAACATATCCAATCTATACCACCTCAGTGTGACTTACTCAACCTTCCTGACTTTTGTTGCTCTTCTTTTTTATAATGATTTAAGATTTGTTCTTTATACTGTCTTTTAAACTGGTTGATGGATTTACTTTGTTTTATTTCTTCAGTAAGACTATTCCATAATTTAGCTCCTGATCTTGAGATGCACAATCAAAAGGTTTAATAAATGAAGTCTTTCACACACTTTGTCAGGGTTTCATATCCTGTTAATATCTTATGATTTGTGGACAATCTAAGCTACATGTATAGGACTTTATTTTACCCATTTATAAAACCAACATTTTCAAAAATATATAAATCTGGTAAAACCTGGAGTTTGTGCTGAACCCACAGATGTAACTGACACAATGTAAAGAAATTATATCAAGAGAATTTTATGGTTTCTGTGTCCTTTCAACCCTGAGGCTGGTGTTGTATCAAATCCCCTCAGTCTGCAGGGATCCCCCGAGTTCTTCTGGTAGAACATTTGTAACTGCACAGATTGAACACTGACAGCAACATAAGCCTCAATTTCCCATAAAAAAACAAACAAAAACACAACAGAAAACCAAAAACCACACGAGACAAAGCAGACGAGAAGCAGACTACTCATGGTGTAAATCCTCACCTCTATAATGTTTCATTTAAAGTGTCAGAGTATTGTTTAATTTCATTCTAATACACAACATCACTGACCAAAATAATAAAGATGTAGAACCCATATAACTGCTCTCAGCAAACACTTCAAGGCTTCTGGCCAACAAAGGAAAATATGTAGATTTATTCATTTTTTCTGTGTCTGCAAATGTTGTGGGAAGTCAGAAAGAGAAACAGAGGAGACAATCTGTAAAAGTCATGAGCTGACTCATAGTCATATATCAGATCAATACATTGATGAAAGCAGCGCTGAAGTTAGATGAAACCTTCTACAGCTGCTCAGACGTTTGATAAAACCAGAAAGGATGAAGTATCTGAACGAAACCTGAGACTAAATGATGGCCGTCTTATTATTCAGGTATCATACAGGATTTAGTCATTTGTCTTTACTTTTCTTCTGTTAGTTTTTATGTTTCCTCTAAGATCTTCACTGAAGTCAGTAAAACTATTAAAATCTTCTCAGTTAACACCTCTTAAAACAATAAATCCCTTTCATGTTACACACTAATTTGAGCTATTGTTGATACATAAATATTTTATTGACTGAAACCTTGAAGTTTCAACTAGAATCTGATCTGGGTTAGTTTGTAAAGTTTAAAGCTGAACGTTATTTAAATTAAAGGCTGCCTTTTATTTGTTATTATTTATTAAATGAATAATCTGATTGCCTAAGCTTTGTACTAAAAGGAAGGATAAATACAAGACGAGCAGGTGGAAATGTAAATGATGTAACATATAAAATCAAAAGTAAGACGTTGAGCAGCCAAAATAAAATAAAGATCAAAATGGAACATCAGATTGAAGATATGCAAAAAAAAGAAACAAATCTAAAGATTTCGATTCTCCACAGTGAGCAGAACTCAACATGAAAATAAAACCAGGTATAAAAATGTGAGACTGATGACGTTCCAAAAGCACAAACATAAAATCAATTAAAGACAAAAATTAAAACATCCACAAGAGATCAGATAAAAAACCTTTTTGACTGGTTATAGATTAATGCATCTATGGAAGCTTCTGATTTGCTGTTTTTTATTAATCAAAGGGAAAAAAATACATAAACACAAGACAGAAGTTTTATTGTTCTTGCCTCCTGTTATTTAAATACATGTTTCTCATCTGGTGTCTCTTTAAAAATAAAAAAACATGTGCAAAAGTATCTATAAAACAAAGAAGAGACAACATTTTCTCTACCGTGAATCAGCTGCTGTGCTTCCCACAGCTGAGAGCAAAAGAACAACATGATTTGTTTTGTGGCTTCCTGTCTGTGCAAAGCTTTTAATGAAAATGAAACCACGAGAGCTACAGTGAAGCATTAGAATAATTAGTCTTACTTTAGTACAAAATATGAGACAATATTTTAGACTATGGTAAATAAAGACCACAGGTCTCCCACACAATTTTTGGGGTGACAGTCTATCAGGGGGTCTATGAGCAGCTCCATCATTGTCACTATACTGGTATGTTATTGGGTTTGACACTTTGCCCATCATGTATGAATGTTGGTGGTGCACAGAGGGGCGAATGGCACAACATTGCAGCCTCTCCTCTGACAGACTGCTCCAGGGCAGCGGTGGCAACAATATAGTTTAGCACCACCAGAAAAGATTGAGTGTGAATGAATAATGGATTCACTGCAAAGTGCTTCGGATGCCTTGACAACTGCTATATAAATCATATTCCTTCTTATTATCATGTATTAAAAATGTCCTTAATTCAGAGGTGAATACAAGATGGAAGTTAGTGCTGACTGGATACATTTCTATTTAAAATCTGTAGTAATCTCAGTTTACAGCAATCATTCATTATTTGACTCTAATTAATTTGATGAGAGGAATTTGCTTTCTTCTTTTTTAGCTGAGTATGTGAACTAGAGACAAACAAAAAACAAAAATCCAAAGTAAACCAGCAGCTCAGGTTCTGTTTTATCAGTGTGGTTCATTAACATGAGAGTTTGATCATTTAAAGAAAAGGTTCATGTGTTGCATCTCTCCACCGACGTCCCGACTCTTTCCTTTTCATTTGCTCTTTTTCTCCCTCAATGCTCTTCTCTCTCCCCACATGCCACACTCGGTTTTAATATTTCAGAAGCTTATGCATGCTTCAATAGGTGTGTGTGCACCCTGAAACTGACAAGAGGCCTGAGGGTATTCTTCTCTCTGTGTATACGTGCCCAGTCATGCTTATAAGAAATGGTGGACTTTCACTATGTGCTTATATTTTAAGCCTTGTGTATAATGTTTACATGGTACTTATTGAAGTTCTGTGTAAATATGAGGAAAAGCCTCAATAGGAAGCAGTTTGTGATGGAATGATTCCTTTTTTACCCCTTTGCTGGATATGAATAACGGCATCAATAAAAACGCAATTAATTTCTTTTAATATAAAAAAGATAATGAGTTGGAATGTAGGACGCTGAAACTTTCCAAGAATTCCTCTCACTGTGGAGTATTGAGACAGAACATAGCGGAACTGAAATGAGCTGAGAGAGGCGATTTCACACTCGACGCCAACCGAGTCAGGCAAGTCAGATTATAAACCCTCTGAGCCTGCTGTAAATAATTACTTTAACTTTACCATCATACGGAGGGTGAAGTAGGATTTCACCTCCTATTACTTGCATGAGTTTGATCACTTCACTTGAAGCCAGTTTGTTGAAATGACAGATAGAAAGCAGAAGAAAGGATGAGACAGGTGTGCAGACTCAAACCAGGAGACAATGAAAGAGCTAAACTAGCTAAAAGTAGAGATCTCTGACAGTCAGATCTTGAAGATGAAGCAGCTACTCTTTCTCCATCCTACTTTTCTTAACCACTGAAGACATCCGAAGCCACCAACCCTGCTGTCATTTTCTTTTAGATGTGTTGTAAAGGATAGACTCATGTTAGGCAACGTTACGCTATCACGTCAGAAGGTGAGATGTTTATTCCTTTTATGAAACACAAAGAATCAGATAGCTTTCTGCAAAGCTGCAGCTCAGGCCAAACAATATCTTTCAAGTTAAGACCATTCAAAACTCTCTGCATACAGCACATGCACATGCACATGCACATGCACATGCACATGCACATGCACATGCACATGCACAGGCACATGCACACATGCACTGACAGCTTATAAACTTGTGTCGTTAGGAAAACAGTGTCTTTCTGTGAATTATTTCTGCAAACTGGATTTCAGTGTTTTCATGTTTTGGCTGAACATCATTAATTGAATATTCAAGGATATGGAAGAGATTCAAACCTCGCACAAAAATTCAAGCATTTAGTTCTACGAAACTGCNATCACTTCACTTGAAGCCAGTTTGTTGAAATGACAGATAGAAAGCAGAAGAAAGGATGAGACAGGTGTGCAGACTCAAACCAGGAGACAATGAAAGAGCTAAACTAGCTAAAAGTAGAGATCTCTGACAGTCAGATCTTGAAGATGAAGCAGCAACTCTTTCTCCATCCTACTTTTCTTAACCACTGAAGACATCCGAAGCCACCAACCCTGCTGTCATTTTCTTTTAGATGTGTTGTAAAGGTTAGACTCATGTTAGGCAACGTTACGCTATCACGTCAGAAGGTGAGATGTTTATTCCTTTTATGAAACACAAAGAATCAGATAGCTTTCTGCAAAGCTGCAGCTCAGGCCAAACAATATCTTTCAAGTTAAGACCATTCAAAACTCTCTGCATACAGCACATGCACATGCACATGCACATGCACATGCACATGCACAGGCACATGCACACATGCACTGACAGCTTATAAACTTGTGTCGTTAGGAAAACAGTGTCTTTCTGTGAATTATTTCTGCAAACTGGATTTCAGTGTTTTCATGTTTTGGCTGAACATCATTAATTGAATATTCAAGGATATGGAAGAGATTCAAACCTCGCACAAAAATTCAAGCATTTAGTTCTACGAAACTGCTCAAATCAGATCTCAAGTCCAGACAAGAAAGTCTATCAGAAGATAAAATCTCTAATTGTAACAATTTAAATCTGAAAATACATTTTGAAAATCCCTGAATCCCGTCCAAATCATATATTTCTCTACTTAGAACTGTGCTGTGTGTTAAAAATAAGTCCATCTTGTTGTTTCACAATAAGATACAACAACTATCGAGTCAATAAATGGACACATTATGATAGTAAAGAGGGTCGTTCAGGTCATTAGAGGCTGGGGGGGCTTTTGGGGATTGTGAGTATTCTCTCAATGATTTCCATAATTCAATCTGGATTTGAGCCTGTCCCTATTTTCAGCCCTAATCCATAGTAATAAATTCAAACTGTGTATTTACTCCCAAATACACACATGACTCCTCAACCATGCACTTAGTAGTTTCAAATAATTATAAGAGGGGATAAATGTTGAGACTGAAAAGCTTTAATTACAGAGCCAGCGTTGGCTTTCTCTCTTCAGGGAAACATTTTTAATTAATATTCTTTCTCTTCCAGCCTTTCTCTCTATCTTTATCTCTCTCGTGCCTCACGATTCAGATTTATGTTGTTGACCTGCTGCTCTCCAGGTAAACACATCCTGGGGGAAATCAGCACGAATTGTGTCCCTAAAGCTACATTAACAAGACACTGAATTCCAAATTCAGCAATGAATTGCTCATAATTGGAACAAACTAATCCAGGAAGAATAAAGAAAAATTGTCATTGATCTTTGACTCGATGGCTTCATTGATTAGATAAATCTGAACAACGCTGCCAGCGTTGACTGATTTTACAGAGAAATAAATAATGTCTAGAAAACTATTACAATCTTCACATGGTGGCATCTGCATGCCGGAGGCTGTTGAAAGATAAAACTAGGTTGCAAACGTATCCAAAAAGATGTCAAACAAGAGATCTGAGGTTTTAAAATGAACTGAGCTGAATAGAAAAATTGTCAGTAAACAAAGTATCAATACCACGAAATCACAATTATAATACTGTGTTTCATATGAAAGAACTATCAGCTCATCTGGTAAGTACAAAGACAAACAGTGTGAACATCAGGTGCTTCAAATGAGCTGCATCTAATGAGATGCATCCCAGCTGGCGGTGGAGCAAGCTGGAGGTTCATGGGGGGGAAGTGAGGACTTCACCCTGGGAAGCTGCCAAGACGTCTGAAGGATGAAGAGTGGTGCGGAGTCAACAGCAGGCAGATCAAAGACAGCAGCTGGTCAAGAGACAGGCAGGTTACCAGGAATATTACAACAACCAAAGGTGAGCAGTTAGAATAACATGCAGTGGTGATAAATTCAAAACACCAGCAGTTTTAAGCATAAATACTGATGCTTGTTCAGCCTATTAAACACTGTGTATATTTGCTGAGTAACTTATAGAAAAGTGAATATCTCTGAAGGTAATGATGCATGAAGATGTTTTGTTTGTTGTAGCACAAAAGTAAAAGAAGTGAAGACCTTAATTTGTTCTTATTACAATCCATGATGAACTCATTATTCAACCGAAGCCTAATTTGATTATCAACAGAATATTTCATGATTTTTATAATTAACTTATTAAACAGCAACGGGGGATAAATGTAGTTAACAGGATAAAATAATCACAAGAAAAAGAAGGAGGAAATAATCATGTGTGGCTGCAGCTGCCAGACAAATTTAAATGCAGCAACAACATCTATGTGAGAATTCTCCTCTTCAGTAATGATGGAAAGGACATCTGTTAAAGAACCCCTGAGAAAAACACTGTTTCTTTTCTAGGCTTCATTTATTTGGTAGTTTGAAGTCTGAGGAAAACCTGGTCCCAGGTTTGAGGCTGGGCGTCGAGCTGCAGATGAAAGATGGATTTTTTCAGTTTTACGTCTTGGTTCTGGTAAACTCGGCTTTGATTGATAGTAGAAGATGCATCTGTTGTGTTACTTCTGTTCGCCATGCATGTGTTTACATCTCTTATATGAAATGATCAAAAACGTGTGTTCTCAACTTCCTGCCTTTGCATTTGGGAGCGAAGCAGGAAATTCAGTTTGACATATATTAACCGTGCTGAGTGACATTTCTTCTTGTTCACACACCTGAGACTTGACTTATTTTTGTAACGCATATTTTATTTTTGTTGAGACTTGTTTCTAGTGACCTGTCCAAAGTATAACCTGCTTTTTCCTTAATGACCACTTGAGATTGACACCAGCTCTTCTAACCCTGAACAGGAAGAAGCAGCTATACAATATGGATTAATAGGAATTGTGACTGATTTGTGAAATTCTTTGTTCTTTTGTTTTCTGTGTCCTTCCAGACTCACACTGGAGGTGCTGAATTTAAAGTGTTTTACATTTAGTCTTTGAATAGAAGACAATTTCTGCTCATTATACTCAAAGGCTCTCTGATTTGCAAGGTAAGGCTAATTTCTTTTTACAGCTGGTCATTAGAGAAAATACTTTAAATATGTTATTCAGCAAAGCATGAATAATCATGTGCTAACAAAGTAAAGTGGAATGTTCAGATCATCTATGTTCACTAATTTCCCTTCAGATCAGACTGAGTCTATTTTTTAGTGTTTGTGTGGTTATTTGTTTCTCTCCATCATGACCTGCAGGCTACACTGTGCTGCATGCACTCTGGTCAACATCATCAGCATTTCTGTGGTTGGAGCATCTGCAACATAGTTTTGCAGAGGAAAATATGCAGCATTCAGCAGCAACACAGGAAAAGAGAAATTAACCAGATTCAATCAAATATAAATCCGAAGAAATTTACTAATTGGTTCTTTTTAAGGAAAATAGTGTAAAAGACTTCTTACTGTGTTTTGGGATGTTTTAAATTTAACATTTCAGCACATGTTATTCCTCTCATGCTTGTAAAATCTGACAAAAAAGAGCAGCAAGGATCCAGAGAAGGAAGACACGTTCCAAATATACTGAATCAGACACATTCACACAGTTAAATCTGTAGTATTTTAGCACAAACAGAATGAAAAAATGTAAATGAAAATGTAAAGACCAGAATCTAGAATTTAATCAATGATCTGGAACACATTTGAACTTTTTACCAGTTTTGAATGTAAGATTAAAGTTTTCACAGCAGATAATTTCAAGCTGGCTCCAGAAGTTCTGATAAGATGTTCTACTTTTCCAACATTTTGCAGTGTCATTTGAACTATATGTGATGAAGTTGGTATTAGAACCATGTACAGTAGGAGGCACCAGCGCCACCAGCAGCCACACTTTGATGTTTTCATTGACATTGTGGTGTTTGAGAGGCACCTGTGGTGTAGTCATTCAGAGCAGAAATAAATCCAGCTTAGGGCCAACCATTCTGTTAAACATTACCTGTTTTTTTTTCTCTTGCAGCAGGTGGCACTGAGACTTTTCCCTGCTAGCTGGCTCACAGCCATATTGCAAATGTGACCTGGAGTGACCTCACCTTCACTGAGGTAGTGAAACAAGAAAGTAGAGGCAGCTTGTAAGCTGCAGCGGCAGTCAACAGGCAGCAGGGAAACAGGAGGAGGATGTCAGCATGCAAGCTGTCATGTAGTGTCTTTATTAGATCTGAGATGCGTACGGGTGTGTGAAGGCACGCTCATACATGCCTGTGCAGGTACCCATCACCCTCGTCTGGTAACTTAATACCAACTCAGCTCAGCAGGGATTGGCTCAGATTCACACTCACATCCTGACAGTCACAGCATGTGGCTGATTAATGAACTCACACACTGTCAAAACTCACCAAATACACATGTGCATAAAAGCCACTTAGATGCTGCTTTGGCTTGTTTAAACAGTGATTTCGTGAACTAAAAAACTTTTATATCTGTGCTGCTGCTTTTACTGTGTTTAGTTATATACAGTAAGAAGCTAAAAGGGAAAATAAGAAAGGCAGCAGATGCAGAACTCCTATCACTTTGCATATAGCCATGTCAGTGCATTAGTAGCCATGTTGTAAAGACATTCTATTTAATGGGCTGGTGTGTATGCATCTAATAGAACAGCATATTATAAAGCATATACATGAAATATATCTAAGTGCCGAAAGTGACTGATTGATGGCTTATTAAACAACAGCAGACAACAGAGGGAATGATTATCCTCAGTCTGGTAATGGCTTAATGTGGAGCACTTTAAAAGCATTTATCAGTAGAGCCGCAAATACCAAAATGAAACAAACAGCAAAACCACAGCTGAGAAGTTAAAGACAACAGAATGAGTTAGGCTGAAACAGCAACGATCAGAGCACGAACAAATTTCTGTTGAAACTGAAACATAAAATCACACCCCACAGTGACACCAAAATTCAAATTCAGCTCAGTTTCCTTCAAATTAGAGGTGGAGAAAAGAACAGTTAGTAAAACCCCAAAATATCAGTAGATAATTGGTTTAATAACAATGTTTCTAGAAGATATTCGAAAAGCAATGTTATTTAGTCAACAGTTGTGGTATTTTCTCAGCTGCTCTCTACACTGACCTTTCAGGCAGAACATTTCAGAAACTAAATAGTGAAATAATGGCAAAATAAGAAAAAGCCTGTCTGACTAAAATCAATACAGTCATTTCTGGATGAGCACTAAGACTGTTTATTGAAGTGGGAAAGGTCCTAATTTGAATCTTGGTGTAATCTTTGTGCACATGTGAAGGGAAAGAATCATAAATATGCAGTGAATTAGATGTAGATAAGAAGAATATCAAATTTAAACCTTTTTTCATTTTCCATAGATTCAAAATTTTGATTAACTGCAAAAAACCCCAAAACTGACTGTTTAGAAAGCTAATAGCAGATGGAACAAGTTAGCTTCAGTTCTGTGTGCGAACTAAGTTTGTCATCCTCTAAATTCTTTTTAAAGTAACTCCTTAACATTTGTTTCTCTCATTTAAAGACGTGCTTCATAGAAGCTCAAGTGCCTGACTGATCCTGGATCAGTTCAATGACTCCTTGAAGTTTTGCAATCACTCAGACCGAGTTTTCAACTAGTTTTCAAATTAAGCTCATTAGAATACTGAATTTAAAGAGAACTTTTTAATATCAATAATTTTATAGGTTAATAAAGTAGTAAATCAAAGCAAAAGAAGTAGTAGAAAAAGTCAAACCTGACCTTAGCAAACAGCGCCCCCTTTGCTGCCAGTGCATCTTCTCCTCTCCCGTTGGGATAACACTCAAATCGTGCATCCAGGATCGGGTAGCGACTGGCCAGCATTAGGCCACTGTTCAAGAATTTAAACCTGGAGCAGCAGCCTTTCCAGCCGTACATCCCAACATCACTCAGCACATAGGGGAAGTAGCGGTGAAGCTGTCGTCGCAGTCTTGTTGTGGATCCATGATCAAATACTTCCTGAAGAGCCAGAAAATCCAAGTTGGCAGGAAAAAAGGCAGAAATCTCATGATCAAAAGTCTCATCTCCATGACGGCGTTTCCGTCCAGGACGCTTGAAGACGGACGTGCGCGGGACGTGAGAGAGAGTGTTATTAGAAGATATCCCAACAACGCTGTCACCGCCATGGCAACGAGTGAGGGATTCCCGAGAAGCAGTCATGCTGCCCGTGTCTCCTCCAGCCAGCTCTCGATGGTTCCCGGTCTCAGCCTCCTCCTCCTGGGGGTCTGGTTCTGGAGCACTGATGCTGATTTGAACCCCTGAGGTGTGAAGTGGGCAGTCTGTGGATGGTTTTTGCTGCATCCCCTCTCCATGCATGGGACATTCATGTTGACCACTCTGACATACTGTGGAATGCATGGGACAGTCTGCAGCCTCACCTGAGACGTGGACGGGACAGTCGGTGCTGCTGTTTGGCCCCGTCGTGTGGAGGGGGCAGTCTGCTGTAGTGTCTGATCCATCATGGTGAACAGGGCAGTCAGTAAAGCCTTGCTCTCCAGCAGAGGGGTGAACAGGGCAGTTGGTGGCATCTGATGGATGAACTGGGCACTCGGTGACTGGTTCCATTTCACTTTCAGCTGGGCCATTGGTGGTGTGCGTTTGCTCTGGACGCTGATCCAGAGAGGAGGTACGACGGAAACCCGTGGCCAGACTGCTGAAGGATGCCGCACTAAATAACAAAACAGAAGAAAATACATTTTTATGATACCACATTTACCTGTCCAGTAACCAGAAGGCGCTTTCTAGTAAACTACTCACCTGATGGATGTGTTGGTAGGTGAGTCGATGTAGATTTTTATCTGGGGTCGACTGGCTCCATTGCGGATTCTCTTCCCCACCTCTCGAGCTCTCCTGTGTGTGTCTGACAGATTGTTAAATCTGGCCAGAGAGTCTGGCAGGAGACAAACATTAGCGCTGCAGAAACAGAAACTTCTGCCTTGTGGTCTCCAGTCTCCGATCCCACCTGGTCCAGCCTGCCCCTGTTCCGCCTGGTTCTTGTCTGGTCTGGACATAAAAATATCATAGTATGTAAATAACAGAGACATTTTTCTGTCTCTATGACATCATCTTCATAGATTTCATTTTGTATCTCAGCTGGACCTTGACCTCTGGTAAAACTACCCTACTATTTATATATATCTTGTAAAAGGTTGTAAAAGGGTCACGATTTGCTTTTCCATATTGCAGTAACTGCTAATATCTAATCTGACATCTCACCTTTACATTTTTGCAACACTGATTTACTCTAAATATATTTCTTTCCATCTGCTTTCCACAGATCTTTCCTTTTCTTTTTCTTGCTGCTGGAGAACCATTTTCTGCGTTCTGGGTTCATATCTTGAAACAATGTGACACACATACTCAATCCTGTTAATAAGGAGTTACATTTTTTTTGGTACTCTAAAAATTCAACTGGAGTCAGAAAAATGACAAAATTGTTTATGTCTGGAGAGAAAAGAGACATAAAAAATGTAAATAGTGAAAATACCAGTGGATGAACTCTCACCTGTGATAAGTGTACAGGTATGGTTGGCGGACAGCTTGCAGGGGAGCCCAGATGATGAATCCCAGCAGGGCAAAGGGAAGGGAGGCAAGGAGGAGCAGCAGATAAAGGGGGGCAGAAATCAGAACACAGAGGGTGAGGAAGGAGCAGGGGTCCTGGGAACGCTGGCGCTTCTCCAGGGACGTGGCCACGCAGGAGGCCAGGAGCCTGTCCAGGAGCCAGTAACATGGAAACACCAAGCTCCAAGACAAGCCATCCAGGAAGTGCAGACAGGCACTGGAGTAAGGGGTGGTGTGGAGAACCATCTCTTTCCTTCTTTCCTGTTCTCTTTTTTCCTCTCTGTCACTTTCTCCTCACCTCACACTCTCTTCCCACATCCACATACACTCAACAAGTGAGGACGAATCTGTTCTACTGATTACATGAACAGAAATCAACAGAAAAGAAACCAGACTCAAACGCACACCCTCCCCCCACTGTGGAGAAAGGAACTCTACATGGTTTGGGAGATTTTCATCTACAATAGGGAGCTTATCTCAGCCTCACTGCCCCTCCCTCAGTAATAACATCTCCCATAGGAAGGTTCACGCAGCACAGTCAGGAGGCAGTTCACTGCCATATTGAGAGCCGTTTGCTTGATCTCAGATCTTTGATTGCAAAGAATCCAACCACCTCCGGAGGGGGCATCCATTAAGGGTCACGATTTCCTCTGGGTCCTTTAGAAAGTGAGTAGATCAATAAAAAGCAAAGAGAGAAGGAAGAAAAAAAGAAGATGAGTATCAGTAATTGACTTTTCTCATGAATACAAGAAAAGAAAACTGTGAATTCAAAATAAAATCCTTCTTTGTGTCACCAACTTAAATAAAGTGATGAAATATTGATATTTGATTCCACCTGCACAAGAGTCATTTCAATTATGTGCAAATAAATATAAATTTCAACCAACACTAGATGGACCTGCCTTCTCAACAAGGTTTCATGCTTTTTTCTTATGGAGCTTTTATTTAAATTAACGTTTGGGAACGCTTGTTAAATAACTTTTTAATTAATATTGCATTTGCGAAAAAGTGAAACACTTCAATGAAGATATAGAAAATATCCAGATGAATCTAGAAGAAAAGCAAATAAAGCTATAAAAAAACAATTCCTTTTACTGCAAAACTAAAAAACAATGTTTTAAATCTTCCTTATAAATACAAAGTACATTTCAACACAAGAAAAGATGATTTAAAAAAATATTTAGACAAAATAATCCCTCAAAGTGTACAGATAATGAGCATAACTATCTGTTATCTAAATCTGAATCATCTTTATTTTGAGGTTTGACTTTGGTTTGTTTGATGTTCTGGATGAGAAAGTGAGAGAGGACCGCGGTAAAACGATCAGATTGCACCTCACTGACAGATCATAGACTACAAGGTGTGTTCAAGATCGAGTCCAAGAGCAATTGTTGCACTATAAGTTCTCTTTTTAGAGAAATCTTTATGCTTAAATCTATAATTTTGTGGTATTTATATGAATTAATCAGTTCTTCCTCATTTCCACACGCTCTCTGATACTAGCACAAAAAACTTCCCTAAACACGTCTTTTCTGTTGCCTCTCTGTTTTGAAAATAAATGTTCTTTATTATCTCTTAAAGAATCAATACTAAATCTTTCCAACATGCATCAGACTTGCAGATATGCATTAATTGTACTGCTGAATAAAGGAACTCCTAATTAAAAATTTTGGGGGTGAAGTTGAAACCTGCTGGCCTGAAAAAAGCCTATTGTTAAGGAATCTAACTGAGATCTGACACCTTGCTAAAGGTTATATCAGGATTTAAAATGATTTAGGTGCAATAATTTTAGAACTTTCCTTTTTTTTCTAACACAAAAATAGGACAGAACAAAAAAAGGACAACTTGACGCCTCAGATTAAACTCAATTTTTGTGCTTCAAACACAAAAATGATTTAGATTCAAATAGCTCCAGAAGATTCATTAAAACACAAGGATCAGCATAATAACTGCAAAACAACATCTGCAGCATTTTAATACAGAATTTTATACTCCAACTCATTTATGCTATATAAAGAAAATGACTTCAGTAAATTATTCAGTTTTCCTCTAAGCTTGATATGCTGTTCTCGTTACAGCTAATGTGAAAACAGGCTAAAAATGTAACAAAGTCAAAAATTCTGATTACATATAATTACTTTGATGTTTTGTTGTAACCTTTCTGTTATTTAAGACCAACACATTGTCCGATTAGAAACAAACGACGAAGTGAACAAAAAGGACAGACTGTCACATCAGAGTCTGCTTTTCAACAAAATAACACAGCGTGAGTCGTATTTCAAAAACAGCCTGTTGTTTCAATCCAAAATGAGGCTCTTTTGTCAGACAGACTCGCCCCATGAATAGCAGACGAACATCATCTGTCCCAGTTATCTTCCTCTGTACAATCCAAACCTTTGTGTACACTAATAATCCATGTTGTGACAGATATTCTGCCTGTTTTTGTTTGATAACTGACTTGTGAGCGACTGCTTTCTGGTGGGCTGCAGAAGAAGATGAATAAATGACCTGCTGACTTGTCAGTTTGTATGTCTACTCTGTTACTCTCTGGCTTGTTTTGTGATTGTCAAGAGATCAACAGATCAATACTTTTATCTGCAGCTGTCCAACAGTCTGAGATGTTGTATTTAACAGAGTCTTGGCCATGAAGTTAGTGTGAGTTAAACTGACCATTTATTAAGACATTGATTGTGTTAAACTCTGTTTAAATAATTTATACAAAATAGCAGTGAAGATTTGGAGGGAAGTTTAGACATACAATAACATTCATATCCATGAGGATAAAGCTGGTGGACACAGTGATGGGCCACAATGCGAACACTCAAAGAGACCATTTCACACAAATTTCAGGACTTTGTGGTTATTTCTTAAGTATTAACCAGTAATATGAATCATTTTATACCTAAAAAACATCAGGAAACACTGATTAACAGACCTTTCAATCTGTCTGCATCAAGATTCAGTTGGCCTTGGCTCCAACTCAATAATATTCATTATTCGAATTTGCTGGACTCTGATTGGCTAACAAACTAGCCTATAAGAGCAAGGTATACTGTTTCCTGCCCCGCTGCGCATGGCAACAGCAGACGTTCTCTCTTCCTGTATGCTACGTCTTATGCTACAGCTTTTAGCCAGCAGCATGCTAGGCGTGGTTTCAACTGCGGGAGCTGCCGAATACTAACAAACAAAGGAGTTGTGACAAATGTTCAGACTCGGGAGCACTCGGTGTTATCGCCACCTGTGTAGTTTGAGAGATAAAAACTGAAAGAGAAGTTGTTGACCTGTTTTCACACCCACTATGAAGGTAAGAACACCTGTGGAGCTAAAATATTCAACAGAAACCTCAGAAAAACTGTTTTTAATGGAAGGGCCTCTTTAAATAATCTGCATTTCTTGAAGGAATGCATGTTGCACACAGCTTTTCCTGCCAGAGTTCCAAACTAACATCATTTTATGATGTTTATAATTAACTATAAATTAGTACTATTAGTACTATAAATCTTGATTTAACTCACACAACATGGCCAGATCTTACCCGATCTGTTAGTACTCAGAGCATGTATTATGAATGATTCTCCTCATGTGACATTTTAGGTCAATATCTATAAAACTGACTGAGATACATTTTTGTGTTTGAGAAAATTGATTATCTGTGGCAGCCGTCGTGATTGGATCTGATTCAGAGAGGTATTGAGTATTGATTACTATTTGAATCAATACTGCCTGTCTGGATAAACAGCATGTAAACTGTGTGTGAACCCATGCAGTCAACATGCATTTCCATGTTACTTTGAAAAGTCAATGTAATTGTATTACTAGTTAATGTATGAGATCATTAGTGTTTGTCAGATGGGCGTATTTATAGAAAGTAGATCAAATCAGCTAACCCTGTAGCAAAAACATTAGTAACAAAACTACACGATTCATCACATAACTACCGAAATATAACCCTAAAAGGGCAAAAATGGGTGTAAAACAGCAGCAGTGAGACAATGAAATATTTCATACTAACATAAAATTAACCGGCATGTCAACAAATGGATGTTTTTATAGATGAATGCAAACCAAAAATGTCTAAATGTGACTGAAAACAACAATATAAAGATAAAAAAGGAAATAATCAACTCTACTGTAACCAGTTCAGGCCACAAAATGACCAAAAACATTCATCACGTGACCTCGGTAACAAAAACAACCATGAGCAGATAAAAACAAAATGACAACAATCATGCAAAGCTTTTGTGTGTGCGTGTGTGTGTGTGTGTGTGTGTGTGTGTGTGTGTGTGTCCCACTTCTGCAGAACAAATGGGAGACAATTTACACATCTGTGTTCACAAGCTTTTTGTTTCAAAATCCTTTAATGACTGTCAGAAAGAACAATTTATTGTAGTGGCTGAATGAAACGTATCAACACTCTTCTGTTATTTCAGAGAAAACAACGTTGAGTGACACACATCGATACATCGACCGTACAAACAGCTCAGAAATCTGTGGTTTCTCAAACTGTGTATGTTTCATGTTCTCTCCCCATCAGATTTTTGTTTCTGGTTTTCTTTCATCCATGGTTTCTTCCTTCATTTATTCCTCTCAGCGTACTCCAGCAGATTCTCTAGACCAGCAGTGCCACATGAACACACACACACAGACCTGCAAAGGCCAGTGACGTCACTCTGCTGACTGTATGCTCCGGGGATTGCTGTTGTCATGGTGACCTACTCTCATGTGCTTACTGACTGTACAACTGTGGCTGCTTGTCATTGCACAGATAATGCACACACACATACACCAGGTTCAGCCAGGACGCAGCATGGCAGGTGTTTCAGTTACAGCGATGTGTGTTTATTCAGGCTGAAACACACTGAAGCATGCCAGGTATTTACAGTAGCTCATGGTCCACAGGGGGCTATAATAGATTCAAATTATCCCAGTGTCACATGTCTTCCCCTTAATGGTTATTTTCCAATCAATTAAGAATTATGGCTTCATGTTTCCATCAACAACAAAGCAATCCAAGCTGAGATTGGACTTGTGGGAATTGCAGGGTTGAACAGAAACTCCCCGTGGCACTTAGACTTCTTCACTGGACAGGATAAACTGTCAAATTTTTCATCTTCAATTAGAGGAGCACTTGCAGCTAATTATTCTTAATCTTTTATGGCATCATACCTTGTCAAAGAAATTTGTGTACTGAAGGTAGAAGAGCACAAACGGTTTTAACAGTATTTTAGAAGTAATTGTAATTATCTGAACCTCGGCTACATCAGTATTTCTTCCCTCCACATTGGTCGGTTGTTTCTAGCAGGTTGAAGGATCCATTATTGTTTTCTTCTGGTGCTTTTAACATGCATGTGTTTGTTGTTGCCTCCTCACATTTTAACTTTCACAGCAGAAACGAAGGAGCTCAAAATGCTAAATGAGAAATTAGTTCCTTTCCATTAGGCTAAAGTGACATAAAAATAAATGCTGCATGTGGATTTAGAAGCTATATGTTGTGCAACTTGGTAAATGATCTCCCTGAACTCTGGTCTCATTAACTTACTCCCACAGCAGGCATCACCAGAAATAAAACTAAATGCATTTATATCCCTCTATTAGCACAATGTTTGTCCATTTTGTGTTAAAAACAGGGAGGTTAAACATATTATCATGATTGAGTTTTAGACACAAACAGAATCCTGTTACAGTTTGAAGAAACTTGGCTTTGCAGTGCATTGTTTGTGTTTTATATGTTACTTTATGCTCTCCATTCTGTGACATGCAATCAAATGAACTTGGCAGAAAATTCAATTTCTTGTAAAAAAACACTGTATTGAATAAATAAAATGTTATTTTCCTGACTGGTATGAATATATATCATAAGATTATTCTTTATTTATTATAGATTTTCCCAATTGGAAAAAGAATGGTTGACAGACGTGCAGAGCTTCCAGGTTATACACAAAAGGAGAAAGTATGAAACAGAATGATAAAAGGCGGCTGGCGACTTCATGCACTGATGCCATCATAATGACTCTGTATTCGCCTGCTGATGCCTTGTTCTTCTGGTTATTATCATTCTTTATCAGGATTCTAGCTCTCTGTTTTGACTTATTTTCCTGCCACTGAAAATGACATGAAGATGATTCTGATAGTGGGATGAAGGAGAATCTAATCAATGAAAGAGTCTGAAATCTTTGCACACGAGTTTAAGATGTTTTTCCATTTTTCTCCAATATCATTTCAATGTTTAAAAAGAAACATCTCTCTTTATTGAGAGAGACACCAGTCAGCGTGCAGAGGTTAAAAGGTTTAAACATATTTTTTCGTTGTCAAAGTAAACAAACTATTTCAGCCTATTACACTACAGAACACACACTCTGTTATTAATAAATCTGTTTACAATATTTTTCACACTTTAAATATCTGTGAGCATATTGAACTATCAAGTGATCACACCATCCTGCTTTCTCTCCGTCTCTCTGTCTCCTTCGTCAGAGTAATTGAGGTTATGTAACATGGTTAGTGGAGGCATAATGCCATCACTATGAGGCACAATATAATCTGCACAGTAATTCTATCAGGACCTGCTGCCACCTGCTTGGAGACAATGCTGCAGCTCTCAGAGCTGGATCAGGTTTAGGCACTGCTGCAGGGGAGGCCAGAACCACTCTGAATATTTGGAACTGAATAGATCTTGACTGGGAGGGTTTTTGGAGAGGGGTTCTGTGGTGTAAGTATCATGGTCTACTCTGCAGTCAGACTGATCTGAGTGTGGAGAATCAGGCAGAATTTCTGATAGGATTGCAAGCAGATTTTCATGAACTTGTTCTCAGACCACCTTCTGCATCGGTCCGAAGCGTGCTGAAGCAACCCGACACGCCCACCTATGGACTGATTGGTCCAGTAAAGTGATGTCAGTCACACGCCTACCTACATAGTGGTAGCCACTGATTGGCCTGGAGGTGTGCACGAGAAGTAATTGATGTCAAATGCGACATCTTCTTGAATGTCGTGGACGGAGTTTTTTCTTCAGAAAGAGCTGCAGTCCAAGTACGAAGTGCAAAAATACCTGGATGTCCTCCATTATTGTTTCCTGCTCTCCATGTTTGTTTACTACTCTTGTGTTGATTAAGAATGACATCACAGACACTACAGGTGAGTGTGAGTGCAGCAGGATCAATCAGGGGAATAAAAGAAAAGACAATGACTATAAGAAATGAAGAAAGACTGAAAGATCTAAACAGAAAAATAAACTAAGATCAGTATGTAAATAACTTAGAGCGTCAGCAAACTTGGATCTAAAAGACATAAAACAACAAATTAATAAAAATGAATCTAGAAAAAGAAAGGAAAACCCAAACTGTGACAGAAATCCTTTTAAGCTTCACTCTTATAGATGATAATTACATAAAAAAACAATCTAAAGCAGTAAAGTATGTTTAACCTGAAGTAAATGGGTTGTTCCTTTAACTGAGTGGCATTCCAGTTTTTATTCCAACCCGTGACCTTTTATTTCATGCCGTCCTTTCCTTCATCTCTCAGCCTTGCTCTCGCCTGCATTTACCAACCCTCGTTCCCATACTTGATCTAATAAATTGCGCTACAGGGCAGCACAACCTCACCTCTCAACTTTTATGTAACACAAAGGTTCCCATTAGAGTCATTAACCTCCTTTTGATTTAAGGCCCACACCAATGTGTCATCAGCTGTGTATGACAGCCAGTATCACTTGTTAGTACAACAGAGCCCTTTGAAATGATGCAGTATTATTTTTGTGCAGCTTATCACTGTGTCCATGCTGGATGAGTCAGATTTAAAAGTCAAAGTTAAAGGGAGATGCAGCCAGTGGTATTTCTCCTGCATCAGCTCGAAAATAAATTAATAAAAAACATGTATTTGCCCTAATTTTTTCTTTCAGTCAAGATTTCCTTTTGATCTAATCTCTGTTTGCTAAAAAATAGTCAAAGAAAAAAGAAGAAAAGAAAAATAAATGTGTTTTCATGTCAGATTGTTGTGAAATTAATTAATTTTTGCACATTATTATGATGTACACATTTGGTGTGTCACTGAATGATGATGCATGTTTGACTTTCAGGAGGGCATCTGATTTTTTTAAATTAAAAAGCTTGACAGTTCAGCATAGAAATTAATATTTAAAAAAATCTGAAAAACTTATTGTAACCCAAAGACTGATTTTCATTTGTTTTACTACAAAACCACAAGGTAACCAGTTTTTTTCCTTTTAAAAATCTTCTTACAATTTATGCTTTATTGCCTCAATTTGAAATGATTTTTGTACTTTAGTAACTTGTTTTGCTAAACCCACTTTTCAATGAGGGAAGCATCAAAATAAATCCAAATGATAAAGCTGAAGGTTAAAAATTAAAACACTGAAATAACCCATAACTCTCTCTCTGCAAGGTAACAGTGCTACCCACTGCACCACCGTGCAGCCCACTATAGTCCCTTTTAAAGATTTAGTTTGTTTTCACCTCAAGTACGATTATGTTGATTGCTGTGTACAGTTTTAAATCTCATGGCTGGTTGGTTCCACAGAACAATCATTACTGCACCTCACCTTTGACCTGTGGAGCCATCGCACCCTTTATAACCGTTATAGTGCTGGTACTACCTCACTTATCGACAAAGTGACAAAACATCAGAAACCTTAAAAGCCTCAACTAACTGACTGATACCTTTAAAATCAAAGAGGCACACAGAACTGCTTAAACTACCAATAACAACTGAAGTAAAACCTATAAATTATATCTAATTAGCAGGAAAGCAACACAAATAAATATAAATTGTTGATGGCATGAGAATAAAATTTGGCTTCTGTGATTAAGGCTTTGTGAGTTGAATATACACTGTTTGTTTTATGGTCTTCAGAGTTTACTGAATGGATTTAATGGTTTTTGCAGCAACCATAAAGTCCCACTCGTGAATGGTTTTAATAAGTGGGAAATTTTTAGCTGCCATTTGCCGACAAAATCAACTGGAGGAGGATCAGATAAACTCCCAGCAGCTGTTGCAGCTCATCTTTAAATGATCCGTGGAGAAATTAATGGAACCAGTTTTCCACTATTTTTCAGTACGACACAGAACATTATCAGTTTTCAACATTATTTTAGAGCTACTACTGAAGGGGGAGGATGAGTAATGTGGTGTTAGTCTAGCTTGAATGTTTTCTGGATACAGCAATATGAGATTTTTTGAAATCTGATTAACAGGTTTTCAAAATAAAATGTTTTTTAGCTTTAACAATTCAGTTTCTGACTTATTCACTGATGTCTTTTTTTCTTATTATATTAACTTAAAGAAAAAACAATTCTTCCTACACTGCCCTTTTTATATCTTCTCAACCTCCAACTAAAACTCATCGATACACGGTTGTGTTGCTTTTTAACAAAGAGAAAAGCACGTGTGGAAACACTGACAGGTGGGCAGATCAATAATTATTGTTTTTATACTTTGAATGCTCCGAACTCCCTTTTTTACTAATTGCCACAGTTCAGTCAGGCTCTGTCTAAAAAATGCAGCCTTGAAAGAACAGTAAAATGCACAATGTCTGTCATCCCTTCTTTCAATAAAATCATTGTCCCGTCTGCGTGGAAGCACAGCCATTCACACTGCAGTGTAACAGAGTTCGAACTGCTGCCTTCAGCAGATTAAAATCCTGATTATCCTGAAGTCTATTATGCCTGGCTGAGAGGAGGCGGCCTTCAGAATCAGAGCAACAATTCATGTATTTCATCTGCTGACGTGCATTTGCATGAATGTGTGAAAGCATTCAGAGCTGCTGTTACTGTTTGTTCTGCTTCATCCAGGCCAGTTTGTTTGTAGTGGATCAATAGTGGGAACTGATGGATGTCAGTGAGCACGATGATACACAACAGAACATAAAACATTTCTGCATAGAAGATAAAACCGTTCCACAGAAACTAACTGAACCTACAGTAACTAGAAATACATTATTTTCAATGTATAAAAAAGATCTTGAATGAATCACAAACATTGAGTGTCATTACAATCCATCCATCTGTCCGTCCGTCCGTCCCTCCGTCCATCCATCCATCCATCCATCCATCCATCCATCCATCCATCCATCCATCCATCCATCCATCCATCCATCCATCCATCCATCCATCCATCCATCCATCCATCCATCCATAAAAATTACATGTTTAAAACAGTTTTCTAATTTGTCATGTACTGTATGTTTGTCATATATGATCAATTGTTGAATTTTTTGTAAAGGGGTCTAAATGTTCCCTGAACGCTCTTTATTTTCTCCATGTAAACGGCCTTGTTCGTATGAGAAAATGAAAAGGACAAGCACATAATTGTGTAGTCAAAGAGTGTTTCCAGCAGAACAGCTGATGGGGAAACGTCTGAAGGGAAAAAACAACACGAGCCTCTGGAGACGAGATTTTATACATTTCATTTGCTCCTCTGCCTTCGTTTTCGATCCACTGTTCCCTCTCTGACTGAACTCTGACCTTTGTCCCTTCCCCCATGTAAGCTTGTGTGTAACAACCCATAGAAACAATGCACCATGAGCCAGCAAGACAAAGAGGCACACACACACACACACACACACACGGTTTCACTCTCAGCACATGAAGCCCTCCACTTCAGACACACCCACTAAAAGCTACAATAAAACAATAAAATCAGCTTGGATTGTGTCTTGTGATGTGACCATCAACTCATTCAAATAGTAAAACTGTCTGCTGCCACATCTGAGTGGTATTTTTAACTGTTTAGTGTTTCTGCTTTCTGTCTTTATGGTTCCAGAGTACAAATATAAATAGTTTTACTTTACAAACAGCCACATTTAACTGAAATAATTCACAACTGTAAACTTACTGTACGATATATGAGAAACGCGTAGTTGAACTTCTTTTATCATATGGACACAACTTGTGTTCAAACCGTCAACATTTTTGGAAACAAATAATTAGTGACATCTAGGTGTATTAATATATAACCTGATATACAGCTGAATCAAGAATAAAGTGCCATGTGAATCCATTGTTGTATAATAATACAGGAATAAAGACTCATCACATGATTAGTTTTGCGTTTTCAGACACTAAATGAACATTTCAATGACTTTGAAGCCTTTTGCTGGACTGGATTCACAGCTGCTGACCCTGAGCTGAGTGCAAAATCATTATCCTCTTAAAATATTAAATAATTTCTATCCATCATTTTGTTCTAGTGGTTTTTACTCCTCTGTCCTCTCTTCTCAGGATCTTGTCCACCAAACAACATGAAATAAGCACCACTTTCTGCTCCCTCAGTTAAAAACAGAGAAAGTTTCAAACTGTGATCAGCCTGTTTTTCATTTTAAACTTGTTGTAAATGCAGACCTTTCTAGGGAAAACTGAAAAAAGCAGGAAATGAATTCCCACTGCGTTGCAAAGGAAATATATATTTGCTGAAGACAAACCAGCATGAGGCAGATGTCTCTGAACCAAAATTAGAATGGCAGATGGCTCTGAATGAAAGAAGAATAAAACAAGATGACGAGAAGACGAGAACTGTGTTAGCAGCAAAGAACACGTGCATTAAATATGAAATATTTGTTTTCTTCTGCTGACTGGTGATTGTATAGTTGCATCATTGTGTTTGAACAGGTGAAAAAGACTGTAAAGAATTAATAGAAATGTTTGAAAAAAAATACCAAATTCCTACTTTTAATGTGCAAATTCACAAGCTGAGAGCCAGAATGATAAAACATTTAATTCTTCCCTTATTTAAGCAGTTGATTAGACAATTTAATGTTTTAATAAGTCTCAGATACACCATCATTTAGCTTTTTTCAAGTGTGGTGTTTGAGTTTTATCCATAAAACCTCTTCATAAAATGATCCAAGCATAACAACTCTTTTGAAATAATTTTTTTCTCCAATGAGAACAAAGTGAAAATATGCATAAATCAGATGAATAGAGTGCCAGGTAGCAGCTCATTATTTCTTTGAGAAATGCCAAAGTAAAAATGCATTATGCAGATTTGTTCTGATGATGTTCTTACAGAATTAAAGTCCGGTATCAACATGCAGCGTTCCAGATATTGTAGCTAATATTATTTTACTTGAATATAGTTGGTTTTTGCAACTTTTGGCATCTTTTGCACATTAAAAAGACTTGACATTAAGTGACTTATAATTGTTCGACTCTACTTTTAACACTCTGGGGACTCAGCTGTACTGGACCTTATTGTACAGCATCATTTCAATGCTCCTGTGGATTTTCTTTCATCTCAAAACCCTAATGTATGTTTGGAAACCCTTCCAGTAACAGACCAGCTTCACATCACTGCATGCCTGCTCCATCACTGCCTGTGTTGAGCTCGCTCTTGACAACCAAAACCACTTCCTGTCCTATTTATAATTTATCCCACTTGTGACAGCAGTTACTTTCCTTATGCATTGTGAATGTTGTACATTTTAATCGTGTCGTCTTTTGTTTGGAGCGTTTCAAACAGCAAACTACGGCTATTAGCTCAGAACAAATTCTACGGTGGGGCTCATTATTAGCTTAACCCCCCGAAAAAAAAATAGCTGAGTTGTGTTTTAGAAATGTGTTGAAGGATCAGGCTGTACAGAACAAATCCAAATGAGAGGACAATCTGTAAATGTTGATAAAAAACAGCAGTAAATGACCGCTTGCTGGCTGTCGCAGTCACCAAGTGTGATGAATGTTGCTATGGAAACAGCCCGAAGTCCAGACTAAGGCAAACACAGGTAAGTCATTTGATGAGACAGAGAAAAGAAACATTTTTACATTTCTACACAGTACAAATCATGTGGAAATCATTATTTTAAAGAAGATTTTGCTGTGATGTAATGCTGCTTCTTTAACAGCTGATGATGAAAACTTTGAAGTGAAACATATGTGTGAACTGTGGCTGTGTGCACGCACATCTGGCTTGATAACAAACTAACAAAACCTACAATGGTAAACTTTAATTAAAATCTAATGTTTTCAAAATAACATTTCTGAATTAGATTTTATTTCA
>SSNP01000005.1:3413474-3452878 GCA_006937955.1 Pachypanchax playfairii | reverse complement strand
ATTCTTCCCTTATTTAAGCAGTTGATTAGACAATTTAATGTTTTAATAAGTCTCAGATACACCATCATTTAGCTTTTTTCAAGTGTGGTGTTTGAGTTTTATCCATAAAACCTCTTCATAAAATGATCCAAGCATAACAACTCTTTTGAAATAATTTTTTTCTCCAATGAGAACAAAGTGAAAATATGCATAAATCAGATGAATAGAGTGCCAGGTAGCAGCTCATTATTTCTTTGAGAAATGCCAAAGTAAAAATGCATTATGCAGATTTGTTCTGATGATGTTCTTACAGAATTAAAGTCCGGTATCAACATGCAGCGTTCCAGATATTGTAGCTAATATTATTTTACTTGAATATAGTTGGTTTTTGCAACTTTTGGCATCTTTTGCACATTAAAAAGACTTGACATTAAGTGACTTATAATTGTTCGACTCTACTTTTAACACTCTGGGGACTCAGCTGTACTGGACCTTATTGTACAGCATCATTTCAATGCTCCTGTGGATTTTCTTTCATCTCAAAACCCTAATGTATGTTTGGAAACCCTTCCAGTAACAGACCAGCTTCACATCACTGCATGCCTGCTCCATCACTGCCTGTGTTGAGCTCGCTCTTGACAACCAAAACCACTTCCTGTCCTATTTATAATTTATCCCACTTGTGACAGCAGTTACTTTCCTTATGCATTGTGAATGTTGTACATTTTAATCGTGTCGTCTTTTGTTTGGAGCGTTTCAAACAGCAAACTACGGCTATTAGCTCAGAACAAATTCTACGGTGGGGCTCATTATTAGCTTAACCCCCCGAAAAAAAAATAGCTGAGTTGTGTTTTAGAAATGTGTTGAAGGATCAGGCTGTACAGAACAAATCCAAATGAGAGGACAATCTGTAAATGTTGATAAAAAACAGCAGTAAATGACCGCTTGCTGGCTGTCGCAGTCACCAAGTGTGATGAATGTTGCTATGGAAACAGCCCGAAGTCCAGACTAAGGCAAACACAGGTAAGTCATTTGATGAGACAGAGAAAAGAAACATTTTTACATTTCTACACAGTACAAATCATGTGGAAATCATTATTTTAAAGAAGATTTTGCTGTGATGTAATGCTGCTTCTTTAACAGCTGATGATGAAAACTTTGAAGTGAAACATATGTGTGAACTGTGGCTGTGTGCACGCACATCTGGCTTGATAACAAACTAACAAAACCTACAATGGTAAACTTTAATTAAAATCTAATGTTTTCAAAATAACATTTCTGAATTAGATTTTATTTCAGACTGATATTAAGCTGAAGCTTAAAGCAAAGAAATGAAACTTGACTTCTAATCAAAGGTAAAGATTTACACACTTTTCAGGCTCAGTTGTTAGTATAAAATAACACTGAGGAAAATCAGCTGATTTTCAATTCATCTTGTTTCTTCCTCTTATACAAGTCTGATCCTGGAGGTACCAGGTTCAGGAGGGATATAACCCCCACCAGTCAACCCCTGAGGACTGGAGACCTGTCTCAAAAACTTCCAGAACAAGTGGACCAAGAAACCTCCTGATCATTCCTACTCAGAACCACCTTAGTTGAATCTACTTTAAACTCCCCAGATGACGGAGCTCCTCACTTTATCTTCAAGACTGAATCCAGCCAGCCTATGAGGGATCCTGACTCAGATCTCATAACAACAGGTCCATCAGGGTTGGAACATAGACTGATTGGTAAATAGTGAGCTTTACCTTTTGGCTCAGCTCCCATATCCTTCCTTAAACCTCTCGCTCCATCCGGCCATCACTCCCAAACAAGACAGCAAGATACGTAAACGCTTAGACTCACTGCCAAGCTGAAGGAAACATACAGATTAAATAACATGAAAAGTAATTTGCTATTTTCTGTTACATTCTTTCATTTTTCTAATCTTTCTATTTCTTAGATATGACATGTTATGTGACTTGCTCAACACTGTTCAGGCATTTGGGAGGATGTTATGCAACATATGTAATATAACTATTTTACATGACAAACTACAAGAACCAGTTAATGGTGCAACATTTGAGAGAAGAAGGAAATAAGAAATGCTGAGATGAGAGTTTAGAATTTTCAAATACTGCAAAACAGAAGCAGGAATAAGCCTTGAGATTTTCAGATGAATTAATTTTCAACGCTGGTCTGTATTGGGGCGGCTGTGGCTCAGTGGTTAGAGCGGTCGTCCTCCAATTTGAAGGTTGTTGGATTGATCCCGGCTTCCACCGCCACATGTCAAAGTGTCCTTGGGCAAGACACTGAACCCCATGTAGCCCCCCGATCTACATATCAGGTTGTATGAATGGATAAATGTAAAACTTGTAGTGTGAAAGTGCTCTGAGTGGTCTGATTGACTAGAAAAGCATTATACAAATACAGGATATTTATTAGTTTCATAATTTTTATTGTAATTCAGTAATTTAAACCCATAATGTTGGTCGTGCTAATAATTCTGACAACAAACAGATTTTCTAAACATGGATAAGTGTTTTTAAATCATTTAAAATCTGTAAGTCATGTAGAATAACTTTTACTATCTCTGTTAAGTTCATGTAAAACAGACCCAATATGGATCATAGCATTATGCTGCTGTTGGGTGTCTAACTTAGTCACTGAATCTCTTACCTGAAGTTGTGATGATACATTTTAGAGGTTAATAGCTGAGCTGTAGACTAATTGTCCAAATTAGCTCTTAGGCAGTTTCTTCTAATTCTTTAATTAGAGATGGAAAGTCTGGGGATTTTAACCTAACAGCAGTTTTTTTTATTATTCTTATGAAATACAGGAAGGGACGCTCTAAAAATGATCATCGTTCTCTGTTTCCACAGTGTGCAGAAACCCCTGAAGCACTAAAGCTGTTTAATTTTTATGTGCTTGCTTTATTTTCTTTACACAATTCCATCTGGGACTCATAAAGTCCTTTTGAATAATGAATCTTCGGAGGCGTTGTATTCTCATAGGAAATTAGTTGTTGGTGTTAACGAAAAAGGAGGATCTATGAATTTCCATCAACATATTGATGAACTTGTTTGCAGCTAAGAACTGAATGTCTGTATTGATTGAAATGTTTTTGTTTTTGTTGTCATGCGGTTGGTCTTTAAGAAAAGAAATGACAAAATCAATAATGTGATTAGCGGCAGTTTGTCTATTAGTCACTTTTAAAAAGGGACTGAAGAATTTTTCTTTATGAAAGTTTTTTGTTGATGCGTTTTATTTATTTTATCTGTTTTATTTTCATTTGGTGTATTTTTGTATTTGCTTTGTGATTTCTATCTGTGAAAGGCGCTTTTATAAATAAACTTTACTTACTATTAGTAACAACAGAAAAAAGTTCTTGATGAATCATTTCTTCATGTATTTGAATGTTTTTCTGCTGCTTATTTAACAAAGATGTACAAGAAAAAAAAAAAATTTATTATGTTCACTCAGTTAGTTCACAATCACTATTTATTTTGACCAAACAGATTTAGATAAAAAAAAAACATTAACATCCAGACGAAATGTTTCTGTGTAGCACAAACAGAAAAAACTCTTTTACTTAATACAAAACAAAAACTCATCAGCGAAATATTATTTATGAAAGCATTAGTAAGCTCTCACTGGCTACAACAATGTTCTAAATTATTCACTAAAATGTAGAATGAACGTATTGGGACTGAATGTGGTCTGTCAATGGGAAAACAGTTCCTTTTAATAGACAAGTTCTGTTTATTTTATGTTATAGTTGCTTGTGGAGATTTGTAAGCACTTCATCCTGCCTTATCATTCAGGATACAAACAAATGTTTCACATTTGGACAGAATACACTGAAGCAAACACTCTGAGCCACTTATAAAAACCAGATCATTGTACAGTAAATCTACTGACAGTTAAATTAGATTTAAACTGATTCATGCCTCTTTTAAATCCAAATACTGCTCTTATTAAGTGTCTGAATGCTCTGCAGCACAAAGATCAACAGGTTGTGTTTCTCCAATATTCCACGTGTTGTTTTTACTTTTGTTATAACTGAGTTTTGTTGAATGTAGTTGTTTTTTGTTTACTAGACCTGCAAACTGTGAGTCACAAGTGATTTACAATGCTTTAACAACCTCTGTACATGCAGTTGTACTGTAGAGTATGACTGAGAAATAAACAATGATCTTATATCATAGTGAGAAGGTTAAAATGATCTAACTGTGAGGGGATTTTTGAGCTAGAGTTGTTTGAGATGGTGGAAATCTGCTCTGGAATAGGTTCAGTTCTGTTTGATGAGAATTTCTCCCTGATTCTTCAAACTGAGATCACTCTGAATGCTGTTTACTGCAGGTAAGATACCAACTGATCATAAGGACTCCATATAACCCCACTTCAAAGGCACTATGACTTAAGTTAGTTTTTTCTGCTTCTCTGATAAACAGACTAAAATGAACACTTGATGCTGGTTTGTCTGTGATTTTTGGGATTTTTTTGGTACTACATGAGTGTTTGTATATGTGTGTTATGAGAAACTGTTAGATTCTGAGAGCTGGACTAATTGATATGTACTATTGGAGTTATAAAGAACTAAAATACCTCTTTCAGTTTGTAACACATATTTTTCTCCATATTTGTCATTTGCCTTGAAGTTGCCCTAATTTTCTCACACCTACAGAAATCCAGCTGCCTCCTAAAGTTTATTGTTTGGCTTTGCTCATTCTTGGGAAACTGTTCTGTAGAATCTCAGTCTTTCTTCACTGGAGTTTGATATTAAAGTTGTAAAACTTGTGAAGCAGCAGCATGACACTGAGATTACACGACCCTCAAAGTTACGATGAGTTGAAAGTATAAAACAAAACAGCATGTGAACATTAGAGACAGATGTCATTTCAAATTTTTGTCCCTTGTCATCCAAGAATAGATCATTTCAAACAGATTAAAGTCTCTTCTAGCTTTAAAGTTTTTTGAATTACACTCATCAAATTAAATTGAAGCAGTCAAAAGTGAAAATGATCACCAAATCTACTGTTTTGTCTGGCAGAACTCCCCCGCCCCCCCTTCATGGTCTGAAACTGCTGGTACAGACCCATTTCCCACCTGAATCATCTATGACTGGCTTGCAGTGTTCTTGTATTGCTTTTCTTCTTTTTGATAACAAAACATGACAGAGGTCAGGAGATGTCCTAGAATGTGAGTGGGTGGAAACTGCAGCACAACTCTCAAAATGTAACTGTGTAAGAAAAACATGCTGAGAGATACACGATCAGAACAGTCTGCAAAGCATCTCTTTTTATTTAGGCTCCTGTGATTTTCTCTCGTCACATCAAACAGCATCAGAGGAAATTTAACTTACATTATTGGGGCTCTAAAGAAGGAAAGCCAGACGACCCATCCAAGGTCATCTGTCTGCTGCAGGGACGATGACATACCACACACACACATGCACACGCTTATGTGCACACACTCACATCACAAACACACATTAACCTCACTTCTGCTCCAGAGGAGATTATATAAATCGACTCGTGCATCTCACACACACAGATTCCTCTCTTCGGTGTGTTTTAAAAATCGCTCTGTTGCTATGATCTGATATCCAATTGTGGAATAAAGTGGACCGAACAAATGATTGATGTAGCATTTATTGAATTGGTGTTACCAAGTCACCTTTTGATACCCGTCATGTTATCCCTGAAACCTTTTCAACAATGAAACCTTTATACATAACTTAAAAATAGAAGAAAAATACCCATCATGACAGAAAGTTAAATATCATGCAATCATCTGTTAAATATTTTGTGAAAATGACATGACCCCCACACCTTGATTAAAGCTATTCAGGCTGTTAGCATGAATAAATCTGTGTAAGTGAAATTTGTCAACCTTATGCTGAAGTCTGCTTTTTTTTCTGGATTGACAACATGAGTGTCTCCAATAAAGGTCTTTTTTAAATAGTATTTAACACCTTTGTTATTACAATTTGTGCTGCATATTTTACGGAAGCTCAGAAAGTCCCACATTAAATTACAACGTAGTCAGTGTGAAACTGCTCTTGACCTCAGATTTTGGATGTTTGTCTCTGTTTGACTGAGTGGAGGACGAGCTGTGGGAAAGAGATCTTCATTAAACACACTGCTCATAAAATACAGGGAACACAAAATAAAGCATCCTAGCTCTGAATAAATAAAATATTTTTATCAAATACTTTGTTCTTTACATAGTTAAATGTGCTGACAACAAAATCACACATGAATTATCAAATAAAAGGGAAGTGGAAAAACTCCATGCTGATCCAACTTTGATGTAACATCCTTAACACAAGTCAACATGACGCTCAGTAGTGGGCGTGGCCTCCACATGCCTGTATGACCTCCCTACAACACCTGGGCAGCTCCTGATGCAGTGGCAGATGTTCTCCTGAGGGATCTCCTCCCAGACCTGGACTAAAGCATCCACCAACTCCTGGACAGTCTGTTGTGCAACATGGCGTTGGTGTATGGAACGAGACATTATGTTCCAGATGTGCTCTGCTGGATTCAGGTCTGGGGAAGGGGCGGGGCCTGTCCACTTGAATTTCCCTTCGGGGATTAATAAAGTATTTTTGATTGATTTGATTGATTTGAGAGCATCAACGCCTTCGTCTTGAAGGAACCGCTGACACTCTCCAGCCACATGAGGTCTAGTATTGTCTTGCATTAGGAGGAACCCAGGACCAACCGCACCAGCATATGGTCTCACAAGGGGTCTCTGAGGATCTCATCTCGATACCTGATGACAGTCAGACTACCTCTGATGAGAACATGGAGGGCTGTGCACCCCGCCCCCCCAAAGAAACACCACCCACACCATTACTGACCCACTGTCAAACCGTTCGTACTGGAGGAAGCTGCAGACAGCAGAACGTTCTCCATGGCGTCTGCAGACTCGATCACATGCGCTCAGTGTGAAGCTGCTTTCATCTGTGAAGACCACAAGGTGCCAGTAGTGAATTAGTCTTGGTGTTCTCTGCCAAACGTCCTGCACGATGTTGGGACTCAATCACACCCACCCCCACCTGTGGATGTCAGACCCTCATACCACCCTCATGGAGTCAGTTTCTGACCCTTTGAACAGACACATGCACATTTGTGACCTGCTGGAGGTCATTCTGCAGGACTCTGGCAGCTCCTCCTGTTCCTCCCTGCACAAAGGTGGAGGAAGTGGTCCTGCTGCTGGGTTGTTGCCCTCCTACAGCCCCCTCCATAGCGTGTCCTGGCCTGTCTCCATGCTCTGGACACTACGCTGACAGACACAGCAAACCTTTTTGCCACAGCTCGCATTTATGTTCCATACTGGATGAGCTGCACTGTACACTCCATCTCATGCTCCCACTAGAGTGAACCATCGCCAGCATTCAACAGTGACCAAAACATCAACCAGAAAGGAAGTGAGACGTGGTCTGTCACCACCTGCAGAACCTTCTTTATTAGGGATGTCTTGCTAATTGCCTACAATTTTTCCACCTGTTGTCTATTTCATTTGCACAACAGCATGTGAAACTGATTGTCAATCAATGTTGCATTTTAAGTGGACAGTTTGATTTCACAGAACTCTGACCTGGAGTTACATCGTGTTGTTTAAGTGTTCCCTTTATTTTTTGAGCAGTGTTTATACTTAAACTGTTGAGTCTTTAAAAAAGCTGATAGTCAGTAAATCAAATGGTCCTTCTAGACTTGGCTGATTAATTTTTAATAATTACTTGATTGTCTCATATATGAAACAGTAAAAGGGGAATCAGGACTGTTGCAGCACTTAATGTTGTGAGAAACAACAACAGTGTTTATGTCAAAAATGACTATGTGTATAATGTTGGAGAGTTTAAATGACTCACATCCAGGAAAAATGGAACTTACACTATCAAAAACTAAAGCATGAGGAAAAATGACGTGCAAAAGCCAAGCCAGGCAACAATGGAGACAACAGTTAGATCTGACGGAGAATGAACGAAACCAAGGGAGATGCACATCGAAGGAGTCTGATGAGATGACGGGCTGCAGCTGAGATCTAATTAACTGGATGTTATGCAGGAGTGACAGGCAGGGAGAAACTAGAGCACAGAGGAAACATGAGTGACAAGACTGGGAACAGAAAGTCTATAAAACAGTACAGGAAATAAAGTCATGAACTCTAGAGCTAAAGTATAAAGAAACCATGAAGAGAGGAAGGTGGTAAATAAAATGCACTGAACTCAAAAAGCAAGAAACACAACTGGTACAAACTAATAAAGACTTGATCCTGAACTCCGAATCACAGACAATAAATTTACCAGAATGCAAAGAGTAGCAACTAGGAGCAAAGAAAAAAAACAGGTAACACCACGTCCACACAATAAATAAATAAATAGATAAATAAACCATGTCAAAACATCACAATGTAATGTCTCCATCTTCACCAAGACTTTATGATAGTCTTTGTTACTTCACATGATGAAAGGCTCATGAACTTTATAAATACATGAGCCATATGTCATAAATTAACATGTTTAAACAAAGTCTTTAAATACAGGATTTTGAGAAAATGAACAGTTCTTTTTATAATCCATGTGAATAAGATTGGCTGAATTATATTTACTCTGGATTATGATTTATTTGTTGAAATATGTGCGTCACACTAAATCAGCATTTAGAGTGGACAGCTGTGCGGAGTGTGTTCGGGGCTGCAGAGAGGTTTTGGTTGCCTGACTGCTGCTGTTGGCAGGTCAGCGTGGACAGACTGTGTGAACATGGAGAGATTATGTTTCCATCGCTGGTTTCCTCTGCAGCGAGCAGGATTTTGGTTTAGTTGGTTTAATCTTTTAGTCTGAAGTTTATATTTGGAAACTGTGTGAGTGTGGGGGTGCTGACTATCATCAGCGCTGTTAACTGATGAAATTACAACCTCCCGCTTCATGCAGATTATTGACTGATAATCTGTTGCAGTTCCGTTGTGCTCAGCAGTATCGTAAAGAAAAAAAAGTCAAGTTAGCTGCAGCTGTAGTTTTATATCTGTCTTAAAAAGACCTCTCCTCTCTTCCTGGGTGGAGTTGTATGTGTCCTTGTGTAAGATGTGGTTGAGCTGAAGCATATTGTTCATATGTGGGATACAAATAAACATACGAGCAGAGTGAGATGGGTGCCTGTGTGGTACATACACGTGGTCTGTTATTACCTGCAGAGACTAAAGGCCATGCTTTAACCTCAATGAATGAGTCTGTGTTTGGTAAAGAGGCCATGAGGGGTGGAGTTCAGCCTTATTTGGTAATTAACGAGGTGATGAGGTCAAACATGACAGGGAAGCTGGTTGGGCTGTGGCTCTGCGCTGCATGTTAACCTGATTTTCAACTTCCTCCACATTCTGTTTCTATTCTCGGCCTGCCATGTGGTAGATTCAAAGTCTTTGTTTTGCTGAATGGGTTGAGCGACAGTGTTACAGTTGCAACAAGCACATCTGGCAGCATGGGCGTTCATGATGAAAACAGATCTCAGGAAAAAAAATCTGACAGATTGGAAACAAATCTGTTTTCATTTGGACAGTTTTTCAGTTTCCAAGGTTTTAGATGCTGCTGTGTTAGAAATGAGAAGATACATCAAAACGACAACAAGACATAAGCTCTTCAAACCTTCTCGTTTCTGTGTCAAATACATTTTGCAGGGATTTTATACCTGCATCAATAAGACTGTCTTAACATCAAGGGCCTGATGTGACCATCACTTACTTCCTGTTGCTTTTTGAATTATTGTGAATTTGCTGCGAAGCTACCAGAATATAGAAAGAAAATCAACAACACAGTGGAAACCTGATACATTTGAAATTCTTTTTTTTAGCTAAACTTGTTCATATTCAAAGCCAATACTTTATCTTTTTCTGTAATAAACTGAAGATTAGGATATAAACCTTGTATGAAACTTTTCAGGCTGTGTTCATGGCTCAGAATGTGATATTTTTATTTGTCACTGAACAACATATAAGTGAAGCAGTACAGTTTAGCAGACATCCCGCCCCTGCTGCCATGCTGGCACACAGACCTGTCAGCATGCATGTAGGGAACAGGGAGACAGATGGAGGATACAGAGAAGACAGGAGGATGGCGGCCACACAAGAGTGATGAGAGGGTAGCGAGAGGACAGGGCCCCCATGAAGGCTGGAGGAAAAGATGGAGCCCATTCACTTTGGGAAGAAATTATAGAGGAGGAGGAGAAGGAACAGGGTGGAGGAAAGATGAGTCTTTAATTAACTCTACAGGGTCTAACTAGGACTCATTCTCATCTAATATAAATACATTTTATAAACTATCTATTAAACATCCCCCACATACTTTAGCTCTGGGTGTTTTTAATCCACAAACTTGAGCTACATCCTAGAAACGATTACAGCGAGATACATTATTTAAAATGTGGGCCTGAAACAAATTGAGTAAATAACAGCTCAACACCTGTAAGGCCAAACTGAAAAACCTTGAGCTGATCAAAAAGAAACTTTAAAAGACTTTAAATTACAGAATATCAGCAGACCAGAGAAAGATCTGAAACTATTCAGCAAAAAAAGGACTGAAGCTTCACCAAATCTGCAAATTACAAAGCAAATGAATAAATGACAAATTAAACTGAATGGATGGTAAATTCTTCTGTTTCTCTCAACAGTAACAGTGTGTATTGGTGTTGTTGTGTGTGGATGTCTGCTGCTCTGTTAAAAGCATCAGTCTGACTGACGAGTCTGAGCCGGCTGTACAGGTAAAGTAACTCTGAAGGATTTTTATATTGATGTTGGTAAATCTCAACTGAAAGGTCTGAACAATCACCACTGAGTCAGGAAAGAGGAGCAGGTTTTTATTCATTCACGTTCAATTAATTTATAGATATTTTTTTCTTTTGACAAACTTTAAATTAACACCTGTAACATCTTTAAAAATAATGATATGATATAACCATCTTTTCTTTCTAAAATGGAGTTTCTGTTTCAACTAATCTACTAAAGTAAAACTAAAAGATTTAACTGACATCTCACATCCTCATTATCATGTTTTGACAATAAGGTGATCGAACATTTTTGGTTAAACATTGAAAATTAGCTGATAATATTTAAATAACTGTTACTAATAATGATGATTAGCAGCCCATGTTCATACTAGAGCTCCTCCATTATAAAGTGAATGTCATAGCAAGATTAGATAGAATACTCCTGACTGTTTGGTTTGGGCAAAACAAAAAAAAAAAAGTTAAAATGCAACAACATAAATACATTGTCTGGTTAGCGATCATGATTCTCCTACATTAGTAACATTTTAACACAAACTGTGGTCTAGATTTCAGTCACAAGGAAATATTACAAAGTATATTATACTCTCCAACTGATATAGAGTCTGTGCTGGTGCTACTTAAGCCTCCTTAAATAGAAAGTCAACCATAGGCAGCCATATTTCACACCATTTTATCCCAGTTTGAAATTAACAACAAAAGCCCACAAATATCACACATTCTTCAAGGTTTGCAGCTTCTGATTCAAATAACAGCAGGTTTCCACTCAGATGTCCACAACAAGCTTCTCTTCTCTGCAGCAGAACACTCAGTGTTGCACAGGACAGACAACACTCAAATAAGTTAAAAAAGTTAATTTCTTTCATCTTAATTACCTCTGTGTGGGTACTTTGAGTCAAGCTTCTTATCTGATTGTGCTGTTAGTGACTGTGACAATAAACTATTCAAGCCTACATGAGAGCACTTGTCAGAGAGAGGTGAGAGAAATGAGAGGGATTCATTTGAGTCTAAAGTCTCAGATTGCATGTAGAAATACATGAAGGAAGAAATATGAAGATGCACAAGAGTGGTGGGAGGTTGGCTCTCAACATGGTTCTGCATCCTAATGTGTGACAGAAATCTCAAAGTGTGCAACTCTCAGACGTCTTTCTGAAAGAAGAATATATGAAGAGTTTATGCATTGGTTGTTTAGTTTTACTACACTGAGCATCAAACATGAATAAAGTAAAAGAATAATGATGGAGTAATATTTCCAATGTGATGCTCTAATATGTCTTGTTTTAACTAACAGCTCAAAATCTAAAATGTTTTTAATATATTGACACGAAAATATAAATCAGAAATTACATTTTATTTCCACTTTGATAACTTGTATTTAAAATTGTTTAAGCACAGACTTAATGTCTAGTCACACCAAAATATACTTTAAAATGAATCTCACATAAATAAAAACAAAACTATAAAGATGTATGTTTTTGGGCAGAAACCAAGGTGCACAGAGAAAACCAACGAATGCAAGAGGAGAACATGAAAACTCCTCAAAGGGACATTTAGCGCTTGATAATTATAGTTCAACGTGTAATAAAGCAACTTGAGTCTAAATATTAATGTCACACATCCATCAGTGTAATGTGTTCTTCAGCCGTTTGATATCTTCTCTGAACAAGAGCAAAGACATTTCCCTTGTGGGAGAAAATACAGTAAAAAGATTGAAACTTGATGCAGATGCATTCAGACAGATTAGATGGACAGTTAATAGATGAGACATTTTCTCTTTCACTGTGGAAAAAAACCTCGAGTACTTGCTTGGAAACATCTTAGGGACAAACATTCCTCCACATTATAAGCTGTTACGTTTTACTGATGTCTCTGCACCTGTTCACAGGTTGAGAAACAAGATCCTTCACTATCAGGTGTCACTGGAGTCCAATATAAGCCCTCACTCAACCCCCACCTGCCTGCCCGACCTGCCAGTCCTCTACCACCTGCTTCTTCTGTAAGGGACCCATTCTGCTGAACACGCAGGGCCCCAATGGAAAGATTAAAAAAGAGTGGAGGGGTAGGACGAGGAGGGCTGACCTTTTATCCCAACAACAAAAAGGCCTTTTAAAAGTAAGGGGTCCAAGTTGGAAGGATAAAAAAAAGATTTTGAACAGGCAGCCCAATGAGCAACCAATCAACAGCATTTATTACACCTTCTGGCTCATTCGGAGATGTTAATTATCATAGCTCCAGGCAACCACCGAGTTTAATGAAGCCACTTATTTTAAAAATTACACATTCAAGAGTCACACTTTAAAAAAAAAAAAACAGCACACACACTTAAACATCAACACTCAGCGCAGAGACTTGTGACTAACACAGCTCTAATTAAAAATATTGAACAGAAGGTGATTTAAGCAATCAAACTGGGAAATGAGGACACGTCATGCCAGACAGACCAAAGAGGTTGGTACCAAGATTCTGTTTAAACACGTGGACATATTGGGAAGATTTCTCCTGCTCTTACAGATTGATCTGAAGCCAAAAATTATGTTCAATGAGGCACAGAAACAAAATGAAATGTTGACTAAATGTACATGATTACATCAACACAAAGACAATTGTGGAAATGTGAGAAGAGTCGGGATAGAGATCCAGATTTGAATCCACATTTAAAGGAATGTTCTTCATTCATTTATTTAGGATTCTGTTTGTTGTACTATTGCAGCTGGGTGATAATGTCAGTGGTCCTGCACGCTTTTTTATTTACGTGTTTTCATATTATCATTATTTCTTCATATAAAAGAGGAGGTATGAACATATTAAAAATTTTTAAAAATCCCCAAAAATTCAATAATTTGACAGATTATTATCATAGTTTTATCACTAGTATCATAGTTTCTGACAAAAACAGTGTTATCATGTTCACTGTTGCCCTCATAAGGATTTTCTTATGTCACATGCTTAAAAGTGAATAAATAAGATTAAATTTCATTCAACTCAGAGGATTTTTTGATGGAATGTCACAAAACAAGATTTCCCTGAGTCATGAGAAGTTGTCATTACAGTTATTCTTTATCTTTGGAAAACAAAGAAACAAAAAATAAATCAAAAAGACCTTAGTTTTCTTTTGCTTTGCTCTTGATGTATGTGGACAAGAAAGAGTGACTGATTAAAAAAAAAAAAAAAGAAAAAAAAATCAATGAAACGAAAAGGAGAAGAAAGTGAAAAAGAAGAACATTTAGTCAGCGATGAGAGAAAATAAACATGTGGGTAAGATGAGACTGGATTAAGTGAGAGAAGGAAAAGGTGTGATTTTGAAGGAGGGATGGAAACGGAGAGAAATGAGAGATAAATCAAAGGTGTAATGAAGAGGAAAGAATGATAAAAAAAATAAGAACATTCAGAATGAATTGAAAAAACAAAACAAACAAAACAAAAACTAAAGTAAGCAAAAAGAAGAAAAATCTAAGTGCAGCAAAGAAGCCACACCTAAATGAAAAAAGACTCCTTCACAGATTCTCCAACACTTTTCCCACAAGCCTTGACGTTGTGACCACTAACAGTCCAGTTCTCCCAGTAAGAAGCACCTGGTGTAAATTAGGAAAAGCAAAGGACAGCAAGAGGAGGTGGTTTGGCTCCCAGGAAAAATGCAAAGACAACAGAGTGTGTATGTGTGAGACAGAGAGGCGGACAGAGTGAGAATGTCTGACTAGTGCATTATGCAAATATGAGTCAAATGTTTTACCCCAGCAGGCACAAGGTAAGATTTAGGCGCGGCTGGAAGACACACACGGCCTCATACAGTCAGTAGAGACATAAAATCCTCCGCAACTACAGCTGATTTCATCAGAACAGGAGACGCTTCTTATTTATCAGCATTTCTAACCCCCTCGCGCTGATTTCAGACACATACTACAGAGAGGTAAAAAAAGAGGCCACTTACTAGTTGAAATCTCCCCCACATGCGTTTCTTTTGTGTCCCCCGGTGCTGAGTCGTAAAAAAAAGAGGAGCCCGATTTAAGGCGGTGAAATTCAGCGTTCATGGAGCGGCTGGCGGCCGCGAAGCGGGCTAAAGACCGAGCTGCGAGCCAGTCGCGGTCTGAATGAGCGCCGAGCAGAGTTGTCTCTTCAGCACCACACCACTTTGAACAGCTCCTGCTCACGTCACTGCTTAAATACGACACCACGCCCATTTCCCCATAGCGACCATCGGTACCACGCCCACATTTTGGAAACAGTTTTATGGGGAGGAGCGCTGGGATCAATACTGCACATGCATAAGTTCCAGCTTCTAAAATCCAGCTTCCAATCTTTTTTCTTTTTAAAGCTATTAATCTTACCAGGAAATAGTAATACTTAATGCAGTATTTATTATTCTAACATATTTACAGTCAATTCAACAGAAAAACAAAAGCAAATGTTCAAAATATCTAAAATGTAATTAATTTTTTCTGTGCTCAACATCAATGACTAACAAAAGATGATTTTTTTCTGAAGTGATTACTGAACAAAAACAGAGTTCGAGTGTGTGTTTGGGGATTAACAGAGGGTGAGGATGAGAATACGTACTGTAGAGCGAGGGTGATTGCTAGAAGAGCAACTTGGGTGTAAAAACATCTGCTGGAATGTCTGGATGACTGATCAGCAGCTGTGAAGATGAGCAGGAAAGAAGTGTGTATCCTGCTTGGGAAGGAAACACATTCAAGGACAGACTAGAGACATATCAAAATAATGAAACTGAAATGTCAAAATCTCAGTATTTCTTTTGTTCTCAGCATTTACAGTGTTGGTTAATCTATTTTTTATACATGTCTGTGCAATGACAATGAAAAATATACTGACCTCCTCCTTATACTACCGACGTCTGCCATTTCTACACAGAAAACATCATTTTATCTGTTCACTGTTTTGTTATAATGTAGATTTTATTAATAATCCATGTACTGTAGCTAATTGCTCTATTAAACCTTCCAGTGCAATAAAAATATCAAACCTGTATGAGTTGTTGAAATAATTGTGTAGTATATGCAACGTAAAGTCAGTGAATTTTGTAATTATTGAAAATAAATCCCATGAAAAAAAAAATGAGTTTAAACCTCTGAAAGCTGCAGTGATGATGATTATTGATTAATCAGAAAAAACGCCTAAGCGCTCCTCCTGAAAGTGTCTAAAAGCATCTTTTTGTCTTGTTTGATCAATATCTCCTCCTGTTTCCTTTAGTTCAGCATCACTATCAGTGTTTCATTGATTTGATTTTTTTTACATTTCTTTTCAGTCAGCAACATCTGGTACATTGTGTGATGGTGAACACAGACAAGTGAAAAGCCAAAAAGCTGCTCTTTCTGCTGTTGTTTTCCACTCCAGACGCCTTTAAGTACAGATGCTTGAACCTCCTACATGTTGAGGCAGCTGCAGGGACTTCACCACTCATCCAGCTGCACTTGATAGACTCTTAACTGGTTCTCTTGCTGAGTTCACCTGAATCCAAATGAAGGCTGTGACACATTTTAATGCTTGACAAAATCTTTCTTTTATTGAAGCTGCAGAGCTGTTCTCTTTCTGCAGCTGTTCGTGTATGTGATGGTGTTTAGTGATCTTTTATTTCTAATATAAAATTCTAGGAGCTGACTTATGCAAATTGCTGTTCTAGTGGAGAGTTCATATTTGTACTAAATCTAATGTAACACGAATGTGGCAGAACGACTTTCTCTGTGGACTGGCAGGGGAAATTACCACAAATTAATCAAAATGTTCTAACTGGCTGATTCTGCACTAACTCCCATATTTATTTCAAACCTAAATGATCTAAAGTTTAACTGGAACATCTTTTCCTTAGAGCTTTGACTCCAACATCAAAATGATGAGAAGACATATTGGGAGATAAAGAGGAGAAGATGCAGGACTTGAAAGCATTTTGTGATGTGGTATTAGAGCTGCAAGCCCACAGGCTGACCTCTGGAGTCCTCAGCAGGCCTGCAGACTGAAGCAGGAGATTAGTGAACACAGACGAAGAGAGCTGTAACAATGAATTTGGGACACAAGGGATTGTGGGAGCTTACATCATTGTGGCTGGGTGATCTGTGACTCAGATAGTGTGATTTGCTATGTGAGCAGCACCTTGTTTCAGTTAGTGGGAGAGAGGATAACAGTTCTTTGCAAGTGAATCTACTTTGTCAGACAAAATCCTCAGATTTCCAGAAGGGACAACGTCAGCTGAAACATGAGTAATCTGTGAAAAACATGGAGAAAGATGCCATGTCGTCACAAAATGTGGAAACAAGTTGTGAAAATATGAAAGCTGACCTCATTGATTATTTTCGCCGGGACGTCATAATTTCACTTTAGTTGTTCTATAAAATCAAAATAATTTGTAAGGTTATCCTTGAATTTTGTTATGAAAACAAAATTTAGCCTCAAATTTACATTTTGATAATGGAAGGAAGGAGAAAGAAAAATAATAAAATGTGTGCTGAGAAGGAAGTTAAATGATTTAGACTGTACGAGAATAGACGATCAATAAAACTCAAAACAGGTGTGGAACAAGTGATGCAAGAAAATCAACAAAAAAGAACAAAAAAAAAAAAAAAGAGAAAGAGACTTGATGCAATCTTCATAGAGGAAAAGGAAACCTTTCACAATAAGAGTGCCCACAAAATAAGTTACACAATGGAAACAGGCAATTATTGAATCAAACCAACTCCTGACAGAACAAAACATCTGATTTTCTGATTGTCACTTACGCTAATAGACTGTTACACATCAGGTTTTAAATGAACATTAAAAATCCTAAATTAATTTTGTCCCGCCTGGAATGAATCATATTTTAATGTTTTAAATTAGAATTGTGCTTTTATGCTCCCTTTAACTGTTTAAAGGGGCCCTTCCATTAAAAAAAGTTTTTTCTGAGGTTTCTGTTGAATATTTTAGCTCCACAGGTGTTCTTATCTTCATAGTGGGTGTGAAAACAAGTCAACATCTTCTCTTTCAGTTTTTATCTCTCAAACTACGCAGGTGGCGATAACACCCGAGAATATAAATGAGTTGCAGCCCGAAGCCGGCCGAAACCAGACGAATCTTCAGGCAAGAGAGATTGAAAGGTCTTTTAATCAGTGTTTCCTAACGTTTTTTGGATATAAAATGTTTCATATTAGAGGTTAATACTTCAGAAATAAACACAAAGTCATAAAATTTGTGTGAAATGGCTTCTTTAATGCTGTTTAATTACCTAAGTGGTTCACATGTTATAAAAAAAAAAAGCTAAAATCATCACATAATGAGGGAAAATGTCACAGAAAACTGCTAATTAATCACTTTTCTACTTTTTCAATCCAGAAAATGAAAAAATAAAAAAGAACGCCAACAATAATAAATCATTTTGCAAGAAAGTTTGACTTTAGACATGATTTATTCAGTTTGTTTTCAAAGTTTATATACCTTAACCCATTTCTGTGTAGTCTCCTGTTAACTGGTTATCTTTAGCACATTTTGGCTAAACAGTCAATTGATCCTTTAACTTATCTTTTTTTATGAGTTACGGCATTGCTAAGAGCTTCTCTGCACTGTTGCCTTTCATGTTCGCTCAATCACCCCATGTGATCTTTTAAAATGCCCCATGGAACCTGCCAAAGTAAACCCTGCTTTGGAATCACTGCTGTAGATCATAAATAATGTAAAACTGTGAATCCTTGCCTGTTATGTCATACTTCCAGCCGCTTTGATACTTTAAACTTTCTGAAAATATGGAGCAAAATCTGACCCTGGAAGAAAAAAGGTTATCAGGATTAGCTGTTATCTGCACATGCACAAAATAAGTCCCTTTTACTTTGAAAGAACCAAGTCTAAACATATTTATACTCTCATGCTTGATTCAAACCTACATTTTTTCCCAGAACGTTTTATCTCCAAACATCTTTTTTCTGTTCTGAGCTCATTCAGTATTGATGCTTTATTGGAATTAATCATAAAAAGACCCATTTCAGCACCCAAAAAACTAAATAGAATGAGACAAAAACCAACATTTGTGCTATAGCAATAACAACTCTTTTTAGGTCAAAGCAAATAATATTTTCATCACAGCCTCCTGGACATGATTGGTAGATGACGAAGCAGTGAAACAAGATGAGCTCATTTTGTCTCATCATCCTGATGTTAGTCAGGTTGTAAATGTTGGAAAAGGGGTCACAGTTTCTGTCTTCAGCTTAATTCATAGAACATTTGTCTTTTTTCAGAAAACATGTTTAAATTTAATTTGCTATGTCACCTACGAGGAGTTGGAAATGCTGACTTCTGTTCTGAGCTCCTGAATTCCTTCCCAAAAAATCCAGAATACAGCAGAGTTGAGATGAGATGGTTTAAGTGATGTCATCATGACTCAAAGGAGACTCTCTGGCTGTGGAAACGTTTTTTAACCATTTTTTTTCAATGCAATTAGTTAAAAACTAGGTTTTGTTTAGCAAAACCCAAGGAGAGTCAACCAAAATATTTCATGTGTTTAAAGTCTAGGAACCTGAAATTTACAAAGCAAGGCCCTCAGGATGTTTTACCAACCAATACACACACTGACATAATGATTTACTGCAGCTGAGATGGACCAGCTCATTCAGATTCTGGTCTGCTTTTCTCCTGGTGATCAGTCAAAGGAAAGGAGGCCTCTATTCTGTGACTTGAATATAAGCTAGTCAGCAGTTTCTCAGTAATAACTCCCACAGCATTACCACCGCCTCTCATACTCACCACCACACAAACTGAGGACCCCCCCCCGCCCTTTTAGATGAGTAAGAGCTATGTCTTAATAGACCCATCGGACAATGTGCAGCTTTTGGGGTACTTTGTAATTTATCTGAAGGACTATAACAAGAGTTCATCATCATTCAACCTTTTTTCTGAGTCTCTGTGTGTATGTGAGTGTTTTTCAGCCTCCTCAGAGGATGTTTGCGCTCGAAAAAGTATCAATCATGCATCTAAAAGCACTTCACAGTGCTTCCACAGGCTGTATGCCACATGAATGCTGAAGCAAAATGCTCTTCTCGTCGAATGAGGGTTAGATTAAAAAGGAAGCTCAAGTTTGACGGAGTGATCCTTTGGACCATAAAGAGTTTCCTGTTATGTAATAGCTGCACCCTCACCAGTCAGAGCTGAGTGGGGATGGACAGGTGGCTGATGCTGATTGCAACTCTGAACACATAAAAGAAATAGTCATCATGCTGCATGCACTCAGTCTTCTCCTGAGTCAAACAAACTGTCTGCAGTTAGCTCATGTTTCACGCTAACAGACGAGATAAAAGGAAACTCTTTAAGGATCATTTTCTTTTCAAGGCACTACAAAAAGTACCTTCCAAAATCCTCAACAGCAAACACTCTGCCTGTTGTAGAAAATATGTATTATGATCATAACCAAAATCAAAAAAATGATAAAACTGCTGATTTTAGTTGCAGTCTTCAGGACACTGCAGGCCTACATGTATCTGTTCATAGGCATTACCTTTAATCATTGACTCAGAAAAACAACCTGAAGTACTTTTTATATTTGTATTCTGAATCTTAAGTGTATTTTAATTGTCTGCATCCTCTGATGTTCAGATTGTTTTCAAGTTTTCATCAGATTAAGACATATTTGAAAGGCACCAGCACTTTCTGAAGCCATCAGGTCTAAATAACTTGGGCCTCTTCTGATGAGCTGTCTGTGACATTTACACTACAAATGTCTGCAGATTGTGGAAATGATTTTGGTTAAAAGCAGCTAAAAACACAAGTACTGAAGAATAAATATCTCTGTCCTGGATTGAATACATCAAGCTCTGACTGTTGTTATCAGAATTGTAAATGTCAAAGAAAGACTGACATTTTATTTATGCTAGAAAAGTTCTGTTACTTCACAAAGAGAAATAGCATTACAGATATAACTGCTGAAATGTGTCTTTTCTGGGGCAGAAAGCTGCTTTGCTGTTAAATTAAAACATGTGAGATCCAGATGATTTGAAAGCTGAATCTAGCGTTTTAATATAATGTTCATTTATTCAGTGTGTCTCCTCTGACCACAGGATCTAACCCCCATTTCAGTAGCTCGTTCTAACATCAGTTCTATGATTTTAAGAAGCAGAGTTTGTTTATGTGTATAGGAAGCCCGAGCTGCTGTTACAGAGGACGTAGCTGAGGTGACGTCTGTCCACCTGACTTGCTCTTATCTCATCCATAAAGCTGCTCTGTGCTCGGTAGCTCCACTTAATGAGGATGCTGATCCTCTTACACGCAGCCGACATGTTTCAATCACTACAGAACACAATGTATTCACATTCATTTATTTGAGATTTAACATGAACTTTATAAAAAAGTACTGCTCACATCATTCTAGTGTTAAAGCAAGTCCTCATTCTGTTTTCCTGATAGATTTTAAAGGTCTGGTTCATTGATGTTTTCATTGCTTCAACGCACCTGAATTCAAGTCATGGGTTATTTATGGGCTTGTGCTGTTGATGTAATTATTTTTGTGATTCTAGTGTCCTGTGATTGAGCAGCAACCTATCCAGGTTTACCCTGCATTTCACCCAATGACTGCTGAAGATAGGCGCCGTCTCCCCTGGCAATGCTGCGATAAAACAAGTGGGTAAAGAAAATGAATGGATGATGGATGGATCAATTCTAGTGTGTTGCAGCTAGGAGATTTCCAAAGCAGTGATGTTTAGTCTTGGTCTTGGAGTGCTGCTCTCATGCATTTATTTCCCTGCTCCTACATTTCTGATTTAATGGTTGGATTACCTCTTCAACTCCAACAGATTAAAACTGAAAAAAGGGAACTATCCCATTGTAAAACATTGATCTGGAAAGTAATGTATACATTAAAAGACCCTGTTATTTCTTTTCTCAATAAAACCTGGCTAATGATAAGCCAGAACTGCTGTCTAATGGTTACTAGTTAGTTCAAGTTCATCTACAATCATTGCAAGTGATATAAATAAAAAGTGTTAAAATAAAATAGTGTTTTTTAAAGCAGACTGGAAAACGTCTAAAAGATAATCTGCAAGGAAACGGACAGTAGAAATAAAGTATTTGTCTTTAATAATAAGTTTATCTGACTGTATTGGAATAAACTGTAATTTAACTGAAATATACTGAATTTGATTGCAAGTATTTGGATCTGAACTGTTAACTTTTGTAGATCTCGTACGTTTTGGTGTGAAGTGGTGTGATTCTCTTGCAGCATAGATAAAATCAGAGATTTGACATTTTGAGTGAGAAAGAAAATGACTCTCTGCTCTGTCTGACTGCATCATGAGGAAAAAAAGTCCAGTCTTATTTGACAGGAAGGGAGATTGTTAAAATAATTAAAAGAAAAAAAGGTGTTTGCTTTATCGACTTGATTTTTCCAGGAACACAAAGTTCCTAAAATATCTTCATTTTTACTTCATATAAAAAGGAAATAAAAACACAGAAAACACAATATTTTGTTACATCACAACACACTCACACAGCTGGTCTTTGTCTGCAGCACAGAGATTCAGTTTTCAAATAAGAAATGCATCTGTATACATCTGCAGATGGCCTGCAGCTATTGGCTGACAGAAAGTCTTCAGCAATGAGACAAATGATATAAAACAAATCCCACAGTAGCTGTAGACATTAAAGTGAACAGAAAAATGACTTTGATGAGATCATTAAGGTCTTTCCTTACAAAATTATGATTTAACACTAACAGTTTTCTTATTATAAGGATGAACCAGTGATTAACAGTAATGAGACAAGAAAAAAACAGGTCTTCTAGCTACCTTAGTGATTTAGTTCTATCCAGCATCTTTCATCTTTGAGCTGCAAAAGGAGTTTGTTAGCTGCTGTTTGGCTCACTTCTGTTGCCTCCAGCATCTGCATGTGTAAACAAACATTGTAGTCATTGATTGTGTTCATGCATGTTGATGTGATTGTAAAAGGCAGGAACAGAGGAGCTAGAGCACAGTGGACATCTCCTCTGGGGCCAGAACCAGCTAACAAGAGCCACTCTATTAAAGATTATGAGATTAAAGAGGCTTTGAGCTGATCCACTCCCCAAGTGTTTTCACTCCACGGTCCTCTTCAGCTTATCACACATAACTGACCCTCATTGGTTTGAAAGCCTTTGGCAAGGAAGACCATGTGGTCAACAGTAATTTGGATGTTGGCAAGACTTCAAATTTTAAACAGTTTAACTGGTTTCTCATTCGTGTAATTCCCTTGCACTTTAAAATCTTCTATGGGAATTTTATTTTATTGGGGTTTCTTGATTTGTTATAAATTTCACACACAAATAGCAGATTTATATGAAATAAAACAGCATTTTCAGACGGTCATTGAACTCATCTCCTCTGTCAGCCATTTGTGGTAAAATGACCCAAAGAATGCAACCAAATTTAGACTTTGATTCTTCTTAACACAGAAAAACTCTTTAAAAAAAGGTTCAAAACCTCCCTGAAGCCTGATAATACAAGGCCTAGAAATAACTTCTTAAACTTTTTAAACTTCCAAAGACTGGAAAAAAGTTATCAACTTATTAAAACACCAGCATTAATGACACCATGCCTTGTTCTGGGCATCATTTTGATAAACCACCGAACACATATAATGTATGCATTCATTTAATGTTTTCATGCTGCTAAAATTAAAATCCAAATTAATCTATAACAGATTAATGTATGCAGTGTGAAAAAGTCAATGTTAATTTGTGTATGAAAAAAGAACTTTTAATGGTACTTAAGTCAGGGATGAGACTCCTGCATCATGTAAAGCTAAAATCCTTGTTGTCAAGCCTCTTTACTATAGAGCAGACAATGTCAAATATCTATAGGATTAAACCAACATCAGAATTTTTTCTATACAGACGGATTATAGAAGTAAATCATTATCCCCAGTCCTCATATGCATTTTTGCAATAATTTTGTTTGATCTAAAGCTCATTGATGTCAGTTTCAACCTAAGAAAACGCTCATTCCATGTATTTGTGGAGTATTTTTTTATATAATTTCATTCAGTTTTTAAGAGTTAAGTTAATATTTATTCACCTCCGTCCAGTAACCAGGAATATGCTGCTTTGCTAAGTCAGAATTTGTTCTGAACATGTTTTCATTATGAAGGAACCTTGATTATGAGAACTTTCTCTTAACAACATCTGGTTTGAAGAAAAACTATTTATCTTTGGAAAGGCTGTAAACAAAAGAAATTCAATGAAAAAGAAAAGTAAACCTTGTAGCATCAGTTTTCTGCAGTGGAACCTGAAACAACATGAAACCACTTTGAGACGTGACTGAAGCTGCGTCGGTTCAAATAAAACCTCTGGTGTGACTGTCCTGATTGGAAAAGTGGATCACTGTCAGCTGAACTGTGTTGTGCACAAAACTAAATCTTAAAACAAATTCTGTCTTATTTCAGGTGAACCAACGTAAAAATCTGGTTGAATTGAATCTTGGCCATTAAAACTCAGTAAAGACTTTAGATTCACCATTAGATGCACGGTGGTGCAGTAGCACTGTTGCTTTGGAGCAAGTAGGTCCTGGGTTTGAACCTTGGCTGGGACCTTTCTGCATGGAGTGTGAATGTTCTCCCTTTGCATGTGCATGTTTTCTTTGGGGACTCCAGCTTCCTCCTACAGACCAAAAATATGCTTAATGTTAATTAGCAACTCTAAGTTGTCCCTAAGTGTGAGTGTTTGTCTGTTTCTATGTGGCCCTGTGACGGCCTGGTGACATCAGCTCCCTGCGATGCTGAACAGGAATAAGCAGGTACAGCTGATGATTGTAAATTTGGAATTTTTTGTGGATTGTTGAATTTATAACTTTTTAATTTGAATTCTCATGATTTGGTGGAAACAACAGTTTACAAATTGCTGCTTATGCACAAATTGTTGATGAATAATACGCATCTTTTTGATTGTAATCTTACCCCATACATCAGCTTCACCAGCAGCTCACTCTTAACACTCTGGTTTGACTGGCATCCTTTTCGATTCATAAATACTTTAATATGCATGCAAATTATAGGCTCAAACACGTCTCTGTTTCATAGTGGCTACGAGACAAAGCCATCTGTCTTGTCATTAACAGGAACGAAGGGATTATATTTTGTGGAGGAGAAAAGCCGTTCTGTTCTGCCTCGTCCTATAAAACACTGAAGCTGATCCAGCTGCACTGCCACACACTGTAGCAGCTTAGCATTAGGCTAAGATGCACACTAATAAATGTCCAACATATGAATTCCACCTACATTCATTGTAAAGTCATACTAGTATTAGTATTAAATATAATTAGTATAAAGTACGTATATTAGTTTTCAGCCAAATGCGTTCACTTCAACAAAATTAGTTTTTTTGTTGCTTAAACATAAAACTTGTTGCATCACAAGACAAAACAAAGAATATCAGAGTCACAGTGACCAATTAGACTGAGATCATGGACATCTTGGACTGGTCTATGACTCTGGGGCTAAATACAATTTACCTATTAAATAAATTCTTCCAGGACAGAAACACTAAATATAATGTTATTTTTACTTTCTTTACATCATCAGAGCGACAGGCAAATGTTTGGACACACCCAGAGGAGAAGGACCCAACAAGGGCCGACAAGGACCCAGAGGGCTTTTATATAAAAAATATCAGGGAAGAATCATAAAAATAAGCTTAAATAATTAACAGGACACACTCACCATAAACAAGAATACTGTATAAACATCTAATGACATCTTATTATGAAGTAAGTTGTCAATTCGTACTATGGCAGCCTTTTTCTACAGGGCAGCATAAATCGTCAGAACACCTTCATGGCTGCGACCTGAATTACTGAAGTTATTTTAGTGTATTGTAAAGCCATCGAAGGCGCACAGAGTGTCTAATATGAAGCTGAACATGTTTTTCGGTGAGTATCCACTTAGACAAGTTTCAAAACTGTATCTTAAAGTTTTAAAAGTTATTTAGTAGCCTACTGCTTTAAGATTTTGTTTGTAAACTGTAAATCAAATTTTTGCTGAATGTTGTGCATTTGTAAGAAATAATATACAATAAAGTTGACTTTTCTAGAATTAGAACCAGACCTCTTTCTAAAACGAAACATTAAAATAGGTGTCAACCATAAAAATGGAGAAAAATGCAACAATGAAGTCTGTTAAAAAAAAAAAAAAGGAGCGACAAAATCTATGAATCTGTAAAAACCACATGCATAAATATGAAACTTTCAGTTTGAAGGAATTTATTTCCTTCAAGGAATAGAAAAGAGGACTTGTGCCTCACTAAAAGGGTTCCTCTGTCTGGAGGCAGTTAATGTTATTTTATTCACTCACTTCAGACTTTCCTCGGTCTTATGTAAACATGAATCAAACTGCTGGTCTGAGTAACACTGTAAATCACACACTGAACTCAGTTCTATAGATGTTTAGTTTTTAGTTCTACATAGCAGAGCTGCGTGTAGATGTGTGCTAATAAATGTCTAACATGTGTGACAGATGTGGAATAATGAAGTTTAAAAGTTAAATTGTCATCCAAGTTTGTGAATTAACACAAATATACACCCCACCCACTTTCCTTTCCATCCACCCTGTCATTTTAGGATTCCATCCCAATTTTTCTTGGACCTGCTTTGTATTTATATCATGAAACTGTGAGACGCCTTGTCATTAGAAGGACTCATTTAGCAGTGAGGGTGGTTCCTCCTTTCTCTGCTTCTCTCATCAGACCTTAGTGGTTTAGTTTAAATGTGAACTTCAGTCCTGTGACTTCCCGAGCAGCAGAAAACATCTGGCTGTCCTGTTTAAAATCTACAGGCCACCTATTCTCAGTCCACTGAAACTATATTTACCTCCACAAATACCTCTTTAGATCCCCACAACTAAATAAATGTTGAGACTGTAACACTGAAAATCCTTGTCATGTTTCCACAGTTTGCTTGTCACACTGAACGCTGACAGACTCAAATGCTGAAAAAGACAGAGACTCAAACTGTAACAGTAGGTATGAATTTTTGACTTTATGATGGTGAGAAGTTTCACAGGAAATGAGGGTCAGATGACCGGAGAGAAATGAGTCAAAATAGATCATCAGGAGGGAGCGCAACACAGGAAGTAAATAGGGGAAAGGCATAATAAACAGGATGGAAAACAGGTGCAAACCATTGACTAGGCAAGGTGAACAGAGCAGTGGATACTACGTAGATACGGAATGACTGAAACTTAACAACATAAAGACTGAAATAGCAAACAAAAGCAAACTCGAGAGGAGACTAAAACACAAGAGACTGGAATATAAATAAAAAGCACAGCAAGAAACAAAAGAGGACAGGAAAAAATTCCTTCAAAATAAAATGACTCAAAGTCCTGGCCAAAAACCTCATGAAAAATAAACAGACTCAAAAACTCCCAACCCCGACAGTTCAACATTATGTTTTGGAGTTTTGTTGTTATAGTTCAATCTATTTTTAAATAGCCATGGAACATGTATCAAAGTTTATAAAATGTTTAGAAAGTGACAAAATTAGGAGTTAAAACATCCTGTGTTTGGTTTATTTTGGACATTTGGCCCATTTTATGTTTTATTTACTTTATTTCAATGTTTTTCAGTGAGGAATAATATACCTAATTCAAACTGTAGAGGAGCTTCATTTCTCAATAATTAAAAAAAATTTAAGATTAATTTTCTAGATAAAACAGTTAAAACAAATACAAACTAAACATCAATAGGATGATACAAATAAGTGCCCAATAACTGAAATGTGCTGTGTGGGAATTAAACAGAATGGAGTGAGCTGGGGTGGGAGAGGCGAGTCTGAGAGGAGCAGCAGCAGTTGAAGGAGAAGGTGGAGTCAAAATTGTAGTGTAATTACTCTTAAATTATAGGGAGAACTTAAAATCTTCTGGTGCCTGATCCATTCCAACTAATGGAAGTGAAGGTTTAAACTTCCTCTTTCTATTCTCTCTCTTCACTTTGCTCCTGCTCTGCATGTCTTCTTCTTTTTAACTGATCAGGGCTTTGGGGTCTCAATTTTAGTATTTGAACCAAAGAAACATTCATAGCTGCTCTTTCTGGTAAACAAATCTCTCGTTGCTATGGTGACACATTATAACAGGTGGCAAAAAAGTAAAAAAATCAGCAAAAATCCTTGAATCTGCATGGCAATGAAACCAGAATAAAAATAATAAGAATAACTTTTGCAAAAAGAAAGTCAGCAAGAAACACTAAAAAAGGTAAAAATTGCTTGTAATATCACACAGCTGTTCAAAGAAGCTCCCAACATGAGTAAAGGTATGCTAGAATTAATAATAATTAATTAACAAATAATGCCATATGTCTCCTCATTTCTGTCATGTGAAGATCCCTGAAAATGGTTATTCTAAATCTGGACATGTACTTCAATTATTTAACTGCTTCTCACAAAGTAAACTTTCTCTTGATTAGCTGTCTAGAAAAAGGGCTTAAATATCTTCAGAAGTTTCATATAACAATGTGAGCGCACAAAGTTGTCTGCAAAAAACGCAACATGCAATTTTCCTAAAGTCTAATGCTTAAGAAAGCTGAGGCTGAGCATCACTTACTTTCTGATCTGATCCTAAGACTCTTCTTGAGTCACTGGACATTGATTCACACCTCACTACACCTCAACAGAGTATGATTGCAGCAACAAAGTGCTAGATGAATTTATTGGCTGCAAATATATAATGTAAGTTAACGGAATGTTTTAGTGAAAAATAAATAAATTTCAAGCTCCTTTGTAGAAACTTTGTGAGATATTTTCTACAACTGGGATCTCAGCCATCTATTGATCAAAGCAGCACAACTAAAACAAAAGTTATTGGCTGAAAAAATATTTTAAAAAAAGACAAAGAAGCATAAAACTGAAGGGAACTATAACAAGCACACAATAAATCCTCTGCAGGCTCATCACAAATAGCACTTTTTATTTACATGATTACTTTATAAATCTAATGTTCTAACTGCAGCTTTGAAGTTTAAATGTTTTCTCTCTGCGGGATCAGATAGAAGAGGAAGAACAAAGTTTTTCTTATTTCCTGGCAGCAGCAGCTCCTGTGGGAACCAACACAGTAATCTCAAAGGAGTCATGGAAAGAGATGTGATAAGACCGTTTTTATACAAAGTTATTCAAAAACACACCTGTATTTACTCTTTGTGCATGATATGCTGAACTCATCAAACCTCATGATGGAATCCCAACTTTTATTTATTTTTTCGACATTCAACAACCTTATCTTTGTTTCACAAGTGATTTTTAAAGTTAGAGGGTTAAAGACAGATAGAATGATAGAAAGACAGAAACTTTAATAATTCCTTGCATGAAATTGTTTTATTACGGCAGCAATAGATAAATATATGAACCCTGACATACAACAAATCAGGACAAAAACATATGCCACATGGTAATATAATATAAGGTTGCACAAGGAGGCCAGATGCACTATAATTTCTCTATACACAGTATAGTTTATGGGCATTTAGACTGAATAAATGAGTGCTTGCATGAGGGAGCGAATGCCCATCCCTATTATTATTTTGTCATGCTTGTTGTGCTGTATCTGATGACTGCCAGCAGGAATGAGTTCCTGTAGCATTCAGTTCTGCACCTTGGGGGTAACAACCTGAGGCTGAAGGTGTTTCCTGAGTGTGAAGTGGGTGGGAGGAGTTGTTTATAATAGTGTTGTTGAGTTTTGAGAAGACCATCCCATCTTCCACCTGTTTAACTGTGTCCAGTTAAGTTCCATATATGGAGCTCATTTAGTTTAAGTTTATTTATCTTGAGCTTGTCTGCTGTTCTCCCTCGATTCTTCAGCTAGTTGTATTACCGTTTGGGGGTTGGATAGATCAAAACCTAGTAGATTAGTCCTGGCTTAATTTCTGTGGTTCTCATTATCTCCCCAAGAACCCCCGGCTGGACTGTATTGAAGGTTCTCAAAAAGTTGAAGTACGTCCTCCACATCAATGCGTACAGGTATGCATGCGCCCTCCTTAGGATCATTCACTCTTATTATTGTCATTCTCCTTATTATCTAAATCTAAACAATGATTTTGTTAACCAGATTCTCTCTACTTCTACGACTCACTGTTGAATCATATCAAGGTGCTTGTCTCAGTCACAAAAATAAAAATAAATCTACAAACTTGTAAAGTTAGTAAAAAAAACAAACATTCTTCATGATGTGCGAGGTGAGGTGAGGGCTACAGGCCGGAAGGATGTGCAGAATGTTTCCTCTCCAGTGCAGATACCAGGTAGGAGGTTTCCTACGAACTGGACATCCTCACAATAGTTTTAAATTTGAGTGACTCAACCATCTAATTTAAAGAGCTAAAACTGATTGGCTTTAGATGACTAATAAACTGCAGTGGGTATTCATGATTGGTAATCGACAACCATCAGATCCTTTCCAGACGTTCACCAAGGTGATATTTTTTAACTTTTTACCTGAACTATTTTAGCATAGCAACAACACTGCGGTGTTGAAATGGTAAAGTGGAAACTTATTTACATTTTTCCTCCTCAGCACACTGTGTCCTGCTTTGCTTTTTCTCCTCTGCTTCTGCCAGAGTGGTGATTTTATCTTCACTGATAATTTATAAAAGAAGAGTCTCTGTGGAGCCAAAAGGAAAAATCTTGTTAGTTAATTAATGTTTGTGAGACAGCCAAAAGAAACAAAGCATGCATTTGGCTGAACAACTAGTTGGAATGAAATAGTGAAAGAAAAATAAATGTACGTTTTTAGAGAGTTTCCTCATTTAAAATGTTGAAGTTAGTATTTGTTACAGACTGAGTCTTTCTTAACCGATCAATTCTAAATAAAAGCAGAGTTTAATTTTATTTTTTTTTTTAAATGGAGACAGAATGAAACATTTCTTTTCAGTTGGTAATTACACATCACACACCACATTGCTGAAATAATTTGAAGATGACCTTGGTGATAGAAACCACTAATCCAAACAATCTCTTCCTGCTATCATTGTGATGCAAATCTTTAAACGCAGGATGGAAACACACACAATTTTAACTCAAACGTTGGGTCACTTTCAGTTCAGTTTGCCTAAACAATTGTACAGCCCCTACACAAAGCAAGAGGGTGGGGCTTGTAACATGAGGTGGTTTATGTTTTTACTAACATCTACAACATCTTGTTTAGTATATTTCATTTTTATGTGTGTGGACTGATAGTTCTGGTTTATTAGTTTAGTTTACAGCAGAGACAGGAACATTTCTTTTTCAGAGAGAAATTATGGAAAGATTGATCACTATAATTGTTCTAATTGCACATCAGAACATAAGACTGGGAGTGTGAGCCTTTATGAAGATGATGTTGATTTACCCTCATGACAAACTGGTAGAATATCACTAATTACTGCAGAAACCTTTATTATGGTGGCAGCTATGACAGGAAATGGGGGATGCAACCCCATCAGTCCCCTACTTCCTTCCTTGTCTTGGTTTGACAGGAGGAGCAGCCCAGATCTGATGCCAAATGTTTTGGTTGGTTTGGGGCCTTCTACAGCTTTTTATTTTTGGCCAGATCTGCTGTCTCCCTTCTGTTTGAGTTTTGTGAATATTTTTTCCAGACTCTTTCCAAACTGTTGCAAGATGCAGCTATCTGGTATTTATTTATTATGAGTCCTTTGAGCCATCTTTTGTTTCAGTAACCAACAATTAGACAGGAAGCCAAAAGCACCAGGTGACAAAGGCAAAAAATAAAAAAATGAAAAAGGTTGCCATCCACCTCTTCTTGTCTTCACTGTCAAAGCAGTTGGAGCTGTAATAACATTAAACTTCTGTGATGTTCTATCCTATCCCCTCACAGCCTCTCTGTTCCTTTATCCATTATCCTGCTGCACTGTTATCTTTTCTCATTAAAACCTTTTAAAGCCAGAATTAGGATTCATATTTAGCACATTATTACTTAAAGCCTCTTGTATTTGTGGACAAATCTGACAATATGTTCAGATTCTATACTGACAGAAGAGGAGAAGCTCTAATGCTGGTGGAGGGATGAAGAGGATTAAACCTACAAAAAATCCTGTGTTTGCGTTGACGTGCAAACTATAATGATAAAAGTCGCCCCACTAACCTGCGTGTAAACAACACCCTGAATATACATTAATTTTTTCCAGCAGCTCCTTCTGTTACCAAGTAGTTGACCTCATACATATTTAGTTTCATCACATTGTATTTGCCTTTTATAGATGCAGATGCCATCAGAGCACAGAAAACTCTGATAAATAAACTAGACAAAGGAACAGAACCAGGAAGCAACCAGGCCTTTGTGACTGGTTCCAGTACAAGTTTTAAGTCCCGCCTTTCTCCTTGACAATATGAGAAACATAAAAGTACACATCCAATAATTTGTTTTAGGTATTGATTTTTGTTGTTTCATGTAATTCTTACCATCTTGCAGTATGTTAAAATGCTCATTTTTCTTTACCAGTAATTAGTTATTTCATGCAACAAGAACTATGTGCAAAAGTACTCCCTGGTTCCAGAAAATAGTCAGTAAACGGGATTCTGAGGCTTCTCTTTTCAACAAGAAAGAAGGTGAATATGCTCAGATTAGTTTGTGATCAAGTTAATGAGATAAACCAACCAAGTCTCCACTGCTGCTTTTATTTGTAATATTGAGGATCATTTTTTTCTTTCTACATTAAACAAAGTATATGTTGCACTTTTACACCCTGCACAATGTAAAAAAGGAAACAAAACAACAAAAAATGCTCTTTAGATATGTAAATTGATTAAGATTTTGCAAGTAAAAACAATTTGTGAAACACGATGTTTCCACTGTTTATAATATGTTTATGCTCCTGTGAAACTGATTGCTTGCTAGTCTTTATTTGGATTGGAGGCATTGAAACTAAATATATTGTAGGATGACATTAAAATCAAGGAGAATTATAATTTTCAGGGAAAGTATTTTAAAAAAACAACGTTGTGATTATTTTTTAGCATCTCAAGCCTGAGTTTAGGTGTTCCATGTCCAGAAGGATTCTGTTTTTAGACAACAAAAAACTGAACTGCTTAGTTCGTGAGTGGGCGGAGCTCTTTCTCAGATCAAAACCTGGCCTGATGAAGCACAGCAAGTTCCTCTGATGTCAGTCATTACTGTTAGTCCTCAGTGTTTCATGTTGTTGACATCACATGAAGTCACAGATTGCTTGATAATGAGTAAAGATAAAGATGGCAGGCACAACTAAAAAAGATGGACTTTTAGGCATGAGCATGAGCTTTAAATGGTCAATAAAGCTCCGCCCTTTAACTACTAACAATCCCATAAAACAGCAAATGGCACATTTTACAATCATGGTGTCAAAGACTCAGTATCATTTCTTGATATAATTTCCTCAGTCAACAGTATCTCTGTTTTCTGTCTTTAATCAGAAAAGAGAAAAAAAGCGTAAACACATGTTACAAAAAAAAAAAAACTAAACAAAAGTATCCAGTTTTGGTTAAGTTATAATTATCCAGTGAAGTTATTGTGTGTACCAGCTATTTTAACTCGTTCTCAGTGGTTCAGATTTTGGTCTCAATGTTGCCTCCAATTCCAGTGTAATAAGCTACTTTACCCTCGTTACCATTATGTTTGTCTTTTAGAAATGATTTCTCACTATTTGACCATTATAAAACCAAAACTAGACAGTTAATGTCACTGAGTGGCCACCATCTTTTAAAGTGCAAAGGAAAAGAAAAAGAGGTATCGCGGCCCTTTGTGGCAAACTTTCATTTGCACTAAGGGGATGTGGATTCCAGACCCTCACCATGTGCACGCCAAATAGCTGAGGACACTGTGTTGAGAGAGCTCCTCTAATCTTAAATGGGTTAAAACTGGATTAAATAACCCACATAAAGATTCTTTCAAGAGCAAAAACGTTTTCTGTAACAAAAGAGGCTCATTCGTTTGAAATGGTCTTAAGCCAGTGTGACCCTGCAGAGAAACTACAGTCCCCTCTAATTTTACACAATCCACAGTGTGTGTGACTATTTTAGCAGCATGATGAATTAGCAGATTTTAAAATACAAGAAATTACAAAGGTCTGATGGTTACCAAAATGTTAAAACATCCAGTATATCATTACAGAGCATGTGGATCCTTCTCTGCTCAGAAACATGAAATCACATACCACAAACACGGTTCAGAGCAGACCACCAAGTTTCATGCTGAGCCAGCTGGCTGTTGTGTGGCGTCTTCAAATCTGCAGGCCAGCAGGTCGGTTTTGTTTGGGTGTGTCTGACAGGCAGCCAGCTTGAAACTGAAAACCAGGCCACATGGAAACATCTGTCCTTACAGGTTCAGTGCATGTACACACTGCTCTCTACTGTAGGTAACTGGAAATACTACACACAGGGTCAAAACACACTCTCAATCTGTTTATTCAGCCTGTCTTAACATTAGAACAAGACCACCTATATATTATATAACTGAAAACATTTTATGCATGAATGTTTATTCAGCTGAAAAGTGTAAATGAGGCTTCTTTATTGTATAAATTTATTATTGTTCAAGTTCATAAGGTTAGTTGTAGGATGCATCTTTCTGAGAGATTATTTAAAATATCGATGTGTAAATAAAGACTTTTTTAAAAAAAACAGATATGTCAGTTATTCCCCAAGGCCTATATAGGCTGGGCCTCTGTTTATACAGTAATAACTGGTGCTTCTTGCATAACGAAAATATATAATCCATGTATGTCAAGCCACCTGAATTGAGTAGTCAAGGTTTTCAGTGTTAGCCCTGCAGCACACTCTGGTGGTAAACAAGCTACATTACAGCATTCTGCAGAAACTGCAAAGGTTTGGCAAACTGTATAGTTTGACTGAAGAGATTGATGAGCCAACTTTCAGCAATCAATGTGCAGAAACACAAAATCTAACTGGTAAAATTTCCCAGAAATTAATTAAATAAAGTTTAGGTCTGCTGGTATCTGTATTATTTTATTGGCTTTTACTGTATTTGTTTCTATATGTGTTTTATTGTTTAAACATTTTGATATTTCTTTATTCCTATTTTACTGTTTTGTTGTTAAGCACTTTGGTCTGCTGTATGGTTGTGTAGAAAGTATAAATAAATATGTTATGTTATGTTATGTTATGTTATGTTATGTTATGTTATGTTATGTTATGTTATGTTATGTTATGTTATGTTATGTTATGTTAAGGTACGGTACAGTAAAAAGTAATTCTAATACTAATAATAAAACATCATTGTTGTTGCAGATTTTTATTATGATTTGTCTCATTTTTCAATGTGGATACATTTCAGTTTATTAAAACTTTTGGTTATGAGTACATGATTTACCTTTAGAACAAGCATTAGCTAACTGGTAACATTAGTAATAGAATAAAAGAGTTTTTTGTTGCAGTATGGCTAAGCAAAAATAATTAGAAAAAGGCCTGATAGGCCAGCAGATATGCATCATTGTACATATAAATCCGCCTGTCGGTCGGGTTGTAACTCAGACTGGCCACTCCTGAAGATACTTTCTCTAGTGGCAATGACAGCGAGTTGATTTCCTTCCCTGTTGCTGTATCAAAGGCGTAAAACACTTCCTCTTTGTATTCATCTACATATCGAGTGGCGTACAACACCCCACACACCATGAAAGCGTTGCTCACTGCCTTCTTGAACAGCTTCGTTTCCCATGTCTGTGACACATTGACAGTCTTAGTTACATTGTCCCAAAACAGCTTGCTCACAACAAGATTACCATGGTTACCGAGAGTAGCGTAGAGCGCCCACAGTCCAGTCTCATCTGCCTCTATGTCCACATCACTGTTAGCGCGACAGTTATAATAACAATACGGAAACTTGTTGTTGAAACCCACACCGTTACCTGGAAGTGTCACTCGTTTGACGAGGTTTGTCTTCATGTCGTAGCGACAGACATCTGCAGAGCGGTAACAATTATAATACAGAGCATCACCATAAAGAACAGCACTAGGACCCTCAATGGTGCTAGCATCACTGTGGGATGGAGCAAAGGTAAAATCTCTGTGGTTTTTAGAGGCCATGAAGTCTCCATAGGTTTGGTAAACTCGCAGGGTGTTTCCATGTGTGTGGCCGCTGACAAGAGGTTGAACCCAGTAAGTGTCCTTCTGCTCTTCACCATCCATCTCTGCTTGTTTCCCCCATGAACCAGAAATGTAGCTCTTACCAAAGGGACTGACTTTAGTCATCACAGGGTCACTGATTTTAGTGATTAGACCTTTAAGGCAGTACCTGTGATTGGCTGAAACAGAAGATACCATTTCTAAAGAGCTGAATACAAGAGAATTTGGAGTAAGGATTGTTACATAAACTAGGAAAGTACAACATTTATTTTGGAAAATACCAGGCAGCACATTTAAAATTTGTGTATTGGTCCACACACACATACTCACCTTTGAAGTCTTTAGGAATTGACTTGCAGGACTGCACGTTATTCTTCAGGTAGCGCAGTCTCTCTTTCACAGTCTTCATATTAATTGTGTCTGTTGTTTGCATCTTCCGTACATCCTTTTGCATTTTACCAACCTAAGACACACACATATGCACATTGAAAAAAAAAAAAAACACTATAATTTGTGACTAGACATAGTGCTCTATTGTTTAGCCATTTTTCTTATTTTTGCTGAACCTCTTTGGAGAGTTTTTGTGTCTGGCCGTTGTTGAGATCACTGTGGACGGCAGTGATGTCTGTCTCCAGCTGGTCCAGCTCCTGGCTCAGCAGGCGCAGGGACAGCGATGTGTACAGTCCTTGATTGTGCAGGTACCAAAAAGACTGTAGTCGGGCCGTCACATTGACAACCTCGTGGTGGATCTGAGGAAGATGCTGATTGGAGATCAAAATCTGCAGGGAAACAGAAAGAGTAGCTCCAAATAATGAGACTGACAGAAACTTCTGTGGAAAAAGCAAGAAATTTAATACCCATGCAAATAACCACCTTACAGTGGTAGGTTCAAGTTCAAGTTTATTTAGAAAGAATATTGCAGCACTTTATTCAAAAGGGACTTCATGGTATGCTGGTAGTTTTCTCTGTGCAACTGAAGTTAAGTGAACATCTGGATCTTGCAGCTGGAGATCATTTTTGAAATATTTCTGATTTCTGTTCAGGAAAACTCCCAGCGTACTGATGCGCTTCACTTATCTTCTGCACAGATAGAAAAGCTGAACTGTGTCTCACCTGTTCCTGCAGGTTGCTCAAAGACTCCTCACAGGTTTCCACCTTCTGCAGCACAGACTCAAACTTCACAGTAGGGAAAGACCACATGGTGGAGTTTACCTCACACAGACACGAGTCAGATTTCGTCAGACCTGATACTCGTTGGGACTGAACGTCAGCCTGCAGTTAAACATAAAATCTTAGCATTGGACAACAGCAGGTTAAAGCTCTTTAACAAATAGAGCACTGTAAAAAAAAGATACACAAACTAAATTCAACAAAACTCCCTTGAAATGTTATAAAACAGAACTTTCTTGCGTATTTTCTGTTTCTGGATTAGTAGAAGTGTAACTTACTGTGAATGAAAGCAGAAGGAGGAGAAGCAGCAGCATTTTGGACTCTGGAGAAGTGAAGATTGGATTGACAAGAAAACAAATGTTCATCTCCTGGTTTCTCTCAGTTACTCCAAACTCACAGTTTGTTGCTCTGCTTCGTGTCATTAATGCGTCATCACTGACCAGTAAAACCACTCGCATGCATGACAATTAAAAATAGCAAATGTTAAATTTTTGAATACTTGTAGTCAGGCCAAAAGTTTCTTATTTCCCCCTTTTACTTCATGCATGACTGACTTTGAGTTAGTTCCGTAAAACATTGCAACATCAGTTCATAATTGACATACAGATGTGAACCTGTACAGCTTCACACCTGTACACCTGTTCCCTCCATACTTCTAAGTCTAGGGTCCATTCTGTTGGTTCAGAAATGAAAAACTGATGCGAATAAAGTTGTCTTGGCTGAACATCTAAAATAATAAAACTCATCAAACAAGATTTTTTTTTCTTTTTTTGTATGGTATGTATGTATACTTATATGATTGTAAGTATTACTTCCTAAGTGGACAGTTTAATTTTAACAGACTTGGAGTTACATCGTGTTTTTTAGGTGTTCCCTTCATTTTTTTGAGCAGTGTACATTGTATATTCCATAATGCTGACAAGCAACTTTAAAATTTGTTGCAGTTGCATCTCTGTATCGTTTTCATACTTTTTAACATTGAAATACAGAAGATTTATATTTATAAACCACAAAATCCAAGATTTAATCAGACGTTGCTATTTGACATTATACGTTTTTTCCTGTTTATCTTTTTTGCACGCTTGTCATTTTCTGTTCTCGAAATCTGAAGCCACATCCTCAACACCTAGATTTACTTGACTCCTCAAAATAGTTGAGCATTTTATTTCATGTTTTCGTCCTCATGTCAACCTTATCTTCATGATTTAGACAATAGAAGATTAAGATTAACATTTGATTGTCAGTTCTAGTAAGAGAAGAAGAACTCAGGTGGTAAATCAAATATTAGCTGTGATCTGACAAAATTCTGTTTATTTTGAAACATGAACATATGCTCAATATGAAATTAGAAAAAATATACTGAAATACAAACAGTTAAATATCCAGTAAAATTCGAATGACTTTATAGAATTTTGGGGGCACATATTAAATATTATAACCCGGTGTTGTGAAAGGGGACAGAGTTTAAAACTAAATATAAAATGCTGAGACGTGACAGCAATGTAGCAACCAAACAGGCTGTTATTCACTCAATTCTTTAACCAAGAGAAGATTTTTGACTCTAATTCAAGCTTCATCCAAACCTAACCAAGAATAATTTTTGCCTAAACCTACACTTGCATGTTTGGTCACGTAAGTTTTTGCTGATCATGGTCTACAGATTAAAGGTGAGTCAAAAATCTGCAACATTTTTGCACATGCACACATAAAAAATGCAGAGTATGCAATCACTAAGTGTGTTTGCTAAGATGATATTTACGGCACACCAACCGCATAATAAAATATAACATTTAAATGTCTCATTTATACTTTTGGTGGTTTTATTTGGTGGTTCTTTTGTACTTTTTGTGCAAACTGATCACTTTCTGTTCCTTAATCCTGATAGAAATTTACCGTATCTCAGTCTCCTTTTAAAAATTCTTACATATTAGTCACCCTTCCAGTCTTCCTGTGACTTCCCTTCGCATCATCCAGGCACAACATCTTCTCATTTAAATCTGCTTTCTCTAAAACTAAGAACATTTAGATACTTGAAAAATAAACTTTATGTTGTATACTCATTTAAATCTATACACTGTTAAACAAGTGATCCTACATTCTGAATTTGGAGTTTGTGCCAAAGAATTACGTTTTGTGGAGTTCTTTTGATAATATCTGAGATGCTGAAGGTGGAATGTTTGGTGTATTTGGCTTCTTAAAAACTAAAACTCTTGAAAGAGAAATTTTGCGACAAAAATTTTGTTTTTTTAAGATACAAGTTGTTTATGATTGTGAAAAAATCCCACAGCATATTTGAGTAAAATCTCTGCCCAAGACAGTTTTTGTCTTTGATTAAAAGAAAAAACTACAGATTATTTATTTTATTTAATTTGGTATCATAGGAGATGACTTTTCCAAACAAACAAACCCTGGCATAAACATGACCTCCTTGGTGGAGGTAACAACGTTACATTAGTGTAATTCATGTGGGAAA
>SSNP01000005.1:3383474-3405974 GCA_006937955.1 Pachypanchax playfairii | reverse complement strand
CTTCAGCAACCTTTTTCATTTCAGTTCACCAAGTTACAGTAAAATCTCTGTGTTCATGTAATCTCAACCACAAGTAGGAGAGCAACACCCACATCCACTTACTTACATGCAAATGATAGTGGGAGTGGCCATGAGTTAGTTACTCCAGCTGCAGAAACACCAACAAACTATGTTCAGATTCAGGAAGCTCTGCTGTCTGATCCATCATGAAGCTAACAGTCGTCATTCAACTGTGGGCTCTGTTCATCCTCACCAAGCAGGTAAAAAGAACTAAATGATAGATAGATAGATAGATAGATAGATAGATAGATAGATAGATAGATAGATAGATAGATAGATAGATAGATAGATAGATAGATAGATAGATAGATAGATAGATAGATAGATAGATAGATAGATAGATAGATAGATAGATAGATAGATGGATGGATGGATAGATGTGTCGGAGGAAACGATCTATGACTATCAGTCAGGTTTTGGCATTGCTGCAGGGAATAAGTGATGATGGATCCGGTGGACTGGACGATGATTCTGATGCCGGATCTGGCTATGACCCGCTCTATGAAATGAACAACACTGCTGTACAAACCACCATTGTACCAAACGTATCATCCATCATGCCTGTGATGACAAGTGAGTCACCAAGACTTATTTTATTGTCTATTTGCCTCAAAATGACATATAACCAAATATTATATGATTTAAATCTAAAGACAACATCTGAAATATTTCAAATGTCCCCAACAAGTTAAGATGTAATTAGTGATTCTATTCTGTCCATATGAACAGGTGTATCTCCTCAGCCTGTGCCCATGCCTCCATCACGACGTTTAGGGGTGGATTCTGGAGTTTTACCAGGTAGGCAGTGCAAATTCTCTCCTCACAACCTCCTATTTGAACACACACACTCCTCTCTCTCCAGTACACACAATAGCATTTTAGACAATGTCATGATTATTACATTTCCACTATCCACAGCTAGATTTTTAACTAATACAGTTATTTATGCTCTTCAGGATCAACTCAGCCACTGAAGGATGATGGGAGGAATGCAGCAGGGAAGAATGGGACTGTTTGGAGAGTAATTGAACTGGGAATCACTGGGGGATCTCAAAATGTTCTTTTTAATTGATCTGTTTGAAATCTTTCTTTTATTTTGTTACATGTATTTGATAATCAAAATGATCTCACGGCGGTTCTTGCAGATTCTGCATTGAAGGCAGTTTTTGTGTTAAATTATTAATACAACTGCTGCACATTTCCATTTCAGGCACCTCCTCATGAAAAGTGTGCGTGTGAGTTGAGTCTCTCAGAAAAGACTTTCCCTCATGACAAACTCCAAACAGTTGAAGGCAATGCTGCAAACTGCAACAGCCAGATCACACCACAGAAGGTAACAGGAACTCCATCCACCTGTATGTCTGTGTTATTACATAAACACTGATGTTCCTCCAGGCACTGGAGTTGGAGAGCCTGCTGCTGGGACTGGAACGACGTGTTGAACAGCTGAACAAAGATGTGTTGATCCTGGAAAAAGAAAATGATGGAGAGCTCTATGGAGTTCTTAGTCTGCACATTATAGAGAATGAAATGGTTGAAATAAACCAGCTGATGGAAAAACTCAACAGCACCACTCGGGGACATCAGCTCCTCACTACTGAAAACTTTCATCAGGTAGATTCACAACCACACGCAGCTCAGTACAACACACTGTGAGTCTTGATCTGGTTTATTTCCTGCACTGTAACAGAATTATCTTCATATATGTTTTATTTATCAAGATTTACCAGGGACTTTTGGCTTTTTGCTGCCATCTGGTGGCTAAAAAACTTGCAAGAGTTGTGAAGAACAATCAGACAAATAAATAACATTCAGAGTACTTCATAACATCAGTGGACAATTACATAAAATAATAGCATTAACATTTGAGTTTCAGCTCAAAATATTACAGAGTAGAAGTGATCTTAACATTTTAAACATTTATCCAAAATTTGTACATACTACAACAATCGGTCTTCGCTGAAAACTTTTTTACTTTGTAAACTAAGAAGCTTTAAAATGTTTTTTATCATTTGTTGTTTATGCATAACATTATGATGTCTGATGTTTCACTCAGTTAGATGTTTTGAAAGTGGAAATGCACGAGCTGGAGAAGTTTGACACCATGCAGGTTGTGAAGGGACGACTACAGAACAGACATCTGAAAGCTGCCCTGGATGCATGCAAGAGTGAAATTAACACTACTGCTGCACCCACTCAACCTCCATATGGTAATTTATACAAACCCTGAAAGATAGAGAATATTTTTTTAGGATTTAACAGAACAGATAGGCATTTTTAGAGAAAATAAATAAATTTTTTTGTGTGCCAAAAACTAGCAACTTGATCCTCGAAACTTAATACTGATAAGAAGGTGTACCAATGAATCAGACTGGGAGTCAGCAACAATGATGCTCATGTTTAAATTTACACATGTTCTTAGTCCATTTTTTGTTTCAATTTTTTAAGGTTCCTGTCAACGTGGTCCACTTCGAAATGTCACAGGACCGAGGGTCTACACTGCAGGNACAAATAAATAACATTCAGAGTACTTCATAACATCAGTGGACAATTACATAAAATAATAGCATTAACATTTGAGTTTCAGCTCAAAATATTACAGAGTAGAAGTGATCTTAACATTTTAAACATTTATCCAAAATTTGTACATACTACAACAATCGGTCTTCGCTGAAAACTTTTTTACTTTGTAAACTAAGAAGCTTTAAAACGTTTTTTATCATTTGTTGTTTATGCATAACATTATGATGTCTGATGTTTCACTCAGTTAGATGTTTTGAAAGTGGAAATGCACGAGCTGGAGAAGTTTGACACCATGCAGGTTGTGAAGGGACGACTACAGAACAGACATCTGAAAGCTGCCCTGGATGCATGCAAGAGTGAAATTAACACTACTGCTGCACCCACTCAACCTCCATATGGTAATTTATACAAACCCTGAAAGATAGAGAATATTTTTTTAGGATTTAACAGAACAGAGAAAATAAATAAATTTTTTTGTGTGCCAAAAACTAGCAACTTGATCCTCGAAACTTAATACTGATAAGAAGGTGTACCAATGAATCAGACTGGGAGTCACCAACAATGATGCTCATGTTTAAATTTACACATGTTCTTAGTCCATTTTTCGTTTCAATTTTTTAAGGTTCCTGTCAACGTGGTCCACTTCGAAATGTCACAGGACCGAGGGTCTACACTGCAGGAGAATATCCTGCTTCATATTCATATGGAGCATGGGGTAGGGACCCCAAACCAGAAGCAGGGAAGGAGAGCTGGTATTGGCTGGTAATGATGACTTCCAGCAATAGATACTCCAACTATATCCGACTTTACTCTGGTCTCAGTGCGCTCATCATTGGGGTGAGCACTCCAGGTAAAGTACCACTTTGTTTCTGGGTTTTATTATGAAAGTCTAATTGTATGTTCAGACCAAGCATGAAACAACTGTTTTGGGAGAACTCTCATCCATATTAACTCATTCAGTGACAGCCACTTTCCCCCTCAGTGCCAGAAATATTTGGCATTTTTACTGATTTTTGAAGGCCCACAGAATATTTTTTCCTATGACTATGTGAATTTTGAAACCATCAGCACAAAATGTAGTCTTTCTTCTTCCAAAAGCCAAAAAAAAAAAATGTTTCTACCTCTTTCTGTTATTTAGTAATCTGCAGTACAAAAGAGGAACGTTTAAGGACTCAGAAACTGACGTATACTCACTCTAGTGGTGGAAAAAAAGTACTACAAGTTTGACAGACTGTCAAAAAATAAAAAAGATCAATAACATTTTAAAAATAAAAATAAATCACATATGGAATTATGTCAAACAACATGTTGTTTAGCTCTCTAATTATGGTATTACTTTATTTTAAAAATTATGTTATATTATACCTTTAATGGCACAGTCATTTCAATCAGGTGTGCAGAAGCAGGAAAATATCTAAAGAATGTATCAAACCCAAGGACTGGACATTCTGACCACTAGGGAAAACTAATTTAGTAAATACTAAGAGGGAAGAAGCATCATGATTGCCTTCATAGTGACTTATTTTTCAAACTGTGCCATAATCCTTTCAATGCCTAATAAGTTGTGCAGGTCATGGAGAGACAAGTGAGTCATAATCACTTGGAATAGAGTCTAAATGTTAGAATTAACATGTATTTCTGTTTTATTTCTCAATTAAAAACTCTTAGCATTACCTTTTTTGCTTCTTCTGCCAGGTAATGTTCAGATCCACTCCTCTAACCCGACCACCAACACCATCCAGGGTCCAAATAATGTTCTATATGGAGGCGCCTTGTACTACAACTGTTACAACCAGGATGATGTTTGTCGATTTAACCTCACCGACAAAACTATCACTACCTTAGAACTACCCAAAGGAACCAGGTTGAATATTCAACTCTGTCTTTGAATTTTGAATTGAGGTGTTAGTGGAATTAACAACTTGTTTCAATGCTGTTCTTCAATATGAGTGTCTAGCTCAAAGCATAATAACAATATTCATACAGTGTTGATTATCCTTCAGTTTAACATGTTAGCATCACTTAGTTTAATTGTTTTTCAGGTATAATTCAAAGGGTAACTTCTGCCACCTTGATGAGTGCTACCCGTTCACGGACCTAGACCTGGCCACGGATGAGTCTGGAGTCTGGGTGATCTACACCACCACTCAGGACTTTGGAAACCTGGTTCTGTCCAAGGTGGAGGAGGGTGCACCACCGACACTTGGTCAAACGTGGCGCACTTCAGTTTACAAGCAGAGTGTAAGCAACACCTTTATGGCCTGTGGTGTTCTCTATGCAACACGCTACATCAATAGAACAGTGGAGGAGATCTTTTATTCTTTTGACACCACAACGGGGAAGGAGAATTTCAAGGTTGGTATCTTCATAAACAAGATGTCCTCCAACATTCAAGCTCTGAACTACAGTCCAGTGGACCAGATGTTGCATGCCTACTGTGACTCCAGCATGGTGTCTTACAAGGTTTTGTTTGGGTAAATGAGGGATTCTTTTCATTAGAGCTTGTCTTGTACTGTAAAACTTTGTCAGTGTGCTGCAGATGATTCGTTAAATGTTTGACATTACAACATATGGCTAATTGTGTTCGTGCATTAACAGTCTTGTATGTCTTTTACATTGTTTGTTCCCAAAAAAAAACAAAAACAAAAGAACTGAGGGGTTCAATAAAGCCACAATCACTGAAACTAGACAAAGCTGAAAATTGATGATAAAATACTTTCTTCATTGCCTGTATGTTAATTTACTGATGTTGTGATGATGTAAAAACCTTAAGGTCAGGCTGTGGGAGGTGGGGGTATATTTTAAACCAAACCTTGCCAACTCTCAGGCGAAGTTTGTTTCCTAGCAAAACATTTGGTTCGCCACCACATGAAGGTTTTAGAGAAGGAGGCACCCACATTAATGTTACTTTTATTTTTACAAAAAAAGTCCTATCTTCTTTTGAACTTACTGGATTTGGCATAAATGGAGTCAGCAGAGGGCGCTCAGTGATCGCATTGTAGTCCTTTCATCAAGCCCCGCCCACAGTCTCTATACCTACAAACTGTAAAGGTTCTGCCTGACTTTCCTCTAAGTTTGATCTTTTTTTTCCAAAAAAAAAGTTAATATGCACAACTAGCTGGCGTAATTATGGTAAAACAAAAACACGTTACAAAATATTGTACAAAATAAAGTCTGATCCAACACAACAAAGTGTCTTTATTTTGTTGTAATTTTGGTTTTCGTTTTTGTCAAATGAAAGCAAACCCACCACAGAGGGATGAAAAACCACAATGGAGAAATCCAGCACCAAATGATGGAAAAAGAAATAAAAGAAGGAAAATGTCTGTTTTATTCAACATGTTTGAAACCTTTACAAGATAAAGATTTAATATTGTTATAATTGTCTTTAAGCTGTATTTTCTGACACTTTGCAGATTGTTTGCTGTTTTATGTGAAGAAAGTTTAAAGTCAATGAAAACAACAAATCAGAAACTGGCCTGATAGGCCAGCAGATATGCATCATTGTACATATAAATCCGCCTGTCGGTCGGGTTGTAACTCAGACTGGCCACTCCTGAAGATACTTTCTCTAGTGGCAATGACAGCGAGTTGATTTCCTTCCCTGTTGCTGTATCAAAGGCGTAAAACACTTCCTCTTTGTATTCATCTACATATCGAGTGGCGTACAACACACCACACACCATGAATGCGTTGCTCACTGCCTTCTTGAACAGCCTCGTCTCCCACGTCTGTGACACATTAAGAATCTGAGCTTCATTGTTCCAAACTAGTCTGGTCGCCACAAGATTTCCATGGTTACCGAGAGTGGCATAGAGCGCCCACAGTCCAGTCTCATCTGCCTCCAGGTCCACATCACTGTTAGCACGGCAGTCATAGTAACAATAAGGGAACTTGTTCTTGAAACCCACACCGATTCCTGGAAGTGTCACTCGTTTGATGGCGTTTGTCTTCAGGTCGTAGCGACAGACATCTGCAGAGTTGTAGCAATGATAGTACAGAGCTTCACCATAAAGAACAGCACTAGGACCCTCAATGGAGTTGACGTGAGTGTGGGATGGAGCAATGGTAAAATCTCTGTGGTTTGTAGAGGCCATGAAGTCCTCATAGGTTTGGTAAACTCGCAGGGTGTTTCCATGTGTGTGGCCGCTGACAAGAGGTTGAACCCAGTAAGTGTCCTTCTGCTCTTCACCGTCCATCTCTGCTTGTTTCCCCCATGAACCAGAAATGTAGCTCTTACCAAAGGGACTGACTTTAGTTGTCACAGGGTCACTGATGTTGCTGATTAATCCCTTATAGCAGTATGTGTGCTGGCCTGAAACACAGAGAATATCCGATGAACAGTCTTCTCTAAAAGGAATTGTTCTGTCAAGGACCCATAAAATAGTTTGTCTCCACACTGTGAGTAATATAGAACACTTACCTCTGAAGTCCTTGGGAATCGTCTTACAGGACTCAACACTGTTCTTTAGGTGGCGCAGATTTTCTTTCACAGACTTCATGTTAACTGTGTCAGATACGTGCATCCTCTCGACATCACTATGCAGTTTATGCAACTAACACACACAAAACACACATTTACTTAGAAAGGAACCACTCACATTTGAATTAATATATTTATTATTTTTATTTAGTTAGTTAGTTTGCTGAAATTACCTTTTTGGAGAGTTTGTGTGTCTGGGAGTTGTTCAGCTGGGTGTGAATTGTAACTATATCTATCTCCAGCTGACTGAGCTCCTGGCTCAGGAGGCGCAGTGACAGAGCTGAGTACAGGCCTTTATGGTGAAGGTACTGATAGGGCTGCAGTCGAGCGCTCACATTCTCCACATGAGCCTGTATTTTAGGAAGACGCTCACTGGAGATCTTCACCTGCAGGAAAAAAAATAGAAACTCCAGTTTTAAGTTCTTGTGACCAAAAACATGTAAGTCTGAATGATGTGCAGAGTACGGAGCCCCTAAGGGGACATATCAGAATCAGAAAAACACAAATTAGCACAAATCTAAAAATTACATCATCCTACTCAGCTCAGGTTTTGCACAGTGATGTGTTTCAGTTATGTTTCTTTCATGGTCACTGCGCTTTTTGTGTCTTTTAGTTTCCTTGATTTCATCAAATAGCTTTTATTCCTAAACCTGAAATGTTGATTGTTTGCTGTAGCAGTAATTGTTGTGAGTTCCTACCTGGTCCTGCAGGCTGCTCAAAGATCCTTCACAGTTCTGGACCTGCTGCAGCACAGCCTCGTATTCCAGAGCAGGAAAAGACCACATGGTGGAGTTGACCTCACAGTGGCACGATCCGTTCATCTTCAGGCCAATCACACGTTGAGATTGGCTGTTTTCCTACAGTTACACAAAAACACTGCTGTCATTTAAAGTTAGAGGTTATCATAAAGTTTAGACAGAATAAAATCTCATTTTTATGTCATAAAATTCTCCATCCAGCATGTTTTTCCCCCCTTTAGTTGTGATGAATTAATTTGAAGTGTAACTCACTGTGGATGTCAGCAGGAGCAGCAGCAGCAGCATGTCTACAGCTGGAGAAGGTAATGATGAATACCACCTTCTTCTTTTCTTTCTCTACAATATTTAAAATATGCTTTCTGGTGATTCATATATGAGCCAACACATGGAAGATTTTCTGAGGATGTGAAACTCCAAAAAGTGAAATTATGGAGTTTTCACAACAACTTTGGTTTGACGCAGTAGTTATTAATTCCTGTTTCATTTATGAAAGAGATGTTGTTCTATTATTTAGTAACATCTTGTTGTATTATTCTACAAAAACACAGCTTCCTGTTCACATGAACATGTTACTGAAAACCTGCATCAGTGTTACCAGGACTGCTGACTCCAGCTTTGAACTTCTATTTTTTCCAGCTTTTATATCTTTAAGAAATTAAAACAGTCAAAGTGTCTCTTAGTTGTGATTTAAGAAAAAGGAAACTTTTCTCAGATGTATTTTAACATGCATGTTGGAATCTGGAGTATCAGGAAGAAACCTGCAAAAAGAAGAAGAAGAAAACATGCAAACTTTATGCAGAAAAGCTTCTGCAGGGCAGTCAAACCTTCAAAACTGACCATTTTAGAGTGGCCTTTTATTGTGGCCAGACAAACTGTCAAATCAATATACCACTTTCACAAGATAATCACTGTGTTGACCTAATAATAATGTGCAAATTCTATACCTTCAAAATTTACTTTCTATTAGATTCTTTCTCATTTCACAAGAGAGAAACGATATTTCAGTGTATTTTTTAACATTTCTCACTGATTCCAATTCTGTCAAAATTGCAAATTCACACAAGAAGTTATTTCAATCAAGTCAAAGTCATTTTATATCCTCGTATTTTTCAATTCCTTGAGCTGAAAAGTGAGTGTACAGATAAAAGGGTAAATAAATAAGATCAAACATCAATACAATTATATGATAGCAGTATTATTAATTATTAAAAAACTATTTTCTACAGAGATAGAAAAATTAAAATGTTATGCTGTGATAATTACAATAAAGGGGTTAATTTGCAGTGAGTTCTCAAGGCAGGATAATGTCACTCAGCACATATTTGTCAGGAAGAAATGGAGTAATACGATATTTCCCAGGCCTAAAAGTTTATTAACTTCTTTCTTGAGCAATTACAGAACCGAAAATGCTTTCTTGCAAATTCATCCCCCCTTGGGCCTCAAACGTGTGTATTAGTATGATGCGAACGTGCAGTATGTTTTCCTTAACAGGTAAAAACAAAATGTCCATGTTGCCGCAATGACAACCACACAGAGGAAGTGAAACTGGCTCATGTGCCTCAGAAATTTATGGGAGTGTTCACAGGATAGTATCTGCTGCTGTAGTCCAACACATCTTCCAGACCTGCTCGCTGATCCACCATGATGAAGCTGTATGTGATTGTTCCTCTGTGGGCACTGATCACAGTCACCCAACAGGTAGAAAAACAATAAATTATAATATTTTATCATTTGTTATAAATTATTTGTTTATTTTATAACTTGATTTGTTTTTTCTGTTCTTTTAGACACCAGTAGAGGGTAAGTGTGCCTGTGAGTTCATCAGCAGAGAGAAAACATTCCCTCATGACAAACTTAAAATTTTGGCAGATAGTGCCACAGACTGCAACAGCAACATCACTCCTCAGAAGGTCAGTCAGTCTCCTGCGTGGTGTTCAGAATCCTATATGGTCATGCTAATGGAAGTACCTGGTGTTCCCACAGACCTTCGGGTTGGAGAGTCTGCTGCTGGGTCTGGACCGACGTCTACCTCAGCTGGACGAGGATGTGCAGATGCTGGAAAAGGAGGACGATGGAGAACTATATGGAGTTCTCAGTTTGTATGTCATAGAGAACGAACTTGCTGAGATTAAACAGCTGATTGAGAAACTCAACAGCACCACGTTGGAACACGAGCTCCTCGTTGATAACACTAATCAGAAGGTACATTCATATCCACAGTTTGTTTACTGCTACTACTTATAACGCTTTCAACAGAAGGACATGCACAGGTTTACAAATTCTGGAGTATCTCTTTGCATAAATTAAATAATTTTTAGTATAACAGTTGACAAGAACATTAGAAATAAAAGATCTGACCTTATCTGACACTAAAAGTAATAAAGATTTTAAAAATAAATAAATCTTTTCTGAATCCTTGTGTAAAGTTGAATGACTTTAAAATATACAGATTCTGTAAACTGTGATGGAAATAACAGAACAGTCGTAGTCTTACAGACTACAGAGCGTCTCACCACTACTATCTATAGATTAAGGGTACTACTCCTCCTAATTATTTAATTTAGAACTAATTTAAAAAAATATTTTCTCAAAGTTGGCTTCTCTCTGCTGCCTATTGATTTTAAAATATATATTCTTTTCTTAGTGACAGTTTTTTAGTCCAATTTCTGAAATGTCCTTGTTCTAATAAAGACCAGCTAAAAAAACAGAATTCCATATAAAACACTAACTAAATAAAACTAAATAATCATGAGTAAAATGTTTAAGGTTTCTCATTTTTGCATTATGCATTAAAAGTTGAACAAAAACAACTATTTGTTTTACTTTATTTTCTTTAAAATGTTATAATCAATCCTAGTTTCAGAATCCTCGTGTGTCTTTCTGTCTCTAAATGTTGTCAACAGTTCTGCTGTAAACCAAAGAAAATCATAACGAAGAACAGTAAAGAAATAACGATTGACATCATGAGGTTTATTATGATCATCATAGAATATTTTTTTCAAAATAATTGAGGAAAATCAATTAGTAAACGTTTTCTTCCTCACAGACATTTTTACTTTGTTAGTTGAGGTTTTAGTTTTTTTTACCAAACTGTTGTTTTTTGTAAAGACTCACTGGTCACAAAGGCCTTAGGCCATCCATGTACGCTCAGTTTATAATAAACACTGTCTGTTCTTTCTCAGCTGGAGGATGTGAAGGAAGAGATGGAGGAACTGGAACAATTTGACACCATGCAGGTGGTGAAAAAACAACAAGCCAACCAGCGTTTAAAGAGAGACCTGGAACATTGCAGGAACAATGAACTTGATTCAACCCCTCAACCCACTCAGCCTCATGATGGTAAGTTTTAAAAAACATTCTGGACCCTTCTGAACATCACAGGAAATAGTTTACATCTTGTTACTTGTTTATTTATTTATTTACATTCTTCAGATTCTTGTCCCTTTGGCAAATTTGTGAACATCAGCAAGGCGAGGGTCTACGCAGCAGGAGAGTATCCTGGTTCATATAAATATGGAGCCTGGGGTCGGGATCCCAAACCAGAGGTGGGGAAGGAGAACTGGCACTGGAGGGTCATGATGACTTCCAGCAACAGATACTCCAACTACGTCCGTTTCTACTCCACCCTGAGCTCCTTAATTATTGGAACAAGTGTCCCAGGTTAGAAACCGAACAACATCAGCATGTCAGTAATAATGACAACCTCTAGGATTCAATAGGAATAACGGATAAGAATTTGGCAACATATCAACTTGGTGCATTAATGTGGCTCAGAGAAATAAAAAACAAACAGTCGTTTGTGCAACAAAGTATTGAAAAGATAAAGTAAAAGAAATACTAATTGTTTACTTTTGTTTTTGTTCTTTTCAGGAAACGTTCTGATCCACGCGTCTAACCCGACCACCAACACCATCCAGGGTCCGAACGTGGTTCTGTATGGCGGCAACTTGTACTACAACTGTTACAACCAAGATGCTGTTTGTCAATTTAACCTCACCGACAAAAGTGTTTCTACAGTCCAACTACCCAAAGGAACCAGGTTTGTGTAGAACTCAAATAAAAGTAGAAGTATTTGTTACTGACTGTCAGTCATCTCTGCTTTGTTTTTCAGGTATAATTCAAAGGGTAACTTCTGCCACCTTGATGAGTGCTACCCGTTCACGGACCTAGACCTGGCCACGGATGAGTCTGGTGTCTGGGTGATCTACACCACCACTCAGGACTTTGGAAACCTGGTTCTGTCCAAGATGGAGGAGGGTGTGCCGCCAACGCTGGGTCAAACATGGCGCACTTCTGTTTACAAACAAAGTGTCACCAACACCTTTATGATCTGTGGTGTTCTCTATGCAACACGCTACGTCAGTAAAACAGTGGAGGAGATCTTTTATTCTTTTGACACTAAAACAGGGAAAGAAAACTTTAATGTCGGTATCTTCATGAACAAGATGTCTCCAAACATTATGTCCTTAAACTACAGTCCAGTAGATCAGATGCTTCATGCATACTGTGACTCCTACATGGTGTCTTACAAGGTTTTGTTTCAAAACACAATCTTCTCTTCTTGGTAATTTTATTGCAGTAAAAGTAACATTAATGCTGCCAAAAAGAACTGACCTTGGAGGCCATTATTGATTATTGATTATGGATTCTATCTGTAATAAACATTTTCTCTTTTGTGTTGAAGTTTTCTTGCTTGAATGTCTTGAGTTGCTGTTTTGTTCATTTTGACAGATTTTTAAATCACTGGGACTTAAAAGGCTCCTAAACTGAAGAGATGAACCTAAAGTAACACGTAACAGAAACTTAATGTTTTAAATTTGTTTATCCCCAGTATGTCATAAAGACATTGTTTTGGTTTTTTGATAAAACTAAGAAAAATCCAGAAAGTAAAACAGTTAGACAGTAAATAAGGATTCAGCATTTCTCAGGTCCGGTTTCAGGTCTTTGATGGATTTTGTTGCTGTTTTTATTTTAGATGCCATTCATTTCTGTGTTTTATTTGATTGGTTAAATGGCTCAGTTATTTGCACCAGTGAAGGAGTGAACGAATGGCATATAGTGTGCTGCTTAATTTTAAGTCAAAATATTCAGATTTTTGGTAAAACTTTGTGTTCAGGCTCCATTTATTTACAACAACAATCACAAAATGATTCGACACCTGAGTTCTCAAATTCTGACATTAATGCTTTATTTCTTACTTGTTACTTGATCAGTACACGAACAGAGACAACTAACTTTGTATTTATATAGTATATATATATAATATATATTTAAATTTTACAATACACATCTGAATGACAATGAAGCAGGTAAGAGTCTTTTCTACAGTTGTGAATAGAAACAAGCTAACAGGGAGGACTCCCACAATATAAAACAAGTAAACTAAAGAACTTATTGCTTCATACAAATGAATTATAATGGCAGTAAGAAGAAGCATAAGAGTAGTAGTAACACATTTATCAAGTTCATTATACCAAGATGATGTTACACCCTACAGTTACCTATAAAAAACTCAAGGAAGAGAAACAAAAATATGATTTCTCACATTACAGAAGTATTAATGTTTGGTACTGGTAACCTGCTCTATAAATAAAAACTATCTACAAGAGCAAGGAGGATCAAGGTCTATACAAACTGATCCAGCTTATAGGAGCTGTGGATCTTCAGTAGTCAACATTATTTGTTAAAGACCTTGGAGAGGGAAGTAAAGGAAGGAGCTGGGTTTGATGTCAAAAATGTGGGGGCAAAGATAAGAAGTACAAACCAGAGTGAGAATGAGGTGTAGGTTGACAATACTGTACAGCACTTCAAAAAGAGACAAGATACATTCAGGAGCCCCCCAGGCAGTGTGGGTAGAAATTCTGTAGGAGGAAACCAGAGTGTAGATGGCAGGAAATAGCTTTGTGAAGAGAAGAAACACTAACAGATGATCGTACACAAACGCCGCTACATGCAACCGTGAATGTTAGTGAAACTGATCGCAAGGTGTTTGATTTGAACTCATCATCTCCCTCTTCCATGTCATTTAAACATTATTCTACCTTTTAAATATATGAACATGACTTCAACTCTCATGCTTCAACAAATTCACATTCTTTTCATTTAACATTCATTCAACTATACAATATTTCACGTAGGAATCTGTCTCTGATGTACTGTAATGATGAACATTCTTCTTTGTTGTTGAAAACTGAAACATAAAGTGGTACATGACTCTCTATCGCCCCCTGGTGCTCAGAAACATGAATACAACACTACCAACATCTTAGAAAGTGACTTCAGCTGATAGCCCTTTAGTGTGCCGCTGGGTTTGCCTGTGAGAGCCGGGGCACCTTGTGATTTTTTTTAAGGGGAGGGTTTTTAAGGTGGCTGGGGGTTGCCCTACATTCTCAGCTTGGAGCCCAAATGGCACCAAAAAAGCCCCGCCCCTGACAGGCTACCTCATACTATTGCACACCTCAGTGTTTGGAAGCTGCACTGCTTCCTGAAAAGGATCAAAGTTTTTACTTTAACTCAAGTAAAATAATTAAATGATGAAGACTGCACATTAACACACCAGGGAACGCCATGTTTGGTCTCCTAAAAGGTGATCCGAGATGAAAGCAGACAACAGTACACGTCTTTTCTGGTCTAAATCTACTCTTGCTGTTTGTGCACGACTAAAAGAGCTAAACTAGAACATCAAAACACCCACTGACCACGTAGAAAAAGATTCTTTATGAGTGAATTTTGTGTATTTCAGTTATATCTTTGGTGCAATTCCATTACAAAACCTAGCCCACGCAGCTTTCCATCTAGTGTGTGTGTGTTGTTGACAGCTTGTATGTAAGTGTGTGTGCAGGTGGGCAGCTTTGGTATCACCGTGCAAAGGGGCTGGGCGCTGTAAGGGAAGTTCTTTGCAGCCTTCCCAGAAAAAGTCAGTTGTGTTGGTCCTGCCTCGGTTCCCCCCGGTCCGTTTTGGTTTGGGTCAGAATGTGATTGTCAAGTTAGAGACCACAAAGAGCCGACAATGGTCAGAACCACATCCATGCAGTGAAGCTACAAACTGATGACAGTGGTTGCATCTACGGCTCTACACATCCATCTAGTTTATCTAATGAACAATTCCCTATTACTGGACACTACTCATTCTAAAATGCCCTAAAAATCACATTAACATGCAAAATACGTGTTACTTCTATATTATGTTCATGAAGTAGATTGTCTTTAAAATGAAATGACACACAGATTAAAGCTGCATTCAGCAACATTGTTCTAATATGGAACCAAATAAGATTAATAAGGGGAAATTTGGAGTTCAATAACAATTTTCCGTCTTTATACCCTCATTAGATTGTAACAAAATCTCTAAATGGATTAGAGCTTTCTCCAAATGAACCAGATTTTACTTGGACATTTGGCTTGATATTCATCTTGAGGGGGAAAGAAGAGCTTTATTAAACACACGTACTAGCAAACGCTAAAGAAACTCAAATTTGATTTTATATTATAAGATATTTCCTGCTAGATTTAACAACATAACATTTACATACTAATAACATGTTTACTAGCTTTCATATTAAATGTTCCAATTATTCATGAATTTCACCTGTATTTATCCAACTCCAGCCTATAATAAGAAGATCAGACAGTCTTTTTTTCAGCTTAATAAATCAACTATTTTTTATCTCTTTTTAACATGTAAAATTTTGTGGGTGTGGTTTAATGAACTGACTAAAATCTGATTCACATTAACCCTAACCCTCTAATAAAAGCATTAGTTTTCAAGTTTTTTATATCACTAGGGTGATAATTTCAAACACGTGCTATTATTGTTATTATTATTATAAATAACTACGTCTCACATACTTTAACAATATGACATTTCCTTCTTTTTTAACACCAATATGTTGCCCATGTCACATTGGGGTTAAATAAAGAACACGTTAGTTTAAATAAACAAGCTGCAGAAACAATCAAGATTCATTAAAAAAACTGACTTACATGCTTGAAATATTATCTCCAGATTGTCATCTTGCGCAAAATAATAATCCAACCACTTCGGCCATTTTCTCTAAATCTTTGCAATATCAAAGCTCCCTGTGGTGTTTTGCTGAGCGTAAACAGATTCAGGTTAAATATCACTCTGTTAATTCTTAATTTTACTTTTAAAGTTTTAAAACAAATTCCACTTTGTGCAGCTTTAAATCAGTGTACAGTTCTCTAACTATGCTCTAAAAAACGAGTTGATCTACATGTGAACTCAGCTACTATAAGACTGTAATGTTGTCTGTTCAACTCTGGACACGCTTCCCCTTGTGATTAATAGTCTGTCATGAAAAGACATCAGCATCCTTAAAAGACATCAGAGAGAGACTCAGAATTTCCCACAATAAGCACAAACTACTTTCAACATGCATGACACTTAATCTGTTTTGAATCTTTTCCTACACGGCACCCCCTAAAAGTTCTGCTTTATTTGTCATATCTGACACTTTCACCTTCACATCAAACATTAACAGCAGCTTTTTATGAGATATTGCTGTGCAGATTTTTTTAAAGACGGGGTTACTTTGTGTGTGTGTTGAGGGGGATTGGGGGGGTGGAATCAATAGGGCGCAGGCAATAATGTGGAACACTTAGCAAACACAAGAATGACACTTCAAGAACTAAACCAGCAGGTTAAATCTTTAAGTGTTGGGCAAAAGAGGGTTGAGGTGGATATTTAAAGGTCTGTTGGGTGTGTTAGTCGCATTACGTATGGTATTTTACAGTGATAAAAGAAAGAAAATGGCAGATAAAGAGATCTGGAGGAGAAACATGAAGACAGGAACTCCTGTCGTCTCACACACTTTCTCAAACTGAATTATTTTTTTCTCCCTCGTTCCCTCCCTCCCTCCATCCCCTCCACCTCCCATTCCTTCCTTCTTTCTGTGGCTCTTCAGCAGGACACCTCCATGGTCTGGGTGACTGCGCCGACTCCCTCAGCGCTCTCGGAGTTGGTGCAGGCCCGTGAGCGGGACCCCTCCCCAGAGCCAGCGCTGGTCAGGGAGGCCGTCCTGGAGCGAGCCAAGCGGGTCATACTGGCTGAGGGCACTAAGAGGAAAGTAGAAAAAAACAAACAAACAGAACAATTAGATATTGTTATTTATAAAGAATAAGAACGTGTAATCTGTTGATGTTGAGGGAAAATGTAGGGAGTTCATGCTAATGTGGATAACTAAAAATATATTCTCTGTAACTGGTAAAAAAAAGGTCAGTTCACTGGATCACATAATGGAAATGATTAGTTAGAAATTTAAATTAAACAGCTAATGTGTCTACGTACAGACACATTGTCAGCACAATGTTAGCTCCATGCACTCAGGGCTCATCTATGGAAATTACATGATAATTTTAAGACTTTATTTTATAATTTATTCTTCATAAATACATTTAAGTCAGAAGGTTGATTTAAGAGTGTAAAAAAGTGTTTGTTTATTCTTTATTTTTTAGAATGACAGGTGGGTTGACATGCTCTGACAGAACAAACTGACACATAAAATAAGCAGAGATGAAAGAAGTCGTCTCATCTGTATCACACAAAAATATTATCTCTTGAGCGCTTTGTGTTAAGCTGTACAAACTACTCCTGCCCAAAACGACACAACTCTCACAAACAGACAAGGTGTGTTAGAGAACTGGAAGACTGTGCTTTTAAAAAGCAGCATTTCTTTTTTTTTGTGGTTTGTAATTAGCTTGTTTTTGAGAGATGAAGTGACAGTTCAAAGAGCCTGTGTGTCATATCCAAACATAAAACCCACAATTCATCTGACTTATCGTGACAGAATCAGTCCAAGTCTCATAAAAACAGAATATCTGGACTGTCTGATTATGATACATGAGATTTCTTCAATATTTATAGATTTCACAGATAAATACTTTTTTAAAGTCTGTAAAATAGTTACTGTCATTAATTTATATATATTGGTATGCAACAAAAGCTTCAAGTTGCATATTTTGAATCTCAGTGGGATAAATCTAAAAATGTACAAGTAGGTAGTGTAATTTTTATTTTTAAGTTTTTCAATAATATTTTGGTTTGTTATGAACTTGGTTCATATAGGGCTTTGCTCAAAGCTAGCATAACGCCATGCATAGAGCAATATTAGAGATGCAATGAAGAAGGAATGGGGAGGGACGGGTGAGGGCAGTATATTTTTCCACTGAAGGAAAAATTGTGTTTAATAAAACAACAATGGGGTTTAATGCTCTTGGGATAAAGGAAAGAACAGAAATGAGAACAAAAACAGAAAAAACAAACAAAAAAAAAAAAATCACAGCCCAAACTTATTATTAAAAACCCAAGAGATGAACCAAAAAACAAAACAAAAATGCCATCGAACAGGGCAGCAGTAAGAGTTCAGAGCTGAATGGGAAGGAGGAAGTACCTGGCCCTCCACTCAGCCTCCGATCCTTCACATAAGCGACTGAAAGAACGGGGCAAGGAGAACAGAGGGCAAGATTAACACAACTCACCTCCCTCTGCATGAAATACATCATTCAGTAATTCCTACAACTAAACTCCTGTGAAATAACTTTTCACAAAAGAATTATTACTAGAAATATTCATAAATAAACCAGAATTTACTGGCTAACCTCAGGGTGTAAAATCAGATACTTACTGTAGCCCATTCCCTGCAGGAAATACTTGAAGGCTTCGGTCAGCTTGCCAGGCTAAAAGACAACATGTTAGTTTTCAACCACTTAGAGTTTAAACGTTGCATTCAGTGGTCTGTCTGATTGTTGGTTATTTGACTTTATTTTATTTAATTGATGAGCAGTAGTAGTTGTTACCTGTGTGAGCTGGGGAAGTCCACCAGAGTCAGCCATCTGCCACGAGAGGAGATTAACCATTAACTGAACCCCTGATAGCTCACACTGTTGTTTTTATTAGTTTCAGTGTTTAGCAACAAGCAACTACAGTTAAAACTGTAAAAGTCAGTTTTTTCTTTATTTTAATTCCCATATGAACTGAAACGTGATCATTTTTAGATCTAACTTTGAGTTGAAGTCTTTAGGTTTTTATCTTACTTTAACTCATGTGTGTGAGCCATTTTAAACATTCTCGCAGGGCAAAAATCTGATTTCTTGTCAGAACTGCTAGAGAGAAAATGTCTTTGTTTAAATACATCTACAAAATAATAAATATCTTTGACACTATTACCTAAATTTTATGTCTGTATAAATAAGTCTGATAACATTCAAAGATTTTTGTATGTGTCATTAGTTAGAAACACAAAAACTAAAAAAATTCCCTTCAGAATTCAAGAAACAACAACTCAAATAAGAAAGTTGAAACTTTTTCCTCTGAATAAAGTAATTTTAAAGTTAATCCCCAGCAGCTCTGTGAGATTGGGATTAAGAGTTACCTTTAGGAAGGTGGTGTTGGTTGGGTCCAGTTTGGAGTTGCACTCAACCTGAAAGAGAAGAACAAAAAAGATTTGAGTTAAATGAACCAGAATTTTTGCAAGAACAAGCTGCAGATTATTTCCTCAGATTGTATCAACAGACACTCGAACATGAACTAATACTGCTGTGATGAAACCTCGTAAGTAAAAATACAAAAAAAATGAATGAACTCCAGGCAAAAGTTGCTATTAAGCGGAACTTGTATAATGTTTACACAGAGATTGAATTAGTCTGTGTGTGTGTCGCTGACCCAGATTCTGCAGTGTGATGCAGAGATGAGTCAGCCCAGCCGGCTGAGATTCAGCCGCATTGTGCATACACACAAATTAGACAGATGTGTACAGATACTCACACTTAATGCATGACTGCTCAGACACGGTCACACAAAGAGAACATCATGCAAATCACAGCTCATTTCACTCTGATGCATTTAATCCTTTATACCAGTTACGAAATAAAACAGGTTTTTCCTAAGCAAGGTAATAAATTGAATTGAACTGAATTAAAAATTGAACTATGAAACAGCTATAAATAAATAGAGAAATAAAAAAGATAAGGTAAAGATTGATGCATTTCTCTACATAAATATTCCATTTCCCTGTTTATGAAGTGACTCTGCAGGAAGTCTTGTATAAAATGTTGTATAATTGGGGCCAAAGGCAGCAGCTTCATCATGTCAACAATTATTAAATATTAACATGACCTCCATCTGTCATCCTCAATAATGACCTCTGTGTACGTTGCCCACGTCTTCCCTCTCCTCCTCTTTGTGTTTGTACTACTTTTCTTTCCGTAGGAAGTTTGATAACAACATTCCTCTGTGTCCACTTCTGCTGCTTTCATCTGACAGATGAGTGATTTCATTTAAATCTGAGCGTGAGGCAGATTAACTGGTGCAGAAGGGTACATATCTGGGCCACTCCAAACCAGGAAACCCCAGAGACACAGCAAGACCATCTGTCCACCAAAACACACACACGCATAGACCTTCAGTGTCAAAACACACTCGCATGGACAGATACAGCATCCATGAAGAGGCAGGAGTGTTATACAGGAACAGAACCTGGTCTCTATACTGGCTGACCTGTTTCTGTTTACCTGAATGAAGACAGTCACTAAAACAGTAAAACATAACGCAGAGTAACGGAAGGAGGGGAGGGTCTGCTACTCAAAGATCTCCTAATATCATCTAGGCTGAGATATCAGAAAGAAAAAAGACGTCAACACGGCGGTTCTGTGTGGTGAGACCAGAATTTATATACAGCTCTGGTTTACTTTACTGAGGTCACGCACCCTGTGTTCCTAGAAGATATCTTACACTCTCAGAAATAATGGTACAAAACAAAAACAGTTTTGTTACTATAGGTAATTTTTTTTAAATGTTCCCTCAGAAGTACAGTATAGGTCTTTAAGAGGCCAGAAGTGTCCCTCTAAGGGTTCAAACTGATATAAAGTACAAATTTGTACCCTTTCAACTTACTGCACCTGGAAGCCTGACCAATGCTGGTTAATCATTTTATTAAGTTCCGTCCATCATTTTTAATATTATGTTTTAAATGTTGGTTTTAGACTTCAAAAAGTGGCAGAATTTTACTGTTTTACTGGTAAAACTTCATAAAGTACAAAAATGGACCTGGACTAATGGGTACAGAAATGTCTCTCAAAAAGGAACAACACCCAGCAACAAGAATTTGTACCCTTTTAGGTACCCTTATTTTTTAGAGTGTGCTTTTATTTACTCACTACCATCATGATAAACCTCCAAACATTCAGTCATTTCAGTCAACCAAAGTAAGCTAATAAACATATTTATTATTTTACATGAGTTGAACTTTCTATGTCTGAACAACCAACATGAAGTATGATGTAAGACTCACCACTCCCTCCTCAGCAGGAGCGTTATCTCCCACAACCAGCATCACAGGACACCTACAGACAATCCATCAAAACTTATAATGAACATTCTGAATCTGCTGAGTTCACATGATTCTGTTAATCATCTTCATTTGTATTTATTTATTTATTGGTCTGTGAAAACAGAGTTTGAGAACTCACTTCAAGGTCTTGGCGTTCAGTGCTGTACCGCGATTCATCTCCAGGTCCCTCCGACTAAGAAGAGCAAAAACATAATTAATTTAAAAAAAAAAAGACTTCTGGTGTTTGATGCCACAGTAGAACAAACCATGATGTTTATTCACCTGTTGTACATGTTCCAGAAGAGCTGCAGGTTGTAGTGGTTGATGGAGTTGTTGATCTGTTGTCGGTAGCTCTGAACTAGTTCTGTGTTGCTCACCAGTTCCTCCTACACACACAAATACACACAAATAAACACAAATACACACAAATACACACAAATAAACACAAATACACACAAATACACAAAAATAAACACAGGATTTGAAAAGACGAAGATTTGCAGATTATGTAGGTTTCAATCTAAACAAAAACTGTACAACAAAAATAAGACTTTTTCAAATTAAAATATAACATTTTAACACTTAAACTATTTGAACAATCTAAGTAGGATACATTTGGATAAGGAGTTACCTGACTGAAAAGGTGTGGCAGCACAGTATCTGGGATATTGCTGGTCAGACCTGACAACTGAAGAAACAACAGGGAGACGTTTTACTGCTCACTTTTACTACAAAAACAACATTTGACTTCATAAAGGTTAATAAACAAACAAACAAACAAACAAACAGAGGTACCTTGGAGGCAGCCCAGTCAATCCATCCTTTACCATTTGGATCGATGTTGAGCAGAACTAAACCCTCCACCTGGTCCGGAAAGATGAGCTACAAGCAGAAGACAGACGACCGGCAGGTAGCAGGTTACTACTTGTTACTAGAATGTGTTACTATCTTATGAAGCAAAAGTATGAAAATAGTATGAAAAATCTGCAAGCTCTATATATCTACATCCCTATCTAACCTGGTGCAGTGTCCATTTGGCTGTTCCTGTTATTTTATTACACTATAAAAAAATAAAATTGCTTTTTAAAAATCTTTTTCAAAAGATCCTGCAGCTACAGCGAGACAAGTGTTTTATTTTTACATTTACAATTATAAGTTTAGAAAAATCAGAAAACACAAAAAATATCATATTTTTGAAATTGTGTTTGATTCAGTTCTTTATAAACAGCTTATAAAACCTGCACAACAAGAAACTTACAGCAAACTTAGCCAGAATATAAGCTCCAGCTCCAACGCCGATCCCAACGATACTCTTGAATCTGAATGAGAT
>SSNP01000005.1:3316989-3383240 GCA_006937955.1 Pachypanchax playfairii | reverse complement strand
AACAACTTGTGTTTGTCTGGTTGGATATGAAAACATGATGAAGAGTCAAGAGAACCGACCCAAAGTGCTGCACCACAGTGGGCAGCATCCCAGCCAGCTGATCCATGGTGGGATACTGGAACCTGTAGAAAAGTTTAACATTTTAAACTTGAGTGACACAGAATTATATTTGATTCTCAAACTTCACACTTTGAGAAACCGAATGTGACAACCGTTGTTTGAAAATGTGTTTGGAAATAAACTGGATCGAAATTTATTTTATTGAACTAGATGAAGGAAATTAAATAAAAAAATACAAATTCAAAACATGAATAAACCAATAAATGTTTGGTAAATATCTAAATGTAAACTCTGACTGACTTAAGTAAGAAAGCGTCTGTGTAGTAAACACGTGTCTCGTACCCTTGAGGGAACTGATCAGCTCCAACCTGCTGCCCCGGAGCATCGACATGACAAATCACAAAGTGCTTGGTGATTTCCTGCATGTCCTCATTATTAAAGAAAGGATTGAAACACAGCTTGTCTGCAAGAGAGTGAAGAACAGAGAACAGGAAATAAGCACAGGTGAGATGGAGTGATTGGACGGGGGGACAGGAGCAGAGGAATGTGGACTCAGCTGATCCTGAGACACTAAAGACGAATCTGACATTCAGGTTTTATACGTCTACAGTTTTACACTCTAAATAATTAAACAGTCAGTCATAATAACGATTAAACCTGTTGAATTGATTTTACTAAGAATAATTGAAATGAATTATACTAATATTAAAATGAGAAAATCTCTTTTGCTCACACTGGAAAGATAAACTCATTTCTTTTGAGAGTGACTCACTGAGGATTACTTTTAAATGTGGAGCCGTTTGTCCGGAAGCAGAGTGGAAAACATTCAACTCTGAAACAGCTTTATGTACATTGTCAGCTCTTCCTGTGGCCTCCTCCCACTGGCGCTGAAGTCGACCTACTTTCTGCTCATGTGTGTCTGAATTTGTGAAGCCATGCAGCAACTCTGTTTCTTCTGCAGCTTGGTAATTAAACAGCCCAATTAACATGACAGCTGGGTTAGAGATGACAAGCAGGAGAGGTCAGGGAAGGTGGACGTTCAGCTTTAACCAAAGAGATGATTTTGCTCTGGGAGCATCAGTGAGGTGAGATGTTTCTCATCAGGAACAAGCTGAATCATCAGTCAGTTGCCCGCCTACTGACTCCATGACCTACTTTCTCCCTCTTTACTTTCTCTATATAAAACTCTCTTTCATTTTCTTTCATCCTCATCGTCTGTGCTGTCAAATTTAATACTTCATTTTCATTATCTCCAATAATTCCCTCTACTTGACGTCTTTTCTGCCTTTTTTAAAATCCACCCTCGGCTTCCTCACATCTAATCCCCTTTTCTTCATTTCAACTTCCATTTTTTCCTCCTTGTCTTCTCTGGTTCTCGTTACTGCAGCGTTTCTGTTCAGCAGACTGCTGCACCATCTGCTCATTAGGAATCATTTCTTTGGAAGAATAAACTTCCACCAGTTTTCTGTGATGCATTTTTTTCTTTCATTTTATTATATTTTCCATGACGGCGTGCTGCAGTCAAGTAATTTTTCGACTCGCTATAAATATAAAAATTAATGTGACTTTCCTGCAACAGTACACGAGTTTTATTCTTTTGATGTATTTTAAACATTACAACCTTTTTACTTACTCGTTTTCCTCTTGTGTTGTATATAAAAATGTGCATGTTTCACAGATGGGGACAGTGAACAGGACCAGAAAAGCAGCATACGACCAAACAACAACAACAACAGGCAGAAATCTGCAGTCATGCCAGCAGAGCTCCCAACCCCCCACCATCCTCTTCCACTTATCACAGCAGCGCCGCAGTGCTGCTGGCTGGCCCCGCCCACCTCTTTCTGCAGGATAGGGATGTTTTTCTGACCTACATTTCATCGATGCCCCTCTCAGTCACTCTGCCATTTTCTCTTTTCTATTTTTGTTATCGTGTTTAAAGACACAAATTCCCAGAGAGACTCTGCATCTTTTGTTTTATTGTTTTTCACTCACTCGTGTTCTGTTTTTAATCAAGGACTCGGGTGTAATAAAATCTGGCATGTTGGTGTGACTTTACACAATGACATGAATGTGGTGACAGCTGTCAGACCTCTGCATAGAGCCTCAGGTTACGTTTTAGTTCCAACAAAGTTATAAATATAGATACAAACCATGATGTTAATCTTCATTTGTTTAATGGGGGTCTTCAGTCTATTTTTCAGCTCAAGCTGACATCTGATAAGTGTGATAATCCTGTTTTTCGACTATTTCATTTGTTGCTAAGCAACACAAGCTTAAATCTAACCCTCTTTACTGGTTTTAGAGTGGGGTTGTTTTTCCCAGCGGTTAGATTTTAATGTGTTTTCCACTGACTTGAATTAAGCTACATGAACTAATTAAACACTTTGTGTTGTTTTTATTGTTTATTGATTTCATTGTTATAATTTTATTGCTAAAAGATCATTTCTGTGATGTTAAATGTTTATTTTAGTGATATAAAGTTTTAGTTACAGGAAGTTAATTCTGCTGTCGGTTTTATCTCTGAATAGTTTGTGCATGTTGTTCCTTCATATATTTAAAATCAATTTTTACTTTAAAACTTTCTTCTTGTTTATTTTTGGCATCTGACTGTTTGCATCAGGAGTGTTGAAGCAGAAAGTGTAACATGACAAAGAAACTAATTATCACCTCCGATCAGAGAAACGAGAACAGCTGTTTACACTTTTTTTTGTACTTACGGTTCAGCCCCACATCATGGTAGGTGAGGATGGCAGGTTTGTTTCCTTTGGGTGCTCCTCGGATCACCACATGCAGCATCCCGTAAGGTGTCTCAACATCATGTTCCTGTAAAACACAGAAAAACACAAACTCACCAGGTGGTTCACTCAACCGACACGTAAATACTCTGAAGTTAAACAGATGTTCTCTTCTTCATCTCATTTGTTTTGCTCTTGAAATGTGACACGTTATAATTTTGGGCATTTTAACTCGTATTAGGAATAAATCACATCATCTTCCATTTTAATCTTTGATGACAGAGTTGCAGGTTCTCAGTTGGAGATAGAAGGACTCATTAGAGGAAAACAGTTGGTCCCAATTAATGAGAAAAAGATTGCTGAGAAAATCTCAAGTTTTTAAATAAATTATTAGCAGGTGGCTTCAAAGGTGATACCAACTAATACATGTGAATGTTTATACATGTTGTGTGCTGCTCGATATCATTGACTGGAAACGAAAACAAAATACCTCTTAATCATCATGTCTCTAATCAAATCTTTATTTCAACTGCTTAAAAACAAGAAACTGGAATAAAAACCACATTTAACAAATGTAAAAAGTATAATTTTTCAACTGGGGAAGATAATGAACCAAACAACTTCTTTCCAGTAAAACAGTGATATACTATAAAGAGATTGTTTCTGACTTTTAAGGTGGACTTGTTGTAAATTAATAGTTAAAATATAACTGATAACATGTTTTTTCACAAGACTAAAACATAAGACCTGGTTCAAACGCAGAACTAATACATAATCAAACCAATCAATCCAATAATCAATCATGATTCAGAGACAAAACATGTACGTTTGATCTTTTTAACACTAACTTCATCACTTTAATTGGCTCTTACATGATAAAAAGATTTTAGCATCTATTCATTCTTTTTATGAGAAGTTCAAAAAACTCTTTGCTTGTGGTTTTTAAAAAATGTAAATATTTTTTAGGTGTTTGTTTCCATGTTTCAAAAATATTTAAAATTATGCGGTTTCAAATCAATTAGCATTAACTCTCAGTTTGTTTTATTACAAAGTCTGATTAAGCAAAACCACTTAATAATAAATTATTAGCCGTTAATCACAGCTGCAAATATGTGAAGTAAGACATTTAGCGTGGCTCTAATATAAATATAAATTACAAAAATAGCATCAGCAATTATAAGACTTCTGTTTAATGATTAAGTCATCAAAGCAGCTGCAGTTTTCCATCAAACATCTCGTGTTTTGACCCACATTTTGTCAGCAGCTGCTGGTCACAGTTAGCTAAACTCAAAATGGAGGTATGACACGACTGTTACCATGAAATGCGCAATCGAGACATACAAATACACACAAACACACACACATAGACGGTTCAGGCACTGAGCCTCATTGAGTCTTTCTGATGCTGCAGACTTTTGTGTTTAAATCCTGCTCTCTCTCTCTCTCTCTCACACACACACACGGATACATCATCAGGTTTTCTGTGTAATTTCACATCCAAAACTGTTTAAACACAGAGAAACAGCTTTCTGATAAATCCTGCTTTCAATCTGCAGAATCCTCCTACAGCCACTTGCTATTTGGAACATAACTAACATTCACTCTGCAGCTATTTAAATCCCAAACCGCACACACATGCACACAAACACATACAGCAGATATGGATGAAGCAGAGAGACAGTCTCCTCTGAGCAGAGTGTCATGCAGCCAGCAGTTATGAGTTGATCCAGACAGATTAACTCATTACAATTTCAGTCTATTGTCAGTGTTATCCTCAATCAGCGTTCTCATTTGAGGCAGTTACTGCACCAGAGGTTTCGCTTCTAGTCTGTGTCAGTGGCATTTTGCACAAACACAAGCGCTTCATGACCTCTAGATGAAAACACAAGTGAAACGCTTTACAAAAACAGAATCTCAGCTTTCAAAAAGCATCATTCAGGATTTCCACCATGTTTTTAATGATTAAAGTCTTAACGATGAGCGGAGGTTTTAGTTGTACCAAACTGAAAACAAGAAACACAGACACGTAACATGCATGTTCACATTTCTTTATCTAGATTTAACAGAGCACCACACAGCGTCTATGTTTATGCGCTTCTGTGTGTCAGTGGGCCAAAGTCAAAGAATGACCAGTCAGTGGTACAATGACTTCATTCTGAATCCAGCCAGGTAAAAATATACATTTACATTAAGACACAAACAGAAGCAACAATAGAAAACTCCACTGTGATGAAGATGCCACCACGCTGCACTCACCCCATCCCAGCACTCAGGCATGGTTGCAGTGTGTTTACTCTCAGTCGATGAAGATGATGAGAGTGCAGACAGGCGAGTCGCCAGACCTCTCCTGTTTTAAGGGACTAGGTCCTGGTGTGACTCGCTGTAGGATGGAGAGTTAGATGGAGATGCTGCAGTCTTTGTCTGATCTGCACTGCTGCCAACAACACTCTTATTCTGGGAGCTTCTGCCCCACCTCTTTCTTCCTCTTCCTCACCCATCCCTCACCCCCCACCCCCCTCACGTTTTACACACACTGGAGACATGGGAGTGGGTGGTGCTGCTGATGATTGGCTAAGAGAGCTGCCTCCCCTCACTGCTATTGGTCAGCTGTCATGTTGCTCCGTAGCTGATCTCTCCTCAGCACCACTGCTCGAGTTTTGATGAGGTGTTGTTTACATCTTTTTATCATCGGCCTTGTTTTGTCTCTGGCTTTTGGCAAGGCTGACTTCTTAAAGAATAAGGATAGATTTTCATACAGAATATCAGAGCACATCATTATACAGTCATTTATGAGGTTTCCTTGTAATATTGTTTTTAGGAGTTTTCATTTTTGTTGTTTTTCTAGATTTCTTTCCATGTTTAGGCTAAAATATTTACTGCAGAAGGCAACATGGCCAAAAATATTCAATAGATGCACAATGCAAGTCTTTAAATTAACCTTTCACATCAAAATGCAAATTCTTTTTTGTTGCATGTTGGAGACATGATTGGAAAAATGCATTGCATGAAGTGCAATTATACAAATGAATATTGACACTAATGTCTATAGAACAACGATACAGGTGCTATTTCCTGTTTTGCAACAAACAAAATGAGAAATGTTTTTTGAAATGTCAGAGATGAATTCTTTGACAGTTTGATGCTGTTTTTAAAATGGTATGACAGAGTTTAATCACGTTGTACCAACACACAGGTATGTGTGATGTAAGTGCATCAGAAGAACAGCCACAATCAGATGCTGCTGTGGGAAACAGTTCAAAAACAGAAAAAGAAACAACATAAACATGTTCATTCTGCAATTTCTAGCTATAGTATAATAAGTAAATATATAGTGAACTGGTTTATTTAGTTGTATTCATGGAACGGACCTTAACTCTGTTTATCTGTCCACTACAGTTTGGCAGGGATTTGACCTTGACTGTCCTCTAACCCACACTGAAGCTGTGATGATGAACGCTGCCCTGAAACAAAACAAACCTTAAGATACTGTGTGATGCTGAAATGAAATTACCATATCCAGTTAAAACAACATGCAGTAGCATGATGGAGAAAAAGAAAGCTACGTGCACATCTACATGACTGCAATGGTGTGCTGACTGCAGACTCTCTCTCTTTCTGCTCTGTGGTGACATTCATCAGCGAGCCCTTTGTCCTACCGCTACACCTCCATCGCTCCTCTTTTCTCTGTCTTTTTTCACCACAGCTTTTCCCTTTTCCTGCTGACAGAAGGCTCAGCGCCTTCCCTTCCCCTTTCTCTTTGACTTTGTCCCCTTTCCCCTACACAGGAGATTAACTCTCTCCCTGCTGACTCTGCATCAATGTGTCAGCTTTAAACATACAATCTGTGTCATTGAGCATTTCACTGCAGTAAGCAGTGATGTGCAAGAGACAATCTGATGTGCAGACTGAAATATGCAGAACATTTTCAGCTCATTGCTTCTTAATTCTGAAGTTTTTATATGCGATATTAGAACGTATGTTACTTTTGTCATTGCTTTATATATGATTTATTTAGATGCACTAACAGTCAGAAGTTTGGACCCAGTTTCTCATGAAGAAATTTAAACTGTTTTATTTAATGTGTTTGATCTGTGTGACAAAATACACATAAGAACATCTGAGCACTTCCTGGATTCTGACATCACTGACCACACCGATAATGTCCTTCCACAAAGGATCAAAAGTCCTTGTGATGTTTCCTTCAATAATTCCTAAATACTTTTCAGGAGTCTGAAAGCTGCAACTTTCCAGAGAATCAGAGAGAGGGGAGACACTCAAAGCTCGTCAGCCTGTGCTTCCTAAAAAAATCTTCAGCTAAGGATAAGAGATCGAAACCAAAGACAATTCCTCCAACATCTTACAGAAAATAGATGTGTTAAGAAACATCTTGGTTTTATGCTGACAGTGACTTTGTGCTATTTATCCATCTATCTATCTATCTATCTATCTATCTATCTATCTATCTATCTATCTATCTATCTATCTATCTATCTATCTATCTATCTATCTATCTATCTATCTATCTATCTATCTATCTATCTATCTATCTATCTATCTATCTATCTATCTATCTATCTATTTATTTATTTATTTATTTATTTATTTATTTAGACATCTATTAGTCTACTATTATTATTACTAGTATGTTTAACATACACAGTTGGGTTGGAAGCATTTGTGAAACACTGAGATGTTTGTCTGTGAGGCAGAAACTGTAAAGACCTGATTAAAGTATTAAATCTTTGCTTGTCTAGACTCATCAGCTGGCGTTAAGTACCTCCATTACATTAATGAGAACTGCAATTAAAGCATTTACTGCAGTACTTGTTAAATACTGTTGATACTTGTTTATTCAAACCATTGAGAAACAAGTTAACAGTTTAAATAAATAACTGGATTAGAACAGACATTCAAACTTTATATTTCTCATGTACAAAGCTTATAAATAAAATATTATAAAACATTATAATTTGTGAAAATTATGTTTTTACAGTAAATTTAATTTCTTTATTAGAAATTTGTTGTTCGGAACCGGTGCATAAAACTTTAGAACATGTCAGGGTTTTAAATGAAAACTATTTTTATCATTACAGCCAAAATATGTAAATCGAATCATTCATAACAGACTGAATCCATCATGAGGAACTTCACCGCTGTTAAAATGTAACTTTAAAATCTGAAACCTCAGACAGGCAGATGTGTGAAAGCTGAAGTGAGAGCTACTGTAGGTGTTTCATCCCTCCTGAGTGTCACTTCACACATACAGACTACTAAAACTAACCAGCAGAGCTGTTCTATTCAGGATGCATCCAACGGATGGCAGAATGTTTTAAAGTTTAAAGTTGTTTTAATCACAGGATTCAAGTTCATACATTAAACAAGTGGTTAGTAATGATTTCAATTTGTTATTAAAATGATAAATTTAAGAGCAGAGAAAATAAATCTGTGCTCAACTATCACCTCTTATGTGTTAATATTTCATTTTTCCTTTAAAGGAATAAAAATTAATTATTTGCTTTTAAGAAGAGTTTTCTTTTACATCCAGATTTTATAAATCTGTAAATCTTATCACGGTTATTTAAACCATGTTTATGGGTGAAGTATTCCAAAGAAACTGGCAGTAAATCCGTTAGTTTCCACACTGACAAGGAAGATTTTCTTTTTTCTAGCAGCTGTAAGTTTTACAGTTCTGTATCCATCTTTCATCATCTTTTTTGAGACAATGAAACTTCTTGTGATGGAAATCTAACACCTGTTTTTCCTCTGGATTCACAATAAGCAAACTTTTGGATCAGATATGTCGCACTGCATGAAGGTTTATTATCCTACTGCGTCCTGCACTCAGACCGGATGAGGTCTTTTTCTTTTCGAAAAATAGGTTTTATTCTCTTTCATGCTATCAAGCAGTTTTATTATGTGTTTCTATTAAACAGCACAGACTTCGGCCAAGTAGCTCATTTTTCCCATAATGCAGTATAAACAAAACTAAACTGGTCATGAAGACATTCATTTAGAATTTGGAGTAATTTTGATGTTGTTATTGAACATGGTTCATCCACAATGACAGTTTTCCAGATGACAACCAAAATCTAATCAACTGTTGATTTTCCTGTTCCCCAAAATATCCTGAAAATTGCATCATATCATTCGATAACTTTTGAGTTACAACTCTTGTAACATCGTCTCCAAGGCAGAGGTAAATATTATATATGTCTGCATCTCTATTCTGTAATAAATAAGAAGAATTAACATAAATTAGGCATCGGCAAGAAGCCCAAAATACAAAAACAACAGAAAAACAGGTACCAACCTTCTGAGTGCTGATGTTAATGTGGAATTGAATGTAGGGAGTTAACTGAAGGATCTATAAGCTGAATGTTTTGACATGTTGAATTCATAAATACAACATGTTGTTCAAAGTTATCGGTAGTAGAACGTTGAACTGCCCGTTTGAATAACCTCAAAGAGAAATTCAAATTCTAATTTCAACATTTGCTTTGAGTTTCACATTATTCTGTTAAACAAAGCTAAAATATGGACATTTAATAGAAATGTTTGATTTTACATCTGTTTCTTTAAATAGTCTGTGGTCTAATTGTTCAGCTGTCTGGTTCTTTAATCCACCTCCAGTTTTTTCACCTGATCCCTTCCAGGATCACAGGGTGTCATGTGCAAAGGTGTGAGTACATTTCCTTCTAAAACAGCGTGTACGCTTAAATCGAGAAAAAAATATTAAAAGAAAATCCAGATGTGAAATACTGCGTGTGTATGAATCCAAGCAGATTTCTTTAGGAAATACCAACTAATGTGGAACTGAGTGCACAAAGAGAAGATCAAACTGACATGCTACAGTTTAAATAGGCAAAACAAATGCAAATGTCTTGCACGTGCAAAACACCTTAAATTTGAAGCACCTTAGGTGTAGCAGGTTTTTTCATGGGTGCAACCCACATGCTCATCTCACAAATTCTTTCCAGGGAAAATAAACAGGCTTTTCAATAATGATAAGGAATGTTACAACAACCGACCAAATACACATTTCTTTACTTTTTGTGTTAAGTTTCTATTGGACTGTTTGTTTTTCCTTCTGGTCACACTTCATGCAGCTTCATATCAATGTCGATACAGCAGCAACAAGCTGCAGATATTACATTCAGCCTAATAATAATACATTTATCTATAAACCCAGACATCACTGTTTCCTAGTGTGAGCAGCACAAGAGTGATAAAGAAATATGAATCATCAAGACAAAAGGAACATAAAGTAATAAGAAAAGGTAGCGGGGGGGAGGGGGGTCTTACCTTCCAGTCACCTGGTGGCATCAGCTGTTCACAGCATTCCTGCAGTGAGAGACAAGCAGATAAAAGACAAAGAGAATGTTAAAACAGGAAGGAGATAAACTATCTGAACTTATATTTTCTTCACACACTAGTGGAGCATCCGTTGTTGAAAGGACAGAGTTACAGAAGACATGTGGACTGTAGATCCTAGAGAACAGTTCCCCACAAGCACTTCATCAGCACAGAAAATAAATATAACATCTGCTGCTGCGTTAATGAGAATTAAAAACTACATTTGAACTTAAATGTGTTGTTTACTTATTAAATTATTAAAATTGCAATAGTAAACTGAGCATGTGAATGATGTGATTTTAAGAATAATACGATAAAATTGATGCATTTTATTTTCCCGTTGATTTCAGAACTTACTGTCAGTCCAACCCAGAACCTTTTTCCTATAGTTTATTTATTTGACCATGACTGTACATGTGTTTAGTTTCAAACCAGCCATCATGATTCAAATCTTTTAATACTATATTTGATGGATCCTTTTGAACAAATCGACCCATTTCTGAGTCCTGCAGACAAACTTTTGCATTTTTATGAACTACTTTGTCTTCATCAGTTTAGTGTTATTTGTTATTCAGTCTTAAGCCAGATTGATTGATTCATGAACTAATTGTGATTATTTAAATTATTAAGTTGCTACTGAAGTCTCCAGTTGTGTTGTGTTTTTTTACACTAAACTTTTTGTTTTTAAATTCAAACTTCTATCTAAAAAGATCTTTGCTAAAACACGTGTGTGTAACTGGGAAGAAAAGGGATAAAGAATGATGTTCCTGCTCACAGCAGGTCACCTGGAACCTGATCTGGATCAGCAAACAAAGATGAGCCAAGTCAAACAGTCCAGGCTTTAAACTAACATTTGTGTGAGCTGACCACTGTAGTGAAGGGAGTCAGAGTGTATGAGAGGCAATTTCATTCCTTCATTACTGGAATAAAAAAATAACCCATTTTCAGCTGATAGCTCATTCTGAATCACCTTATTGGTGCTAAAATACGGTTTTATATGAAATACTGTCTGTTATATTCTTTGAATTTTAAAATCATTCATACAGTCTAAGATAAGTGCAACATTATACACTAATGATGGATGATGCTGTTCTTTAAATGTGTCATCTTTGCATGTTGAGTTTTGACTTGTTTATTTGAACATTTGGTGTTTTTCTGAATAGTTTCTAAGTTCATGCTCACGCCTGTTTTTAATGCCATGGTACCTGATGCAGGACCGGTCAGCTGTCTGATCAAAACACGTTTTTTTTTTTTCTGTGTAAAAACATTTCACTGGATCCTCTGAAAACAGACACCATCGATGAAGAAATTCTAAGTTGAAAAACACTGAATTGTTAAAATTTTCCTGCTCAGTCTTTCACAGAAGGACTTATTCTTCCCTTCTGATTGTTATAAAAAGTGTTCACCTGTTAACCCTATTAGTTCTACTCTGTTTATCTCAAATACTGAAAAATATGTTTTACTCTCTTTTTGACCCTCTAATTTTAAAAAGTAGCAACTGAAATATAAATAAAAGTCCTAATGGGATGTTTTGTGTTTGATATTCAGATATTTACCTGAGTATTTAAACACAGAAAGTCTTCTTGATTTAAATTTTGGCTCCAATTAGTTGAATATTTTCATACTTTAATGACCTGATGGATGTTTTAAGAAAATAAATTAAAAACTCATCCTTCAGGAAATATTGTACTGAGATGAAACTGACTCTTATTCATAAATTCATTTATCATAAATCACCAGATGCTTAAAACACCATTAATAGTTTAGTTTTTTCCACACAGCAGTGCAGGCTCAGCAATCCTAACCAGTGTTATTTCAGCACAGCGTTATTTGCACTCAGGTGCCTTTTTAAAGCCTACAGCAGAACAGGAGCATCTGGAAATCTGGACAAAACCCCCCAAAAATACGATAAAAAAGATGATGAGCATGCATGTGAAGGAGGACACCTGTCAAAACAGACAGATGCTGTGAGTCCTTGTTAGACATGCACAATTCCTGTGTGAGGTCACATGGAAATTTCTGAAGATGCTTCTGAAAGAAAACGTGACAACATTAAAGACAGATTAAACACATGTACAAAGTTCAAATTAAAAGTGGTAGATTAGGGAAAGATGAAGTCCAAGTTTAATTAAATAATGCTGATAGTTAAAAAAAAGAAAATATACGAGAGACACTTAAAGTATGAGCAGGAACACACCTAAAAAAGAACAACAAATCACAATAACATAAAATAAATAAAATAAAACACAGGGTCTGAAGCTGCCCTTAAAAACCATCTGGAGTTTTTTACCTCTACAATAAGTTTGTTGTATCATCAACAGAAGTTATATAGAGGTAAAAAAAATCAACAAACTAACTTCTGATCTTTACGTAAGTGAAAGAGCAGCTTTAGTTCCTGCAGGATTCATGCAGATGACTCTGTTTACAGAGGGAAAGTGTTGGAAATGACAGTACGGTGGTCGGACCAGCAGGTGGCACTCTTCTCTTACTTTTTACTCCTTCCACCCATAAACTGCATGTTAGGGATGTGTTGAAGAGCCTGAACCACAGGAAATGAGTTTTTATGGTGAAGTGAGTGTTCGTAGCCTTTTTAATCTCCACAGACTGTAATACGTACGGCAGCATGATGATAAGATGCAGTGAGGAGTGAATTCTGACTTGTCTGATCTCTGTCTGCATCTGTGGTTTAGTTTTATTAACGTAGATTTTTTTTGGCCCAGATTTCAGACTTTTCCAAAGGATCTCTCTCAGCAACACCATCGTAAATAATTAGGTCCTAAAGACCTGTAAGTCCAGACAGAATTAAATCTATTAATCTATCAGACGGTATTTATGATTGTGTGCTGACGCAGTCTAAGTACCTAAAACTGTTCAAAACAAAGAGAACTAAAGTTTCACTGACAAACTGTTACATAGTTTTATACGGTTGTTAATTTTTTATGGTATTACTCACAATTTTACCACAATAAAATCCTTAAAAATAAACACAATTTTGTACAAACAGGTAGAAACTCTAACAAACGTGTCCATTCTAGGAGTTAATAACAGTTTCACAAATCAATTATCAAAAGAATAGTTTAGAATTTGTGATTTAAATGAAAATGGATCATTTAGACCTCATTAAATCTGCTTGTCCTCTGTTTAGCTAGTTAGCTTTTAAAGAGACTAGATGGTTTTTCTAAACTCTGCTGCTTCTAATGGCCTGGAAGATGATTTCTTACTTCTAAAGACACAAAAACATGCAGAAATTTGGTTAATGTTACTTTATCTGTTTTTATTTCCATTTCCAGTCTTGTATTATTTTTAAATGGTTTTAATATTAGTTGTAATTTTCCCATTTAATAGAAGTCTAAGATTTCTAATGTTTTGATGCTGCTTTTGTTGTTTTCAGTCAATATAAGTAATAAATAATGTTGACAGTTTGTCAGTCCCCAGCTGGTGATTAAGCTTCTGCATGCAGGTATTCAAGAGCTTCTAGAGCTCAACAAAAACCAGGTGTAGATATAAAAATAGAGGTTGAAGAAATCTGTTTCCCTTGTTTTGTAAATCATGTGCACTGATTTGCTAACAACATCATTATGTTAGAGAACAAGCACTAGATCTTTGTTTGGACTGCAGGAACATTTTGATACAAACTTATTTTAACCTTCAAAGTTTTAGATTTTAAACAAAGTGTAATAAAAATATATTGTAAATTCACATTATATATCTTTTCAAGCTTTTTGTAATTATATTATTATGTAAAACGAATATTGATGATCTTCATTTCACGACAAAACAACAGATCTAAAGAAAACCTCTTAAATGTAACAACTTCCTTTTGATCCTACGTGTCAGGGTGACACAGATTTTAATGTTTTTGAGAGTCATATTTCTAAAAACAGTTAACTAGGACAGAAAATCTACCTCTCTCCTTCCTACATGACTACTACCTTCAAGTGGTGATAACCAGAAACAACATGTGTGATTCATAGTATGAAAGACTGTTATTCTACTATTTAGGTGCCCAGACAAGACTTTAGACTTTTAAACAGTTTTCAAAGACAGAAATTCTTCTTCAGCTGTTGGAATAAACTTAACATGAGACATGTCATATACATACTGTACATGTCTTACACACAGTACCACTGATTTGTTTCTGTGGTTGTGCTGACTTGTTTCTCCATCATCATCTTCCCTCCCTGGATATCACAATGAGGACACAGTTGAGTACAACAAAGCTGAACCTACGTTACAACAAACCTGAGTACGCCTGACCTTCAGTGTAATAAAAAAATGTTGGTTATTTGTTTCCATCATACAAAACTGACATAAAAACATCTAAATAAACACATACAGTTTTATTTTAGAGATCGATCTCTTAGAATACGTGCACGTTCCTTCATGTTTAGGTTCATTCAGTTGAATCTAACAGGTTATAAATTAAACCAGAAATCTTCTGTTAGCAAAAAATGCAGATTTCAGTTCATTGAGATTAACTTTGACCAAGTTTATGAATTGACAACCTTAACCTCTTAGTGTTTCTGCCATTTTTGCACAAAACGCTTTAATTAAACAAACCAATGTTAAAATTGAAGCTGTTCTTGAACTATTTGGAGTAGAAATATGGTCTTTGGAAATAAAACACTCGGAAACTTCATCTGTAATAGTCAGAATCACTGTGAGTGTTACTGAATACACAGAAAATATATTTTTTTTTATGGCCGCCTGGCTATTTTTTTAAAATATGTGCTCTGAAAATGAATTTAACATGGTAAACTAAATGATTTATGAGTCATACATGGACATTAACAGTAAGTATTTTTTTTAAATCAAGTGGTTTGACAGACACGCTCATTGTATCTAAAGCTTTGATTAAATCCTTTATTGGCATACATTATTTGAATCACGAAACTTTTAGCTTTCAAACTATGTATAACATGTTTAGATCCTCTGGACGCCTGATGATGTTACACTACAAAGAATAAAAAAACACAGCGCGACCTTCCTGCGGGTCAAGTATCACGAAGGGTTTAAAAAACCTAATCTCATCATTTTATATTAAGATATTTTTTTATTTTTCAATGCAGGTATTTTACTCAAGTATAGTTTAGATTTATGGCATTTACCAATAAATCATTTAAAAGCGACTTTAAATAAAATGAATTCAGCTGTAGTTGTAATTTTAAAAAGTATTAGATTGTTTTATGTTGTTGTACAAATATATGTTGAAATACTAGAGCTCCATTTTTAAAAGTTAATATCTGAATAACTTGTTAAATTTGGTAAAAAAGAACTCACTTCATGTTTTAGTCTAAATGTTTGTATCTGTGTTTTATTTGTGTGCTGCTGGTTAGATGTTTTGACTTGCTCTGGTAGTTACCGGGAGGACCCCGCTGGTCCGACGGCGGGTCTGGCGAAGCCAGTGCCGTGCGAAGGCATGCCAGCGGTGAGTGGGGCGGCGGGGGGGAGGGGGTTGGTTAGGGGGCGCGGGACTTTCGGGGCATGGGAGTCCCCCAGATGCCTCCTCTCCTTTATCCTGCTGTGTTGCAAAACAACAAGCACAACAAGGTAAGTATTGGGAAACAGCAAGGAGCAGACAAATCAGCAACATCCAGTTAACAGAAAAATATGATGCAAACAATCCATATCCCAATTTCTGGTGCAGTCCTGGAAACACCCAAAGAATAAACATCTTGTCCTATTTCACTGCAGCTTTTCTGCTCCAGCATCACCAGAAGGGTCGAGGGTGAAGATCAACAGCCTGCGTTTAATTAGAATCAAAAGATTTTGATTCTAAGGTTCCTGGATCGCTTGTCAAGCTGCTCTAAAACAGAAATTTGCTGCATTCATGTCAAGTCATGTCAAAAGAAGCAGCTGCACAATGAAGGGCGTGTCATTTTTCATACTTTATCACAAGATTTCAGATCCTTTTTTGTACAATTTTCTGTCATCTTTTTAATCTGAAGTACAATAGAGCAAAAAATACAACATCTTATTGCCAAACTGTTGTTTTGGTACATTAAATCCATTATTCAGTCTTGTTGTTCCCTTTTAAACTGAATGCAGCATTTGTTGGACGTGAAATGATGTTTGTTTCACCAAAGTTCTGCATGAGGAGGAAACCAGTTAGTAACTACTGCAGAAAAACTCAAAGAGGCGTTTGACAGAAAAACAAACAGCCGTCCACTGAGTCACGCAACATGTAACCAGATCAATGAGGCAGCATCAATGACCTTCATCAGTGATATTTACCAACATTAAAAAGGCCTGATGGACTTTAAATCAATAATATGTGCTAACTTATACTAAATCAGACAGTTTTTTGGTGATGTTGACTTTAACCTCAATCTGAGACTTTTCCATCCCAGACGCAATTAACTTTAACCCCACCCTTACCTTTCTCCTGACCCCTTCTCTAACCCTAACCCCTCCTGTTGCACCGATCCTTCCCCTGACCTCTGCCTGGACCCCAACCCTGACCTTTGACCTGAGGAACAATGTAGGACTGAACACAACTCCTGACATAAAACCTGAATTAACACTGCACCTCTCCTTCTGGAAAGTTTTGGAAGAACACATCCCCAAATTATCTGCTCAACACATTTTCACAGAGGACAGAGTTCGGTGGAGTATAAAACTGTTAAGTTAATGCTTCACCACTGGGATGATTATTTAACTGATCACTGATGGTTTCATAGGTTCATACTGATGGACTGCATATTGTGCTGCTGTTGAGTCCTGACCTGCTGTATTATCTGGTTTCAGAGTCTCATCTCTGACACACTGTAACATGAGTCATGGTTAAGTCAGTGGCTTTGTTCAGTTACTGCCTCTCAGCACTAATAAGAGGATTGGCTGAAGCAGATAATGTTCCCACGTTTTGGTTTGTTTACGATTGTTCTAATGATTTTCTGGGTAATAATGATCTTGTTGACTGTTTGAATTCTCATAATTGGCCATTTAGAGATCCGGACATTTTCTGTGCTTCCATTTGTGATCAAACTCCTTTTATCTCCACAGTAGGCAGAAATCGCAACTGGCTGTTTAAAAGTTTAAGAATATAATTATATCAGTGCTTTTCAGGCATTACTTTTCCCTGTTCAAGTCACTTTTCCACCAGATAAGTCTTCCTTGAACCTTTATATCCTTCTTACATCAAGAGGCATTAAAGAGCCACTGATTCAGCCTCAGCTTCTACCTGTTGCTGGTTTAATGGATAAGTGGAGTGAAATAAGGGCTGTTCATGTAACCACCCACTGCACAGTCTCTGTTTTTCATTTGATCACTTTTCCACCATTCTTATTCTCTTCCTCTCTAAATGAGCCTTCATCTTGTCTCGGTGCTGTTGTCAAAGACCTGGTTGGATGGAGTTCATTAATTTCCTCCTCGCCTGGTAAACAAGCACATTGTCTAATTATAAGCCATCACACATAATGAGCACAAACATCTATCATCTTAATATGCCAAGAGTTTTAAAGGCCTTCACTGATGACATGCGGATGCACAGATCGAAGGGTTAATGGCCACAAAAGGACATGCAGCCAATAAACAAGTCAGACTGACCATGTCTGAGTCCACTCCTTTCTGCTCCAGCAGCAGGGACTTCTCCTCCGTGATCTGCTGCTCCTTCATCCCTGCCATCCTGGACAGCAACCTGCAATCACCATGGCAACAGGGGAAAAAAAGCCTACAAGGTTACTTTATTATTACATCATGCATTATTATTACATCAAGGTGGCACATTCCTTCTCTAGGTAATTGAATAAATCTCAGAATAATCAGTTGAAAGTGGGACTGAACTGAGAACAAACTGAAGTGACATAAGAATCAGAACTACGCTTATTTCCTGAAAATAATTAATTGAATAAAGGGAATTAATTCACACTGCAGGGACCCCCATGATAAAAGGAAAAATATTTTTCAAAATCAGACTGGTACTTTTGATTTTATCCAAGGACACTTATTTTCCAAGGGCAGGTGAAAGAGCAAATATTAATCACGTTGGATTCAGTAGCTGTACGCGTAAAAATGTGACCAATTATCTAATAATTCGAAGACCAAAGCGTCAATATAAACCCAGTAAAGTGACATTCTGAGTCATTTCTGAGATAACAGAGAAGCATTTAAAGCTGGAGTCGACAGAGATTCTTACTGACTGAGATTAGCTCATGGAAAGTGGACTTGGAAGCACACAGGCCACTTTTCTAAAGATAAAACAAGAGCTGAGTCCTGATAAAGGCCTAATCAGGCAGGCGTGTTGCATTTCACAACACACAGTTTAACATAGCACACACACGCACTAAGAGCAGGGTCAGTCAGCATTAGTAAAGCAACACTGCAGCATCACGACGTCAGTCCACCAACACAGAAACACAGAGGAGCGTGACCTCGCTGATATGCCTCAGAGCTGTTTCAGCTTCGGAGTGACGCTGGACTCAACAATTCATCTTCAAACTAGAAAATCAGTAAACTGTTTTCATTTTACATCAAAAACAACCTCAGAAGTCCTTTTTTTATTTAATGGCATGTGTTATACACAACACAAACACATACGAAGGAATTTATCCATAATTTAGTAATAAGTTTTAAATGAAAAAAAAGAGTCTCATTATTTTAACTGATGAGTCAGCCTGTCAATCAACATTTATAATAATTCACTGATATTTTTAGAACTAATTTATCTAGAAATTAGAAAATAAAAGTAATTCCTAAGACTGTTTTTTTAATCCTTAAAAATTACTTGATGATTTTAGTGTAAGACAGTTTCTAATCTGATCAAATAAAGCCAAAGCGTTTAAGCTGAGTCTTGATGAAATTTAATTTTGGAGAAAGCACTGCACAGCGTTTTAAAAGCTTTAGATCAAAAACTTATTTTGATAAGTAACAAGCCACAAAATGTGTCACTCAAAGAGTGCAACTTCCTGTAACAAATATATTAAATCATAGCTTTGCAGTGCTGTACTAAATACTGTAATCTCATTTCCCACTAATTTATTCTCCATTCAATAAAAATCATCTTTATTGGTGAATTTTGGTGATTTTTTTCTGAGGAAGCATCATGGCAGACACACCATTGTCCTCTACACACCATTGGTGAGGATGACACTCAGTAATGCTGGAGGATTCTTCACTCTTACATCACTCACGCTGCCTCGGGAAGGCTTGCTTTTCATCAAGAAGACAAAAAGAAGAGCAACAACTTAAAGCACTTCTTGTCTCCTCTAATCAAATCTTCTGAAATGAACCCAAAGTCTGCAGGAAATGTGGGAAAAACCTCCAAAGTAACAGTAAAGTATTTTTAAATAGACATTAGATATGATTAAACTGATTTTTAATTAAACTAAATGTTGAGAATAGCTAACGAGCTAAACGTGTGTGTGTGTGTGTGTGTGTGTGTGTGTGTGTGTGTGTGTGTGTGTGTGTGTGTGTGTGTGTGTGTGTGTGTGTGTGAGTGTGTGAGTGACCCTTAGTGTTTCCATCCATCCTAAAAAAACCCTCCCATCTTCCTGCCACAGACTTTGAAAGTTCCACCAGTCAAAGTTAATGTGTGATTTACAGCCACTGGCAGACAGACACAAGGTGACTTTGAGTTGTTCAGCTGTGTTCACCAGACACTCACACTTTGTGTGCAGGTCGCTGCTGAATGAAGATAACAACCCATTCATAAAAACAAAACATTTGAGGAAGCTATCGCACTGTGAGGCTGATTCAGTACAAGATCAGATATTTTTTTAATTACCAAGTAAATCTATTAAATCCTTGTTTTCAGTGCAAACCTTAAAGATCCTATATCATGCAAAATCAACTTTTTGGAGCTTTTAACTATGTTGTGATGTTATTTCCTGATTTTTTTATTGGTTTTTGGTTTAATTCACACATTTCTCAGTAATCCTCCTGAATCCTGCACTCTGAGCAGCTGCTCCACTCTCTCCTGGAAAATCACTGACTGTAACATAGTGATGTAACAATGTTACACCAGGACCTGCCCGGCGTGTCTGTGCTTCTCCTGCAGATTAAACACGCATGCGCCGAGCTGCCAGAGTCTGAAGCAAGAAGTAGTGTTTGTAGTATTTTACTTTCTAAAAACGTCTCAGTGAAAATGTGAATTTGGCTGTGAGAGTTACAGGAATATATTCATCATTTTATTCAGGCACCTCGACGGGCAGCACTCACGAGGAGGGGGCCTGGAGGAGAGATAGAATTTTGGGTAAACCAAGTGTTTTACTTTCTAGTCAGAGAATAACTGAATAATATAAGTTATAAATGTATAAATGAGACTATATAACACCAAAGGTAAGATGTTATCATATATGTTTCTATCACACATGTTGAAAGCTGTAACATAGCAGGATCCAGGACCTTTAACATGAATCATTTTTTCATGTTGTTCATTATTTTAGGGGTATCTAACATGTAGTCATTTAATAGGAAGAGAATTAAATATTTACATTTTTATTAAAGTTAGAAATAGCACACAAACGACTGCATAACTCTGCTCACTGTCATCAGTAGGCTGTAAAATGAAAGTCTCTGTTTGTAAAACGAGTTCCATAAAAAGCTCGTTTTCAAACCCGCTAGTTGAAACTCCAACCCATCAGGATCATGTTTTCTCCCCCCTTCTGTTTATGTCCTCTCTGTGTGTCTCCCTCCCACCGTGACCAGTTTAATAAATGGGTCAGCATGACCTTTTCACAGTCACTGGATCAGAGCCACGAGGAGTAATAACACCAGAAAAGAACCCAAACAGAACCACCTCTTATTCTGCAGCTCTGGATGCTTTCCACATTTTGTCTTTATCACTGTTTCATTATGATCTTTTTTAGCAAAAAAGCAGTTTTTAATTTTAGTTTGTGAAAGAATGGTTCTGAGCATCAGCTGCCATCGAAGAACAACCTGAGTTCTGTAAAACTACTGAAGTCCAGCTGTTGATATTTTTAAATAGATCATTATTCACTGATATTTTAATTCACATTTTGATTCAATTTAAGCTGCGGTCAGGACTGAATGGAACTCAAGTTTTTATGTTTAATCAATAACAATAATTTAAAATTATCTTAAATTGTTTAGAATCAAAGTTTAACAATTTTTCAAATGATCTTGTCACATCACACAGAATCCTACATCATATCCTTCAGACTGAAAGTGAAATATAACTGACTTTTAGATTTATTGGTGAGAATAAAACACTGCATGTGACATTATGTCGGCTTCTTTGGATTCTTATTGTCTCTTTTTGTATAGTTTGTTTCTGTGATTTGACAGCGTGTAGTGTGTGTGTTTTTGCTTTTTTGTCTCCTCATTTTATCTTCACATGCTTTGACATTTCCAACTCCCCCTCTTGTCACTCTAACGTCTCTGTATTTCAGATGCCCTCTCACCCTTTCATTCCTTTCAGTCTCAGTTTGTCTTCCTTCACACCTCATCTCATCCTTCTATCTCATCCTTTTCCCCAGACGGTCACATCACTCTTTCACTAACCAGCTCTATCCACTGTGATACACTTATATAAGACATCCCATTCTAAAATCAATTGGTGCTGCGTTACATCGGCTATTTTTGATCTCATGACGCCACTAGTAATGGTGGAAAGATCCTGATGACAACTCCTTTTATCTGTTGACTAAATCTGCAAGGTGAAGATAATTTGTTTCTGTAATGATATTAAAATACACAACAAAAGTAATATTTGGTATGAACTTCAGAAAAGTAATTGATTTTGTACCAGTTCATAATTAAATCTAAACTTTCCTGGATTTTCTAAGTAAATCTGTTTGCCAAAATCTTCATAAAATGTTGCATTTTTGCACCAGTCAGAGAATGAAACCTGTGTAAATGTGTTAAACTAGTGTGTTTTTTTCTAAACTCAACTGGGCTTAAAGAGGACATTCCATAAAAGTGTTTTTTCGGAGGTTTCTGTTGAATATTTTAGCTCCACAGGTGTTCTTACCTTCATAGTGGGTGTGAAAACAGGTCAACAACTTCTCTTTCAGTTTTTATCTCTCAAACTACGCAGGTGGTGATAAAACCCGAGTTCTCCCGAGTTCTTGTTTCGTAGCATGCTGCTGGCTAAAAGCTGTTAGCATAAAGACGTATAAAGCGGGGAAGGAAACAGGAAGCCGTGCTCTCATAGGCTAGTTTGTTAGCCAATCTGAGTCCAGCAAATTAGCATAATGAATATTAATGAGTTGCTGCCCAAATCCAGCCAAATCGTGCCCCAGAGAGATTGAAAGGTCTGTTAATCAGTGTTTCTTAATGTTTTTTAGATATAAAAGTTTCAAATTACAGGTTAATACTTCAGAAATAACCANTCTAAGTAAATCTGTTTGCCAAAATCTTCATAAAATGTTGCATTTTTGCACCAGTCAGAGAATGAAACCTGTGTAAATGTGTTAAACTAGTGTGTTTTTTTCTAAACTCAACTGGGCTTAAAGAGGACATTCCATAAAAGTGTTTTTTCTGAGGTTTCTGTTGAATATTTTAGCTCCACAGGTGTTCTTACCTTCATAGTGGGTGTGAAAACAGGTCAACAACTTCTCTTTCAGTTTTTATCTCTCAAACTACGCAGGTGGTGATAAAACCCGAGTTCTCCCGAGTTCTAATGGCCGGTACTTGTTTCGTAGCATGCTGCTGGCTAAAAGCTGTTAGCATAAAGACGTATAAAGCGGGGAAGGAAACAGGAAGCCGTGCTCTCATAGGCTAGTTTGTTAGCCAATCTGAGTCCAGCAAATTAGCATCATGAATATTAATGAGTTGCTGCCCGAATCCAGCCAAATCGTGCCCCAGAGAGATTGAAAGGTCTGTTAATCAGTGTTTCTTAACGTTTTTTAGATATAAAAGTTTCATATTACACGTTAATACTTCAGAAATAATCACAAAGTCATGAAATTTGTGTGAAATGGCTTCTTTAAACTGAGCAGAGCTCAAAACTGTGATAATAAATGCTGTTATGAGAGAGTGGTTATTGAAAACTGACCATCTTTTGCTACTTCATTCAGAAAATGAATGATATTGTTCCGATGAGGTTGTGTGTCGTCAGCGTTCTGCGTGCAACCAGGTGCATAAATTACATGCCTTTGTTTGTCTTTAGATAAACTGTGTGCATTTCATTCTTGCTTCAAATTAAACTACACAAATAGCGTAAAGTCAGTCCAGTGCCCGCAATGCATGATGTCATCTACCAAGATTTCATATTTTTGTCATTTTTCTCAATGAAACTGATAATGAACAGGAATTAATTCATTTTGAAGATGGGAGTTTATTTCAGAATATTTACAAAGTGATTGATGACAGGTGACTGAGGAGCAACAGGTGGTAACAGGATGATCCAGAGACAAGAGGAAAACAACGATATGTAGCAGTAAACGGGCAGCTTGGCTTTGGCAGGTAAAATAATGACTGATTTAATTTATTTCAGCTGCTTTATTTCTGATGCTCAAACACAGAAAACCCTGATGTGATAACTGACGGAGAGCAGAGTGAATCTGACAAGCCCAGTTTTCTTTTCTTCTGCCTGCATAGACGTTCCCACAGTAGTTTTGACAGATATTTGTGTCTTATTGAGCATTTTTTATTAAAGCCCGTGTAAAGTAACAACAAATGTGTGTTCTGAGTTTGTCACTGCACAGGAATATTAGTTATTAGTCATCCAGCCAAATTTGAATGATTAAAAACACTGCAAAGCATATGAAATTTGGTTACAAAATAATGAAAAAAGGATCAGTTTTCTCTGCTCTGAGACGCTGGGGGCGTGTCCGCTGCAGGCGCTGAAACCTGTCTGTCTCATCCTCTAGCAGCACCTCCTTCTCTTCCCCACATCACTGCGTTTCCTCCGTTTCTGAGTTCCGGCTGGTTCGTTAAGTTTGAGGTTCTACCCACATGTAAAACTGCGCATCGCTGCTTTTTGAGGAGTTGAAATATTTCCACACAACCGCAATGCTTCAGACTTGTTGATGAGTGAAGAAGCGGAATGTTCTGCTACGCCATTCTGAGCTTTGTTTAGCATATGAAGGCAGCAGGTGGCAGAAGTAGCTCCTACCTATCATGCTGGTTTAGTTACTGTCTACTGTGTGGCTCCTCTGCACAAAATCCACCCAAAGCTTTTTCAGACGGTCATCCCTCGGATGAAGGAGCGGGAAAACCACTGAAGCTACCACACTGTACGGTTTTATATGACGAGAGCAGCAGGGGGCGGGGTTATCCTGAAGGGTTCGGGATAACCCCGCCCATAAAATCCTGAAACAGAAAACTCTTGAAACGTAATTTGAAGGCTAGCTCCACAATTCAGTTTTTAATTGTTGGGAGGTTTTTCACATGTTTAGAACATTTATTATGTTTATAATGTGGTTAGAAGAAAATAGCAGAATTCCCTTTACACGGTCTTTAAGTTATTTTTGTCCTGGTGGGTGTTCAGCAGCCTGGTAACCTCCTTATGGAGTCTGGAACATTAGTTCACAAATATTTAGAAGGAAGATCTGCTGATGTTAACAGACTAACTGCAATCACATGCAAAACTTTACAACTCCTAAACTCTAAAGGGAAAATTATAGGCTTAAATGCTTAAATAGTAATATTGTAAAGTAAAAAGTTTGATTGCATGTAAGAATAAATTGAACCTGTTTCTTTGACCCTTTTTGGGAGAACTTTTAATTCTCAATCCATTTCTGGTTTTAAATCTGTTTTCTGTCTTTTTGTGATAATCCAACAGGCTGTGTTCATCCTGATCTTAACCACATAAAGCAGGTTGGTATCTTCACAGCAATGTGATGATCACTGACGCCGTCACAGTCCACTTTCCTCACAGGAGGGACAAACTTCAAAGCCTCCCTTCATCCTCTTAACCAACTGCGCTCAGGCTTCCAGAGTGTCAGTGGGTGAAGAGCTAATTCCAGGTTTCTTTCTTTCTACTCATTCATTTCAAACAATGTTGGCAAAAACAACAAAATAAATCTTTAAGAGTCGGGGTTTGTGCAACTTGCTTTTTCAGCAGTTTGCTGATGAGAACAAAATGAACTTGTCCTCTTTTTTTTCTCTGCCTCCTTTGCTTTTCTTCGTCTTTAGTTTTTCCCAGATACGGTTGCTATGACAACCCAGCTGGGTCCATCGGCGTCTGGCTCACCTTCTTCTTGATGTTTTCTTTTCCCTTCTTTTTAAATGAAATGCTCTTTTCTCACCACTTTATATGACTGCTATGACAAAGTGTCAGTAAACTGATTTGGTTTTTAAGGGTGATAAACTGATGTAAACATAACAAATAAAGAGAATAAATAAATTAGTCTCAGAGCAACTGAGTTATTCGTTTGTATGAAATAAATCTGATATAAACCAGAAACCTGCTTGAATGTGTCGCAACTGCCCATGAAGTATAAAAAAAAGAATAAAAACTGAGTGTGTTTTTCCTTTTAGTGCCAGAAACCTGATTACAATCTGGTTTTATTGTGTTTGTTTGTTTCACAACACAAACTAAGATGAATATTAAAAATGTGCTTTTTGTTTCTGCAACTTAAACAGTTTGATGAGGTGTTAAACGTGATAAATGCTTCGTTTTGATTGATTTTTTTTTTTACATCATGTGCACTCAGCTGAAAATTAAACTCAGTGAAAAGATAAAGAGAAATTTCTTCATCTCAAAATGTTTTACTGAAGGCAGTAAAACATTCTGATTCATTTCCACAGCTGGAACTGGATGTTGATCAGTACTTACTATTTTAATTTGTACATAATCCCATTGGAACACAAACCTGAACAGCAAACTGAAAGAAACACATAACTGCACAAATATCTGTACTATTGTATCATTATCAGTAGTTTCTTTTTAGCAGCTTATGCTTGTCTTTTAATAATAAACATGCAAAATATTTTGGAGCAGCTATCAGTGGGTAAGTAAGATGCTGTAATTATTTATGATGGTACTTAATAACATAAGAAAACAGCATGAAGCTTTCCTCATTAGCCAAATATGCATGAATTCCACTTTGTCTTTATATAAATGAATGAAAACCTTCCTGATCTCTGTTCTCTGCTTTAAATGACATGGAATTCACCATTTTCTATTAACAAGTTTGTTGTGCCAAATTACACTTTGCACCATGGAAAGTGTTTCTTTTCTCTATCAGGGTTCTGAAAAGCTTTAATTCTCTTTTACTTATTGTTGTTCACTAATAAACATGATAAATAACAAACTAAATCCCAAATAATGCAACATTCTGTTCATTAGCAGAGCTCAGGGAGACTGCATGACAGTTTCCAACTAATAATGTACGTTTAACTTTTATATGCATTGAAAGATCTGCTTTTGAGATTAAAGAAGTTGTTCTAAATACATTTCCTTTCTTCCTCTGATCTGGGAGGTCTCACAGAAATACACGACTGTGCAAATATTTTAGACCATTTCATATTTCTTTATATTTTCCCTGCGGACGTTCTTTAACTGAAACTGAAGTTTTTCTTTGAACTTTGACTGTTTTTACTCATTTTCTTGACCATCACAGTGTGTTTTAAAGCTTCTACTTAATACAATTCATAAAATGAACAAGATGAAGAGACCACCACAGCAGATGAACTGTGTTTAATGGTCATGTCTTTAATAAACAAGGATCCAGAAAAGACCTGACACATAACCTGAGAGAACAAAGACCAACTGTGTCACTCAGGAATCCAACCTGAGTCTCAGGATGAAACATTACGCCTAAAAAGTCTAGATTTTTACACAAAGACATATTTAAATCTGAGCAGATGACAGAGGGATCAAAAATCTAAAATTAAATCTTTTAGGGAAGCTGTAAATTCACTGAATAAGAAAATACAATGTTGTAATAGTTTAAGCATTCATGAATGCTCCAGATCCACTGACAGGGAAGATAATATATTATATAAAACATTGATGTTTTTAATGTGTGTACGGCTACAGGGAGGCTTGAAACCAGTGTTTCAGCTCCAGCTGGCCAGTGACAAACAAACACCTTAGGCAGACATTGAATAAGCCCAGGGAGAGAAGCGTTCTGTCAGAAAATCGATTGCACAGCCACGTGAACAGGAAGCCTCTGATCTGAGGTTTAATAGATGAATAGACGCTGAAAAAATTCAGGAAAGCAAAATGAGAAAGAGACGAGGCAGCAGGGGGACAGAAGAAGGACAAGCTGGGGTGAAAAACAAGGCTTATTTTTACAGGTTTGATATAAAAAATGTAGCCCTGTTTATTAAAAGCAGTGAAGCAGAAACTTTAGTGTGGTACTGAACTGTCAGATTAAACTCACTGCTTGTCTTTTATTAATGCCGTTTGCTCAACACACTCAAAAGCTGCTCAGTCACTGATTCCAACAGTTTGAGTCAAAGTGCTGAGGCTGATTTCTGCTCTGCAGCTCCATCATACCACAAGGTTATTGAATCTACTCGACTGGATTAATTAAACATATGGCTGCTGCTCTTCAGGGGATAAAACCTTCCAAAGGACATGACTCCGTTTCCTTCATCCCTTCAGAGTGATGACACGACGCTACCTGTGTGCTTCAGCAGAATAAAGAAGGAAGACGGAGTCACATTCCAACTGGAAACCTTGGGACCTTAAAACAAAGCGAGCCACAGAATTTTACTTTAGTCAGACAATAAAATAAGCTCTTAAACCTGAATTTGAGCTCGATAAATTAATTAAAAAGCAGCAGAAAAGACTAATTACACTGAAACCTTCAACATTTGAGTCATGAAGATGAATCAGATGTAGAAGCTGAGCTGATATTTCTCAATGTGAAATGTATATTTACACAGTATGTTCAAATGTAATCATTTTTTTTTTTTTTTTGTAAAATTTGATGATAAATCTCAGTTTTTAGAGCCAAATAGTCTTAAAATGAACCAGGATACAACCTTTGAGCCAAAATGAGATTGAGCACAAACATCCCTTGTTTCAGTGAGTTTAAACCTCCACAGCTGCATTTCATTAAACTAATTCACTGATGTGTTTTTAATCAAAATGATTGAGATTAATCAAACATTTAAGCAAAAGATAAATTTAAAAGCTGTTGAAAGGATTTCAAACAGGAGAATAAAACCTTCTTCCCTGTATGACGCTGCCATGGTTTCATCTTTTGTTGACTATATTTCATTTAGAAGTTGTTGCTGACTGATTCCTAGAAGAGAATCATCCAGCTGAACAGGGATTTTAATCCAGACTGATGAGCGGAATCTCTCTCCAGTCCATTGTTCAACCTGTTGGGGAACATTTGGGTGGAAACCCATCTGATAATCATTCACGCGCAAAAAACTACTCTGTTCTTTAAAGCTTCTTTCATTGTTGGAAATGAATTTTTTAATTATTAATGGTCAGTGGGCATCTGGGAATCTTCAGTAGCAGAAATACTTCCACAGCAGAGATACAGCATAATTGTCTGAGTAGATTAAATATTAAATACGAGCTATTACCTCCAGAAAGAAACACTCAGCAGCATTAAAAGCTTCCTGGTCAGAACAGTAAGATGAAGTGTTGTTTCTAGAAGGTTTCATACGTAAACACCATGCATTCATACTTTTTCTTGGCAAGGAATTGGTAAAGCATACACAGACCGTGTCCGGTCACACAGTAACAAGCTGATACTTTTGACAACACACTTGCTCAGAGATCTATTTTTGTCTCAGCTCTTGGTGGGGGTCAGGTTTTAGAGGGCGACACCCCTTCATGGGTCGAATTTTCGACAAGAGCAGGCTGATATTTTCGATGCGCGCAGAGGACGATGAACTTAACCTCTGCTGGCCATCGATATTTATTTAGACAGCAGTGATGACATATTCATAAATACAAGTTTAAGGAGTTTTTTTCAATCCCACCTGCAATTTCTTAAACAACTTCTTAATAAACAAATAAAAGAAAATGCTGTATAATCACATTTGTATGAACAGCTTTAAACTCTGTTTTCAAGTCTAACTAATATAAAGTAAATAAACTATAGAAATCTTGATAAAATTAGACATATTTTAATGACTCCTGTATTTGTTGCAGCAGGATAATTTATAAAATGGAAAATGTCAGGTTTGAATTATGTCCACTCACAGGATGCAAGTAAAAATATAGTTTTGAAGTTATTTTCTTCAGGCTGTTTAACTAGAACAGTGATCATCAGCTGGTGGCCTCTGAGCTATATTAAGACCCTGAAAGGACGGCATACGGCCCACTAACTGCTACTTTTAAATTATGAACACTGTGGTGTAGAATGGGGTAATGATAGCAGATTCTTAACCAATCAGAGCACTTGTTCAAACCACAGTGAGCAGAGTGAGACACCTTAATGGCAGGATGTGAACCTGAGCACTTAAAGCATCAACATTTCTGCTTGTTGGACCCTGAAAAAAACCTTCATCAATAACTGCTAGGCTAAGCTGATTAATTCAAATAAATGGGACCAAAACAACAGCAGGTAACACAGGTATCTGCCACTAGAGTTCAGCAGTTTGATTTTTAGATTTGAAATATTTTTACCCTTGTTTAGATCAGAAATGCAACAGTCAACTGTTTTTTAGTGCTAAATGTAGATTTTGGTTTGGATACCTGGCCCAAACAATCACAGGAATTGTTTAATTAAAACAAAAGATTATATGAATTTATTTTTTCACATTATGCTTTTACGCATGCTCTTATTTTGACATCCCTTTCCAAAATGCAGGTGAATTTTGAAGCAGTGTTTTAAAAAGTAAGCACAAGTAAAGATGGCTGAATGAGGTTGAAACCCACTAGTTGATGTTTGACAATGTTATAAAAAAGCCTTTAATCTTACTAAGACATTAGTTTGTTAAATTTCTTATCTTAAATTCAAATATATAATACAGCTTTTATTTGAATTATATATTACGTTTTCTGTTTTTTGTGTGAAGAGACAAATTAGATTTAAGTGCAATAAATTTAATGTGTTTCCAAATTAAAAGGGTAATTAAGATTATTAATTGGCTACATTTGTTATTCATTTTTTTTCCTAAATAACTGATTCTTAATGTTTCCATAATGAAACAGTCCTACAACATGTCATGTCTAGAGGTTTAGCAGGAGACTGACCTTATCAGGTCTGAGCAGGGGGTGCAGCAGGCTTACAAACTTCCCTGCAGTGCTGAAGATCTAATCCAAAGGTGCACTTGTACATGCAGAGAAAAAAAAATGAATGTTATATTTAAGGAATATTTAAATTCTCTTTGTGACCCATTGACAACTTCAAATTGGTCAGAGCAGTGTTAACAGACTGAGGCACGAGGGATAAAGCTCCAGAAAGAACGGACATATGTTTTGGTACCGTTTCCGAGTTTGATGCATAAGTGCTTTCAGAAATGATTTTCAGCAATTATACAGGCATAACAGCTGTATGGGGAAACAATCAAAGTTTTTATTTGTGCCAAGATAATGCCATTTAAAAGGAACCAAAAATTATTTGCATTTGGAGGCTTCTGTGCTGTTTCCTGTTGCCTTGGAAATTACTGACGTGATATGAATGCCTACAAAGAGAGTTATTTAGTTACTGTGAGGATGACTCAGCCTAGAGAAAAGCTCCAACACATTCTACTGACAACAAAATGCAGTCACAATAAACACAAAATACACCTTATTTCTATTCTAATGCTAATGCAGAATCTCTGTGAACAATTGATTTGCAAAGCTTCTATATTAATTATAAAGTTAAATACAAGCTGCTGCTGATCAAATGTCCTGATTAACTGATCCTCTTGAAGTGTTGGTACAGACATTAGAAATTTGCTGCATTGAATTATTTAACTGACGCCTGTAAAGAAGGTACAGATCTGCCTGTTGCTTTAACATTTAAGCTGTCAATCAACAACCAACAGGTTCATCTGAGGTCTCCATAAAATGTTTAGAGAAATTACACACAACAACAACAAGGCGCTCCATCTAAGACTCAGTTTGCATGCTAAAAGTTGAAGTTCGGGACATTATGGAATGTTATATGAACATCATATAGATAAAACTGCAGGAGACAGTCTCATGTCTCTAAATGTGGTAACACATCTTACGTTTGCTAAGCTGCATCTGATCAAACCGCCATGTTGCAGGAACAATGTGAAGATGTTTATCCATAATACACAGTGTCCAGAACCATGTTTAACTAAAGCTTTTCTACAGCAGAATGACTAAAAAGAAAATAAATTAAAGTGTTGACGTGACCCAAAGTCCAGACCTCACTGAAATGGAGCAAAAACCAATATATAATTTATAGGAAGTGAGTGAATGTGATACCAGAGATGAAGTGTTTGTGTTTTTTTGTCTGGGCAATAAAAACAGGAATGATTGTCTTAGATTATAGCACAGTTCATTCTCCTTCTGGGTTTTTATCGTCCATTTATCAGGATTCAGGGCGAATGCCAGACGGGCAGATAGTGTGTGGCCACCAGCCCTGTGCTGATCAGTTAGCTCCTTCCTGGACTGAACTGAGAACCAAATGTCAGGTGTCAAAACCCAGTCAAGCGCTCAAAAACAAAGAAAATATGTTTAAAACTTTGCAAATCCTTCCAATCTGTTTTTATTCACATTTTTTAGGAATTGGGGTTATTTTAGTGATGATTAAACATATTTCTGTTGCTCAAATGTTAACCAGATTTATAAAAATTCTAAAATCATTCTACATTATGTGCATTTCTTTTTTGTACATATTTTTGCATTTTATTTAAATATGTTTTTATTTGAATGTTAATAGGGAATGACATGTTGAGGTTACAAAACTTTTTTTAAATTATTTTTTTTAGGGGGATTTCGCTGTTCAGGCAAATTTAGGCCAAAGACACAAATATATAGGAGCAGTTATACTGAAACTTCCTGTATAAATAGATAATTTTAATTAAAGCTGAAGCATTAATGTATATGTAGGAAAAAGTTAGCAAACAATTATCTTGCACCAACATGAGAAAAAAAACTAATAAAAATAGGTGACAAAAACATTTTATTGAGAAGCACAGCTGTGTCTGTTGTTGCTGTTTAGTCCTCGGATCTCAGAGGAAGAGAATTCCTGAGTCTTGGAGTCTCTGTTTAAAAAGCTTTGTTCCTTTCAGTTTCCAAATTCGCCTGTTGTGTTGCCAGCAGACTCTGATCCTTCCACCTCGAGGCCCTGCTGGGGACGTGAGATTAGAAATGATCTCTGAAGTGATTGGTGTTTGTCCATTCAGAACTCTAAAACTTAAAACCATTTCTCATACATTTAATTTTAGAAAGTACTAGGAGCCAGTGCTGAGCTAGCAGGGCTGTTACATGACTGATGAAACACCTGCAGACGAGCCACTAAAGTTAAGCTGAGCAAGTAAACACAGAGTTAGCGTCATTCAGTATCATTTATATTAGAAATATGTATTTTATTTATATCACAATCTTAGGTTTTGAGTGTGATATAATAGTGCAATGTTTCTAAAATAATAGATGCATGAGTGAACCAGATATCGGACACAAGCCTCTAATCCAAAAACACCAAGATTACTCAAAAATAAATTAAAAAAAATACCAAATTTAGCAAGTGAGCTTAGACTTTGCTTTATCTCAGGGACTAATTTCTCACGAGCACAAACAAAGACTCCATTTCCTTTTCATTTATAACAACATGCATCATTTTATCTGTATTAAGTGTAGCTACTCCTCACATTAGATTAGTTTTCTTGTTATTCTCTTATCTGATGTATTAAGGTATTAAAAAAAATTAACATTTTTGTTTCAGTAATAATTTTGATCCAATTTTGATACTGATTAATGAAAGAAAACATGACTTTCTATGAATTAACATCACAAAGGCAAAATTACACTTGTAGAAATTATATGAACTTTTGAACCTGATGTTGCTGGAGGGGGCGCCAAATTCTCTTTTTTTTTTTCTTTTTTTTTTTTTAAAACAAATTGTTGGACACACCACTCATCTTGTGTAAAGAGCAAAATAAGTAATAATTAAATATCTGTCTATCATTGCTACTGTTCATTTTACTATAAATAAATATTTTTTGCAATGTAATCCAGTTACTGCATTGAGTTACGTTGTTTCTGTTCTGGGCTGTAGGGGGCGCCAAAATCCTTTTTCGCCTAGAGCACCTTGCAGCTCAGGGCCGGCCCTGATCACAGAGCACAAAGATTTAAATATATCATAAGAATTGTTCTTTAAATGAAACCACTCTCTTGACTGGAGAACGTGAGCTTTGCACATATACCAACAACTCAAAACGTAACTGCAATGATCGCATAAAGACATTTTACATCTACTTAAAGCTAAGAAATGAGTGGTTGTGTGCTATAGATGAAGAATCTCCACATCACAGATGTACTAATGCCCCTCAAGCTGACTCAGACAGTCGCCATGAGCAGCCTCAAGAGTGTGCTGGCAAAAAATATGAATATCCTCCATTTCAAAACCGAGAGCAAAATTATCATGATTCATGATTCAATTCACGTTTTGAATGTTTGTCATTTCAATAGGATTTTCTTACTTTAGGACAATTACCTGTAACATGTGTGTTTCGAAAATAAACATTTATCATGCAAACAATCTGAAGTATGAGCAAACCCCACAAGGGTAAAGGAGTCAGACAAATCCGTGCACCCACTGCAAACTACTGCTAATGTTTGACTTTGCTCCAAGCGTGATTCCAGGGTCAGGTCCAGTGTTTGTTTTGCTTAAAAATGTCTAAATAAAAATTTGTGACATAACATAAGAGCTGTTTGTGCATTATCTCTGGCATTTGTTCAGTTATAATTGTTTTTCTTTGAGCATTTGCAGACTATTGCCTTAAACAAATCCAGACTGTAGAAAAGGGAGCATGATATGGTAAGTTATGCTGGTAGATACGGTGGCCTTGCAATCCTACATACATGGTCTGCAGGAGGCTCTGTGGAACAATGCAGCCAGCCTTGGGAGGGAAGTTCTAAAACAATCCAGACCCCATCTATCAGCAGGTATAAAAATATAAGAGGCCAGATCCACTGTACTGCTGTAAGTGAATTGTTGTTGCAAAAGCGGTAATAAGATTTACAGAATTCGAGCAGACGTTATGCAATAAAGCTATAAAAACACAGACAATAGTAATAAGACTGCAGACAGATTGAAAGGCTACTGTGAGGATCACTATAAATGAAAAGGCTCTCCATCACTGAGCAATGATGCCACTGTGAGACCATATAATCTATCTAATACATAAAAGATGTTGAGACTTCAGTTTAAGCTTTGAACTACTTCCGGTAGTGGTTAAAAGATGATTCCAAAAACACCTTTTGTTCCATTTCACCAAAGACATAAGGAAACTACCAAATTACAGCGGAGATCCAAGGGGAACATCTTGCAAGCTGAAAATGCATCAGCATGCAAAACACGCTAATAACAGAGCTGCTTGTCCAGTGGCTCACTCACAGAGCCAACCTTATTGTTTAGCTGTTGAAAATGCCACTGGGTGGGAGGGAGATGAATGTTTAGAGTGAGCTTTGGAGGCTCCATGGAGCCAGAAGAGTTGTTCCCAAACAGAAAGCAGCAGAAAAACAGCAAACCTTTCCAACATGAAATTGTTCCTCTATCAGGCACAACGATTAAACAGAAATGAGAGGACGACAGATGGTGATGCTTAGAGATGTCACTACCAACCAAAGCTTAATCATGGACACAAAAAAATCCACAAAACAGCTTAAAATGATACCAGAGGGCGTTAGTTAAATATTTTTGCTTAGTTGTTAATGTTATCTTTCTTTTAAAAAATGTGCTTATATTTGTTCTTTTTTATTTCTGATGTTTATTATGAACTTAAGGAAAACTATAAAGCAGCTACCAGCATTTCTTTAATCTATAATACTGCAGAAAGTCATTAAAAAGTTGATGGATTGTAAAATGACTCTATGTTACACGGTCATAGATAGAATTTTTTCACATGCATAAAAAGTATCAATATATAGTACTATGAATATATAGCATCAAAATAAAGACAACTGGAAAAGAATGTGCTAAAAATATGAAAATAATCCAAACAAGTGCCTGTTAGAGTTTTGTTAAAATATCACCAAAAATTAGGTTCTCAAGCACTTTGGTTAGAAGTAGCTCATTTAAAACCTCCATTCTCCAGCTTTTCTCCTGCAACCATTCATTTAGTTTTTTATTATAGCCATAACTGTCTTTAAAGGTACAATATGTAAGAATCCACATAACAGTCTAATGTCCCACCAGTGTTGAAAATAAAGCTACATTATAACAGATTTCGATCTCAACCAGCTGGATGGTCGCCAATTTTTGTCATTTTGAAAATGCTGGTCTGCACCGGAATCATTATTCACATGTCCAGACTTCCTGGTTCCATAACGAATCACATGTAAGTCTGCAAGGCTGCCAAGTCTTCAACACAAGCAGCTGTAATTCCACAACAACCAGCAGCAAAAAGTAAAAGAAGCAGACTGAGGTAACTTGTGGTAAACCTAAGAAACCACAACATTCTTTCCAAAAACTGAACAAATACAAATGAAATAAAATGAGGATCAACATTGTAACTGGCAACCCAGCAGAAAAATCAGGGAGGGGAGGGGCTGAGTGGCTGAGAGCAGAGGGTTTGTTTTTCTACATGAACTGCAGGACTCAGATTTGACCACAAGGTCTATTTCTTACATATTGCACCTTTAAGGAAAAAAGCAAATAAAACAGCAAAATATTAATAAGTTTCACAATGAATGAATTGATGGAACAAGGAGTCACAAGGAAAATATTAGCATCCTTAGCACTACCTGCTAACTACCCTCAAAATAGTTTATTGTTTTTGTTTTTATTGAGTTTGAAAAAAGCATATAACATTATATCATTAGCAGACTCGAGCATTGAGAAGCAATTCCTGTGCAGAACATACTAAATACGGAATAATTTCAGACAGAGTACCAGATCAACAGTTAGTGCTAGGCGTGGCCGAGCTCATCAATTACTGTCCAGTCAAAAGAACTGAATGTAGTTAATATCTGCTAAGAGTTCCTGTTTTAATTGGTTAAAAGCTAAATGCTATCTCTAATGTGATCTACTGTCTATAGATTTTAGAATTTTCATGCTAAATATGAAATAAATTAGTACTAGAATATGAGCTCAAACTGTTGTGTACTTAACATGGAAAAAAAGCAGGAGAAGACTGTGTTGTTCTTTGTATATCTATTAATAAACACCGAGCTGATAAACAGACCTGCTCCCAAAAGGAAAAACAGGCTCGACTTCAGTGGACGTTTTATGTGCTGAAAAACACTTGCTGGTATAAAAAAAAGCAAAAGGTTTTCAAGCCTGAAGACAGACGGACAAAATACTGCAAGAAAATGGTGAAAACAGGGTGGTTCAGGAAGAACAGACAATGTCTGACCTGAGAAGGGTTTTTACTAAGATTTTGAGTGATACAACAAAATAAAATCTTTAATTGCATCGTGTGAACAGTTTGGGCAAAAACAACCCCACAATTAAACGAAACAAAGACTACAATATTCAGGCAGCCACAGTCTATAATTTGACCATTTTTCCTTCCTGCATTTCTGTATCCAAACCTGTCAGGTGTTGCCAGGAGCATTCGGCTAAAGCAGGCAGATTGGTGGCGCCACTAACACCAGCCTGCACCAAATTCAATCAACTTTTATGACTTCCACCTACCGTAGAGTCATCACTCAGCCGCCTCACCCTGCTTCAGCCAAACATTTTTTTTCTCTCACTCTCTCACTCCCTCTCTCTCGCTCTCCTGCACGCACTGCTCCCTCCTCAGTGACGTCAGCCACTTCAGAATCCGATATATATTTATATATGTGGGCCTTGAGGTTGAAAATACAAATCTTTAAACGGTGCATTTTTCTTCCCTGCAGGGTCAACTAATTCAACCTGTCGACATTCTGTTCATGCAACTGCACAAGGTGCCAGTGGGGGGTGTGTAAACAAAAGGATACAGTACAAAGACTGAGCACTGGTATTCACAGACTCTGTGCCAAAAAGGCTGCTCGCATTTTAACATCCTCCACCTCCTCCTTTAATACAAAACAGCTACAGCTCACGGTGGGCGTTATGTCTCCCAGTCTTACAAATATCTACGTTGAAGATGAAATAATAATCTTGTGGATGCTAAACAGTAAAAAAAGGTTCAGCCTTCAGAATTACAGATTCATTTAATTATTAGATAAATATCAAACGTCAGATAGACAAAGATGAACTGTACCTGTGGTGTAGCTCTGCGTTTCTGTGGTCTGCACCGTGTCGTTTAGGGGGTTTTGTCCTTGTCTCTACGGCTGCTACAACCCGGATGAGAGGGTGTGTGTCTGTCGTTGCACTGGACAAAAGGAGAGAGAGAGAGCTCGCCGTTACTCTCTCCCTCCCCCCTCCTGATAAAAACACAGAGCACGTGGCTTCACCAGTGATGCAGCACATAGAAGATCACATCACCATGAACACAGGAGAGAAAAGAAGAATGAAAATAAATTACAAGCGAAAGTGACAGTAAGAATGAAAAGAGGAGTAACGTTGATGTCCATATTATGTGTGTGTTCGTGCTTTAAAATCACCGCCGCTCTGACTGGAGATCAATCAAGCTTCACAGAAGATGCTGGAAAAATGGGAGGATATTCATCCAAATCTGAACGAAAAAATCCTTTTCTGAACAACCAATCATGAGACAAATATGACTCTACATCAGCTCAACTCGTGCTCCCACCCACACGCACAGATAAACACATTCAACACAAGCAGACAAGCTCAACAGCCTGTAGGCAAACAGAAGAACATTTTGTCTGGATAAAGCTACAGTCAAAGGATCTGACCATGTTTGGGCAACTGCAGCGCAAAAAGAAACAGATAGCATCGTCAATGTGACTTTAGCTGATTATTATTTGGGCTTCATTGAATGCTGTTTGGCTTGTTTATAAGAAGAGATATTTTAGGTCTATAATCTATAAACACGTCCTCACTCCTTTAAAAACTACATTTTCCAGAGATGGACAAGTGTTATTCCATGAAATAAGGAAGCAGAAACAAAGCATCCATTGTTAAAGGGATGGTTTGGTTTTTATGATGTAGGTTTTTTTGAGTAATTTTGAGAAAACAATCTTCACTGGAGCAGTTCACAAGTCCACTCCGTCTCCACCTCAAGCAGAGACAGAGACTTTCTTTAGAGGCTATCAATTTCTCCAATTATGCAATTAGTGTATAACATAATGAATCAAAGAAACAATCACATTATATTCTAGTAGGTTTTTATTTTACAAATAAATCCACCCTGATAGGTTTGTGTTGTGTGTATTAGGGTTCTGTTCTGTGCACACACCAAATCTGACATCCTTGTCACAAGCTCTGATGTGGGAACTCTGTGCATCAATGCACTAATCTTCTGCTGCTGAAGTTGACGTCCCTGCGCCTGTAGCAGTCTCAGCAATACTGAATGTCCCGCACGTAGTTTTCTGACAAGAGAGTTGAGTTATTTCTCAGTTAGGTTCCTATACAGACCTCTTACAGGAAAAAACACCCATTCTTCAGTTTTCTAGAAGGGAACAATTGCAATACTCTGTTACAAAAATATAACAGTTAGCCATGTAGCATGTTGACAAGAGAGAGAGAGATATCAAAACCTAATTCTAATTAAACTATTATTTAAACTCAAAAGACTTTCAAATGTGGACAAATAAATCACCATCTCTAAATAACTGAAGATAGGATTCTAAATATTTGGATTAAGTTCTCTGCAATCACTAGAAAAACCATTTTTATTAGTTTTTATTTCAAGAGGCGCAATTCAAGAGCCTAAAAACATTTTCAGCAAATTAGAACTAAACTGGAGGAATACATCTGAATGGAAAGTTTGCAGCTTGCTGCCTCCCTGCACAGACCTGATATGAGATAAAATCCTGGAAAACAAGAGCTCTATTTTCTTTATCGTTTCTCTAAATTTTCACTTCAACATTTCAATAAAATAAAGAAATGTAAAATTTGAATCCAAACATGTAAAGCTATAAACAACCAAATTCCATCTTAAAGATCTTATTGTTTTTTTATACTTATTTAACAGAGCACTAAACTCTCAGATGTAAGGTCTGCTTGTGGTTTTTTAAAGTAGAATGTGAGGCAGAGCTTTCAGTTATCAGGCTCCTCTTTTGTGGAATCAGCTTCCAGTTTCTATCCATGAGGCAGACATCCTGTCTACTTTTAAGAAAAAGCTTAAAACCTTCCCATTTGATAAATTCTATATTTACAATTTGTTTGGGTTTTGCTGAGCCATCCCTTTAGATTTGCTGCTGTAGACAGGGAGTCACTCCTTTTCATTGTTACCAGGTCAGGCTGCACAGGATGGGAGAATAGATGAAGATCCATGCAATCTCCTAGTAACATTTGGCTAATTAGCATTTTATTATTCACTGAATCAGAAAACATATTTGAATTGGATTGAATGTGATGTGAATTGGATTTGTCATTTGTGTATCGTGTCATGAGAAGGCTTTTGTTATAAGTTTATGCTATATAAATAAAACTGAATTGAATTGAATAATTGCGTAATGCATCCTTATTCTTAGAAGGGAATATTAAAAACCTTTTTACATGCTGTAAATCATATGCAGGCAATGTGATGAGCAATAACAGGCACACAGTAAGTGACCTGGAGTATAATTTGACTTAAATTTAAACATTTAACAAATTAAATACCATCTAACCTTAATTTTTATTCACTGATGTTTAACTTGATTCAACAGAGACTATAATTAGCTGCACACCTCAGATAATTTTGTTTTCATTTGTGTGCTTCCATCAAAAGAAATTAGGTGCTTACTGAATGTCAACAGTATAAGGAGAGTTTTTGTTGCAGAATAACAAGCAAAGCTCATTAAAACTGTTACAATCAGTGTACCAATGAGCCACCCACAGTGAGGCTGGAGACTGTTTCTGTTCTATAACTAGATTGCCACAGGCTTAATCTCTGCAATCATCCAATGTGTCCATCAGCAGTCATATATCCTGCAAAAATGGCCTGCAGCAAAAAAACTGAGAGCTCACCATTTCACTGCAAATTGCTCTAGACTATGTCAGCTGAATGCTTAAACCTTAATATAAAAGGATCCGCTTTTGATCCTGTCATAAGGGAGAGTACAATCCATGAAAACTCTGGTCCAAAAAGAAAAAAAAAAAAAAAACAAGTGCTGAAGGTCGAGAGTTGGGATCTGTTGATGAACCTGCTGACAGCTGGCAGCAGCTTTTTCTGACCTGTTTATGTCAGGAATATATTTGATACTTGTTGACACATGTCACAAAGCTTTTAGATCAAATCTTGAAATTGTCTTGTTTGCTGCCTGGCAAATTGGACATGGATTGTCTTTCATAGGCAGCTTCAGTCCCACAATTGTGAGCAGCTTTCTCACTGCAGTCATTCACAGTGAATAAATGTGGCAATTATGTAACATGAATAAAAACATCATTAACATGCCTCAGTTCATAGTTCTAAAAGGATATTGTTTTTCAATCCAGTTAAAAACATTATCATTCAAAGAGATGTTAAACTGTATTTATCTAATGTAGAGTGTTAAATTTAATGATCATTACATTATTGATTTTGTATGAGCACTAAAGTATAAACATTATTTCAGTTTATTTAAACCTAACACATTTGCTCAGATATTTAAGGTTTTATTTTGAAATAGATTTGCTGTTATCTAACCTGGCTCTTCCAGATCATTGTGTATCCCCGTGTGCTACACAATGATCTGAGATTTCTCAGTCTGAGAGCGTCTGACAAGTGGGAGGGACATCTGGTATAATATTTTGAGCTGATTGGATGACGCTCCAGCAAGTGTCTGCCTATCATGATTTGTCTTAAGCTAATCACAGTAAATCAAGCTCTTGCAAATCCAGTCAGGAGTAAAACACACAAATCGATCTTGCACACAAGTTCTTCCCTTTGCTCATTTTCCAACCAAGAAATCCTTTCTAGTCCTAAAACAGATTCAATAGCTGCTTCTATGCGTACATCCACCAGCAGCCATGTTTGTTTTGCGTTTGTCTGCCTGGACACTTGCTGCCAATCACACCTGAACACCCGCCCCAAAGCACAATTATAACACGTGATTTGTCTGAACATTATTTGACCGAGGAAGATGGATTAGTTGGAGCAGTACAAGATGGATTTTCATGGGTTTGGAAAAGTCCAAATCTCGTGATGCAGCGTAACAATCAGGTGTGGACATCGTCATGTTCCTGTGTTGTTTTGATCATCATTACTACTCTGTTAAGTTTTTTTAAAAAAGATGTTTCTTGACCTAATTCAAGAGTTAATGGCACAAACATAGTTGTTTGTCCAGTACCTTAAAAACGGGTGAAAGAGGCCACCATCAGCATGAATGTGTGATACTCCTGACAAGAGAACAGCTGGAGGAAGAATTAGCACACATTTTGTGTTAATGCCAGCTCTTAACATGGCCTGAAATACAACAAAAGGAAAAACAAATGTCCAAACAGGTTCAAATTGATTTAAAACTCTGAATAGGACAGTCACAAAGTCAACACATGCTTGTCCCAAATGTTCATTCCTATTGATAGTCTAAAAAGCTCTCACTCAGAGGAGTTACAGCACTGGAGCAACACAATGTGTCTGCTGCCAGCAGACAGACTGACCCCTGGGAGGACTGAGCTGCTGTTCTAATCAGAATGACTCATTGCTGTATTATTCTGCAAATGGGCCTCTGTAGATTTTTCCAACTGTGTCTTTATGAAAAAATGCACACTAAGTAAAGGTTTAGTGTGCACACTAAATACTGTTAAATGTTTGAAATGGGAGCCACAAATGCAAATTACATCAGAATGAGCTGTGAATGCCCAGCAGATATTTTTTCATGTACGTGTATTTTTTATCTGTTTTTTAATTGCTTTGCTCTTGCAGTTGTTTTGAATTTGATTCTCTGAATTATTTAATTTATGTTTTATTAGAACATGTTGCATCCAAATGGCAATTTTTAATCTGTATGTGTTCATATTTGCATTTCTTTAGGAAGGAAAAATGCAGGGATGTTTCTCCAATTCAAAAATTTGGAAGGATTTTCAATATATATTTAAGAAATTTTATCAGCTATCACAGCTCCAGCCCACATAGCTCACATACCAAAAGACTAATCTCCCAAACTAGCAGAAAATTCACATAAAAAACGTCCACCTTGACCAGATATCTCACTAAAGACAGATTGTGATAGTGTGTTACGAGTGTTTGTTCATATTGTCTCATTGGGGTACCCTTTATTGTTGCCAGTGTGGTGTGATGTATCATCATTCTTCATGCCACTGTTCCTGTTTTGGTTTGTATTTCTGTTCACATCCCGGGTATCATAGTTTCATTGCTCCTGTGATTTGATTTCTGTTTTTTTTTTATTTAGGCTGATTGTCATGTTTCAAATCTGCACTGTTTATTTCCTTACACTCTGACTGTCGTCATGGTTTCTCTACATCTGTTTTTCCCCTATTTAGTCCTCCTTGTGTCTCCTGTCTTGTGCGAGTTAGTTAATAGTTTGTATGTCACTATCAAGCCTGTCAGTCTGTTTACCTGTTTGTTCTCTGTGGATTTAGACTTATGGATTGTATGTAGATTTTACCTCTGCCTGCTTCATCATCTACCATGCAGTGTCTGACCTCCTGTCCATCTCATTGCACTCAAGTTCAGGTCACACCAGACATTATTTGTGGGCACAATTTCCATTTAGCTCGTCTACAATTTAAAAGCTAGCAATAATATGATAAATAATAATATTTACTAATATTTAATTTATAATATTTATGATATTTATTAATGCTCTGTAGTTAACACATAGGATGCAGCATTCAGACCAGGCAGTTGAACTGATAAAAAGCTTGTTTGGTTGTTTTAAAGTTGATTTTGAATAAAGAGATGTCAGTTGCTGAGGTCAATGTGACGCCTGTGTTGATGTCAAACTGGGATGGTCCAATAAAAGCAGAAGAGATCGATCTACTGGCAGGCAGAACACAGAACAGTTCGATCTTATTTTTTCTTTTGGATTTTAATCATTGTTAATGGAATTTATTTGATTTCCTGCAGAGCTGAAATCTGACAGAAAAAAAGATAGGAGACAAAAATTTGTGGAAGAGAGAGAGAGAGAGAGTTTTACATGTTTTTTCTACACCTACCCAAATTTATTTTGAGTAATTATTGTTGATACTCTGAATATTAAAGAGACCATTCCATTAAAAACAGTTTTTCGGAGGTTTCTGTTGAATATTTTAGCTCCACAGGTGTTCTTACCTTCATAGTGGGTGTGAAAACTTCAGTTTTAATCTCTCAAACTACGCAGGTGGTGATAAAACCCGAGTTCTCCCGAGTTCGAAAGTCCTGTACTTGTTTCTTCACAACTCCTTTGCTCATTAGTATTCGGCAGCTCCTGCAGTTGAAACCACACTTAGCATAAGACGTAGCAAACTGGGCTATGTGTCTGGAAACAGTAAGCCTTGCTCTCATAGGCTAGTTTGTTAGCCAATCCGAGTCCAGCGAATTAGCATAATGAATATTAATGAGTTGCTGCCCGAATCCAGCCGAATCGTGACGCAGAGAGATTGAAAGGTCTGTTAATCAGTGTTTCTTAAAGTTTTTTAGATATAAAAGTTTCAAATTACAGGTTAATACTTTAAAAATAATCACAAAGTCCTGAAATTTGTGTGAAATGGTCTCTTTAAACTGAGCATTTTACCCTGGCTTTAGTGTATATTTCAAATCCATGAATTTCCAGTCATCCCAATATGTAATGTGTCATTCATATGTTGTTTTTATTCACTGCAAAACCAGATGATTTATTATATTTTAAAATGAAAAAAATCGGACTTTTTAACATGAGTGTTTATATGAAAAGCTACTAAACAGCTGCGAGCCACTGGCTACCTGTTACAGATAAAACACTGAGGCCAACCAAGTCCTGGACTTCCTCTTCTGCTCCTGACAACAGGCTGAAACTGGGAGAGAGGGTTTGAAGAGGCGATAATACTCATTTAGAGAGCATATAGGGGGCATCGCCACAAAAATAGCTAATCCTCACACCTCATTGCCAACAGGTGTCTATCTGCTACTATTCTTCTAATCTTAATTCATACCATTCAGTCTTCTGCACAGCTCATTCCTTGTTGATGTCCTCTGTCTCAGTTTTTAGTACTTTCTCTTTTCTTTGTGTCTTCTTTTGTTCATTCTCCTCTGGGACATGAGATTAAGTGCCAAAAAGATAGGGCGCCATTTAGCGAAGAGGAGATAATAAATAATTTAGTCGATAAAATGAGGTCGAGTGAAAAGATGCAAAGGGTTTACAGCACAATAGCACCTTCCATGTTTTTATTACATTAGTGATGGCAAAGGTTTAAAGGTGATGGAATTAATAAATTCAAGACTTTAAAGGAAATAGCTGAAAACGTGGTCACTTCTGCAGTCCAGCACGCCTGACTGGATCTCTTTTAATGTAAAAACAGGATATTTTCAGTTCACAAACTGTTTTCTGGACCAGTCAAACTGACTTTTTTTCTTTTTAATGATCCTAGATGTTGGGTTAATTGATTAATCTATATTGTTCCTAGGTGTCCTGACCAGGACGGACTGTCTTGGATACCAGCTCACCACACTCCTGCACAGAAACAAGCAGATATAGAGGATCGATGGATTGATGGGATTTAAAGATACAACGCTTAACTGTCAGCACAATAGTACAATTATACAAATGTCATTACAATTTAGGTACTGTTATTTAAAGAATGAGTGACAAAGGAATAAGGGAAGAATTAACCTTGGGCTCTTTTCAGCATTTATTTGTACACAAACAGTTTCCCAACAAATACCAACTGTCAGAGGCCTTTAACCTGAACAGAGGCCAGAGGCAGCATTAGTGTCTGGTGTGTCCATTTTCTCTGTGCTCGCCCTCAGACTGCCCTTTGCTTCAGCTAAACCTTCAGCTTAGACTTCCCACCAGGATCCAACTCTGTAATAAAAAGCCTATAATGGATCAGTTTGTTGATGGAGAGAGGGTGCATGATGCAGGAGCTGGAAGCATTGTTGCCATGCAGCAAGAAGGTCCTGGGTTTGAAACTCGGGACCTTTCTGCATGGAGTTTACGTGTTCTCCTCATTCATGTGTGGGTTTTCTCTGGGGATTCCGGCTTCTTCCCATAGACTTATAATATGCGTGTAAGTTAACTGGCAACTCTCCCTAAGTGTGAGTTTTTGTGTGAATGGCTGTTTGTCTCTATGTGGTTCATTGATGGACTGGTGACCTGTCCAGGTGTAACCCCGCCTCTCACCCAGAGAAAGACTTCAACCCCTCAAGACCCGACAGACATTTCAATCAGGCAGGGATTAGAGCAGGACAGTCCCTCCCTTTAAGGATCCAACTGGGTTCTAGTTTTCAGTGTCAACAAATAAAACATCTAATTTGTTTTTCCTGAAATTTTTAATTAGAAATAATCTGCACTGAATTATCCGACTTTATTGGATTTTTGTACCTGTTCAGAAGGGATATTCTAATTTTGGATGTACATAGGTATTTTCATATATTATAATTAAGAGATAACCTATCAATTAGACATCTGAAGAACTGCCAAACTGTTAAAATGTTTCTCTTAGAACCTGGAGGAAAAGTTCCTCATGAAACTGAAATGAATTAATTAATCCCCTCAAATTTTGAGTCAATGTCAAAACTGTATAAGAAGTGTAACAGGAGGAAAATGGGGCCAAAAATGGAGCCTTGAGGTACCCCATAACAAAGTGTGGATGGATTTATGTTTCGTAAGAAAATCTAAAAGAAACATTTTAAACCCAAATTGGAGGTACCTGTCCCCAGAGGTCAATTTGACCAATAAACCAACCCATTAAGAGTCCTGACAGAACATAAATAACACATTTTAGATCAGTGATGTAGTAAATGTTTTCTGTTTGGTCCTCTCTCTATCAGGGTCAACAGTTACAACCCAGAGGCAACATCAATATTTACATAAACAGAGACCTGTCATCTGCTCCATGTTTAACCCATCAGCTGGGACTCCACCACTTTCACATGCTGCATGCTGTCACACACTTTCTCCTGCAAGTACATGTTTTTCTTTAATATTTATGGCAGCATGATACAAGGTTTTCTGGTGAAGCCACCTGTATTAAAATTCAATTTGAGAAAGTGAGACTGCAGGAGCACAAAATGACTTTTGCAGACCTTCTAGCCTCAAGCGTGTTTCTGCATATTAATTGCTAAGGATGGCAGAGCTTTCCACTTTATACCAAAAAATGCACGTGGCCTTGAGTTGATCATTTGCTTACAATCCCTATTTGTTTTATACATGTTGTATTTAATTCTTTATCATTCAAAATTAAATTCAGACCAAAAAAGCTTTTTTTAAAAAAAGCAATTGAACTTTTTTTCCTGCTTCTTGAATGTTTCACCTTTCATGGATGTTTATGAAACATGGAGGTCTGAACACTCCTCACTGCACTGCGTACAACATGCTCCTCACAAACACAAATTCAGACCAAAATTTAATGTATTTATGAGTAAAGTGTGTTAATCATGCATTACTGTAGTGGAAGGCTTGTAACGTCTGCATTTTTTCTAATTCTGACGGATCCCTCGTAAATCTGAACAAGATTTTTTTTACTTCTTTAAATACGAGTGAGTTCCAGAGTCTCCTGATAAAACAAGTCTGAAACAAAACAGCATCTATCATGGAAACTTTTAGAGAATATGAGGCCATCAATCTATAAACCTTTTTTATTTAGTAAAAACAAAATAAAAAAGGTTGTTTGTTTACAGAAGTTGTCCTTTTTAATCACTTTTTATAACCTACTTTTGTTATTTATTTTTTCTCCATTTTAGACTTAAATGCAAATGTTTAATTATATTAATATTTCTACCCTTTGAATTCAAGTACCGAACTCAGAGTGAACCTCGACCCGTCAGCTGGACCTGTTCACATAGATGGAAGTGGTTCGAACTGGTCAGCATCTAAATATCTTCACATTCATGCCAGAAAAGCAGACTGAGAAGTTCTTTCACTGAACATTTCGATTCAGTTTAGACCGTAGCTGTAGTATCACATAGACAGATATGTTCCTAGCAGCATGTATTTAACCATGAGACACCCGGCCAGAGCCGCTGCAGCTGTTCACAACCAGAAGCCACAAACAATAATTACATGAAGCTGTGCATCATCTTCCCCTCCATTATTTCTGGAGTATTAACACAAAATAAAAACACATCTAAAAATGATTTCATCATTATATACATTTATTTGTATTATCAATTATGGACCAGCTGGTCACACAAAACAAAAAAAAAATCTGAGTTATAGAATCATTTTGTTTTAGTCATTTCTAATAAATCTGTTTAAACATTTTCCATCGGTTTATTACTGAAGCTGTGGTTGTTTGTTGCAGCGGAATTCAAACACAAATAAAACAAATCAATGTATTGTTTGTATTGGTGGGGCCCAACAACAAAAACTAGTCCATGGGCTCCTAATGAACTCAGTACTGATTGAGATGGTTTATAAAGACATTCAGAATGAAATCATTTCTCAATAACTCAGTGTGTGTGTGTGTGTGTGTGTGACACAGTAACACATTTTACCAGCATTTGGTGCCCAGCAGGTGGTTGTTACTGATTCTCCACAACAGTTGGCATTTAGAAGCAACCTCAATCTGCACACTGTGGACAGACACTCCTGCATTCATCACTCTGAGTTTTGCTAAGAAATGTATCTGTTGGTTTCATCATGACACAGTGTGCACGTTGGAACCTGTTTTATTCTCAAAGATGCTAAACTGATAAAAAAATGAAAGTGTAAACACACCAAAAGTCTCTTATCTGATGTGAGTGTTGCTTCTGTGCGTTTTGGATTCTGAACCGTCCCAATGAACCATTTTACTGAGGTTTTATACACGATGAAGATTATTTATAGCATCAAACACAATAAAGCAAATGTTGATTCATTGTTTCAGTCATTTTGGAGACAAAAAAAAGAATTTGCTAATAAAATTTTAAAGGCTGGATCAAATTCTGATTCTATTTGTCAAAATGTTTTAAAGAATAACGAAATTTAAGAAAGTCAAATTCTAAAAATAAATAAATAAAAGGAGGAACGAGGAGGAACTGGTCCACAGACAAAGTGCTCATCAGAGTCCGTTCCTGATTTATTCACCTGCTCGTTTAAAGCAAATCCAGATCAGGCTTGAACATCGGTGAGTTTTCTCTTGCGGTAGTTGAGAACCAGATTGGAGGCGGTGAGCTGTGAGGCCTGACCCTTCTCCCAGCTCTGGAAGCTGTTCAGGCCATTCTGACCAGACCTGAACAAAGACTTCTCCAGGCTATCCAGACGCTCCACCAGCGCCGACGTGTCCTCGTTGTAGGCGTTTTGAGAAGAGTCCATGGTTCGTCTGAACCGTCCAATGAATGTCTGGAAGGACGAAGGTTACAAAAAGTTAATGAACCGACAGAAAAACAAACCGCACAAGGATTAAACTTCATATATTTTAACGTTAGAGATGTTGGAATGTTTTTATGCAGCTTTGATTGGAAATGTACAATTTCACATTTTTCTCCTTTAAGCAAAAAAATGTCTGTCCTCAAATAACATGATGTTCAAAAAAATCGGAAACCACCTCGAAGGTCTGAGAGAAAACCTCTGGCCTCTTCCAGGGAATTCGACATGTTCAAATGTAGCAAGTTCATTTACTTCATTCATGATTCTGCTTTTAATTAATCAGATTAAAAGCATCAGGTAAAAATAATCTAAAATAACCAACATTAAAAATTACTGTTTTTTATTCAACTGAATCTAAATTTAAAAGATATTCAATATAAACAAGAAATGTAAAAAATGGCTGGAAGAAATAAATAAAATATACTAAAGTCTGCCATTATTTGCATCTCTATGTAAAATGCAATCAACGGTCCAAATATATGTAGCTAGTGCTGCATAATATAATGCTAATTTATTATTGGCTCAATATGTGTGAGTGCAGCATCAACATTGCAGTAAATCAGCGGTCGTTATATTTAAGTGCCACACATTCAAGTTGTAAATCCTAACAAGATACTTGGCAAATCCCGTTGCTCGATGTGCCCAGACTTTGTTTAGACGGCGGTGGCTGAGACGCCAAAACAGAGACTGAACAGTGGGAGAGAGGACAACTGATATCGTCATCGTTACATTCAGCAATAATATCACCATCGAACCAGCAACCTGACAGTCAGTCACTCTTCCCCACCCATTATTTATTGAAGTCAGTCTGCCTGGTAACAGCCAGTAGGTGGTCTGGCATGTTGTTTGAGCCTGCGCTGCCCCCTTGTGGTGATGGGTTGAGGAAAACTGATTGCTTCAGTTTTTAAACTTGCTTTGTGGAAATTTGGGTGAGAAAATCAACAAAATATCTGGACTTTCAATATGTTTTATCATTATTTATCATGTATGTTCAGAAACTGAAAAACAAAATACGAGTCTCTTTAAATTTTACTTGCAAAACTCTGGCTGTGGAAAAATGCCACTTATTTTATTAAATTCAAATGAAATGTTTATTTCTAATTATTTATTTTAAACACAGACCCCTCAACTTATGAGGGATGAAAAGCATTGCAGTTATTGTGGTGTATATTATACTGGTTGTTATACTGGCCTGATTCATTCCTGGTTTCATGAAACACGAGCAGACTTTCTCCTGCCGGTGTGTCTCACCTCATTGAGGTGTTTTCATTCATTTGCATTCATTTTACAATGAAAACAAATGACTTTGTGTGACATCTAGTGTGTAGAATTATAATGTCAGAGCTTCCTATAATGGGTCCTTACAAACAAACTCATTCCTGCAATCATTGTGAGGTTTCATATTTCCCATCATCTCATTTTAAAGTGCAGTAATGTTTTGTACCTGCAGTAGTGTCTGTGCAATGTCAGGGTTCTCTGGACTGTCGAAGTGGAGCATCTGGGATCCCAGACTGTAGTAGTAGGGCCCCATCTTATGCAGGTCTATCACAATGGGGTCAGCTGTGAACACAATCCTCCAGCCCTCCTTGTAGACTTTGGGAAGTTCCACAGACAGGACCTTCCTCTTCCTTTCATACAAACCCTTGGACAGCCACAGAGGAAGCTCCATCTTTGTACCCTGACATGAAAGGAATACCAACTCAGCTTTTATTTTTAGGCCATACAAACTCTTTGCAAAATATATGTCCTGTAAAACTCACTATAATGAAACATCTACACCAAGATTCTAAAGTGTTATTAAGGTTTGGGGTTTTGGAAGAATTAGGTTAATGTCTTGTAGTGATTATTTAATTTTATCTGCTATAGTTTTAGTTAAATTCCAGACTGACCAGGTAACAGAATAACATGTTAAACATTTATGAAAACGGCTGAAAATCAATTAAAAATGTTTTGCTCAGTTTTTATTTTCCCCCTTTCTTTAAAACAACAAATATCTTCAACCTGACCATGTCGACTTCATTAAGCTACAGATAAGTTCTTGAGCTTAGTGATTATTTTTTAAAGCTTTTTGTAGATACATAATTACATATTTATTCTAATGTATTCAGAAAGGACATTTTTTTAGTCTTTCTCTGGGCTCATCTGAGCAACTTGATGTTGCTTGTCACTTCAGTGGTTAGATTATGTTGTTTTTCTTAAAAGTCAGCCAACATTTCAAGTTTAAATAAACAGAATTTCATTTGAAGATGTTGAGCTACCCTTGATTTCAGAAATATATTGTTTAAAATTGTGTTTTTTTTCCATAGTTAGATCCAACAAGGTAGTAGATATTTAATAAATTGGTATAAATGAACATCGTGTTTTATAAACTACTTTTATAACTGTTACATCCATCTAAGCATGTTATTTTGTTTTAATTTCCATAAAATAACCAGATTTGTTTCGATGAAGTTCTGGTAAAAGCCTACAATCACTTTATTATCCAAACTATAACAATAACATAAGAATAACATAAGTTTGACTTTGTTATGTTTCTTAAAGTTAAAGTTGCACCGAATTTACAGATGGGTGGTGATTATTTTTGAACAACAAAATTACCTCACCTGACAAACTAATTTTGATGAAGAGAGGTTGAAAACATTAAAAGTAAAATACTGAATGAAGTCTGGTGTAACGTTAAGATGCTTGATACAGCAAAGTTATAAATTATTGTAGAATTTGGAATTAAGAGATTGCTGTAGCTGTTGAAAGCAGAAGCATTTTCACAGAATTTCAAATCCAGTGAACTGACCTCCGGAATGTCGTGCGAGTCGCTCGATTTCTCCAGGAATCCAAGCCGCGGGAAAACACACTCCGTCCGGACGGGCAGCCGCTCATGAGAGAGCAAAATGTCATCAAGAGAAAGAAAGTTCTCCTCCATTCCCACCCCCGGTGGTACGGGGAAATACGACTGTGTGTCCATTTGTGCAAGAAGTACACCACAATTAAACGATTAACAAAAAACTGTTGCCTTACTCCACTTCTGCAAAGCTTCCACTTCCTATTTCCGTATTTTTGGCGCCGGAACACATGAGCCAATCAAAGCGCTGACGTACATCCAGACGTAAACAATCGACTGGGTCTTTATCGAACTCAGCCATAAAAGTCGCTTGGTGTGCTGTTTGTGTTTTATTATTTAAAATCCTGCTTTTTTTTTTTTAATTTTAAACATTATTTAGGTTTTTGTCAAACATTTTGAAATCTTTAACTCTACAAAGTGATATTTGAAGGTTCAGCATGACTTTTTTTGACTTCAAAATGTAAAACTCTGCCCAGAAGATAAAAAATCATGTAGGCCTACTTTTTTTCACGTACCTTCCATCAGTTAATTAAAAAATATATCACATCTTTCTTTTCCATAAAATGTTGAATGCAATGAAGTTTTTTGACCATTAGAGGTCAGAGTATTCCCATTTAAAATTACAATCTGCTTTTATCCTGTTATGACAATAACACTGTACAGAAGGAATAAATATAGTAACTGTAGTCATAACATGCTGATGAAGGTGTAGTCATAACAACACTACACAAAGAAGACACCCAGTATCCTAAATTAGGTCTTGAAATTTAACCTTGAATTTCCATTAAATCAAAATGCTGCACTAAACTCTTCATCTAAACCTCTTCACTGTTGCAGCTGATAACATCCATCAAGTGATGAATATAAAATGGCAGAAAGTCCACACTATAATCCCTTTTCCCACCTGTCAGAGCACCATCAGTTAAAAAAATCATGACAGCAGGTCAGTAATAGCTCTTATTTTGACAGGGTGTATTGTTATGTATCTTTTGTTGTTGTGTCTTTTATCAATCAGGCAGTAAAAACAAGTCACTCACCCCAACAAGTGTCTATTCAAATCTTAATGAGTAAAATGATTATAAAATGTAATGAATCAAATGACATCAGGAGTAAATAACTGTACTGTGTTCTTGTGACAGTGGGCGGAGGGGCAGGCAGGACAGGGTGTTTACTGTGGCAGCACACTAAGAGACATTTCATTACGCAAATCAGACACACAAACACGTCCTTTTCTAAAGAGATTACTGCGCTTTGATAGCCGCAGGCCGTGATTCGCTGGAGCCCTGTGTGTCACATAAATACACAGCGATGGCAGCAGTTATTGTTTTCTAGTGTTTGGCCCACTGCAGTGATGGTGAACACTACCCGCTGTCCGAAACCCGAGGTCATGACCTTAACCAGGAACAAGGATCACATCACATTTAACACTTTGCTCAAAGCATCAGCTGTTTTATGACCACAAGTAGTTTAATATTAGATGTGACATAATAGGATCAAAACTCCAGCAGGACTTAATTTTTTTTTGCCGCATCAGATGTGGTCACACGAAGACCACGAGACAAAGCTGTTCAAAAGAATTTGAAACAGAAATCATGCAGTAAAAATTCTCTAATGTGACATATTTTTCACTGAATCAGCCAGTAGGAGTGTCTGATTATAAACTGCAAATAATTGATTTTAAAGCGTCTCATGAGCTTGTGACTTTAGGAAAAAAAATATTTTACTATAGATTCCTAAACTCACCACATAAAAAGAATTTAGCTTCTGTGAAGAAGAATTTGCAGCGCTATGAGTTAAATTTTCTGTTATCATTTACAATTAATTGTCATGGTCAACTGAGTATATTTGAACAATTTCACAAAAAAATTGATTTTTTTTCTTTATGACAAGAACTTTTTTTAACGCTGTGAGAATGTCTCAGGAGCTAATGCTGCTTTTTTGTCATTTTTTGCATTTTAATCTTAAAACTGGGTTCGATTGCATTGAATTCAGCATACAGTGTTTCAGCAGTAACATAAAGGAATAAAACAATTACAACCCATCAATTAGTAACTTTTTTCTGTCTCAGGGAAAAGTCATGTGTTCAGAAAACTGTGAGAGCTGCATGTAGAATTGAATTGAATTTCCCTTTGGGGATTAATAAAGTATTTTTGATTTGATTGATTTGATGTAGACGGAGCTACAGTAATTTAAGTCTGATTGAATTCCTGAAGTTTATCTTCTAAAGAAATGATAAATCACATCTGTTGTTGACAACATGGTGAGAAGTTGTTGTGTTTGGAGGCTGTTAAATGCTTAAAGAATCTGTCAGTGAACTCTCAGAAAACATGACTGATTTTAAAAACTGGATGGATGGATGGATGGATGGATGGATGGATGGATGGATGGATGGATGGATGGATGGTGGGAGAGATGAAAGACTTTAGTTCTGATTCTTTCTGATTACACCTCTCAAATATCAATAAGCATTCTGGGAAATGATGCAGAAGACTGAATGAAACAGGATGAAATTAGATACTCAGTAATCAGGTATTTAATACTTCATGTGTTGCATCTTTATGAGATGCAAGAAAGTTCTTCTTTAGACACTAACCATAACTTTTTTCAGCTAATACCCAAAGTAAATGTTTCATCCCGTTGAAGACGTTGTGTCTGCATCACAGAAAGACAGCTGGACACAGTTTGTCATCTAGCACAATTTATTCCACCATTTGTTTACAGTAGCTTTGTAAATGCAGTTTGTATGTTGATTTGTAGTAGTCTTCACACATCAGCTCTTGGCCTTCTGAAGAGTGAGTAACAGCTCACATGATTTGAATATTAAACAAATATTGTTAAATATGAACAAATAAAGAAATAAGCCCCGTTTAGTGGCTCCACAGTGGAACTACAGAGTCCTTTTAGAGGGTCTCCTGATGCAGGCAGCCAGACCTGTTTCAGCAGAAACATCATGTGGGAACTGACTATATTAGAGACTCTGTTTGAGTTCAAACACACGTGCACAAACAGTCATGGATGGATCATGAGCCAACAGGCCTCTGGGCATGTGTTAAAGTGTTCTAAACAGATGCAACATACAGAGACTGAAAGAGTCAAAAAATTAGTTTTGAGTCAGAATCAGATGTTTTTAATTTTTCATCCCTTTATTATTCTTTTTACTTTATGCATTTATTTTGCATCTATTTTAGTTTCTTTGCACATTTTTTTTCCAGTGAGTTGTCAACTCGTCTCGTAAATGTAGAATCTGTCCCAGTTTTAAAATATTTCTAATCAGTTCAAGTTCTTTTCTATTGATTTTGACACGATATGTTTTCATTTGGAATTTTCTTTAAAGTTTTTTGATTTAGTTTTAGATTTTTGATTCATTCATAGCTGGTTTGAGTCTCTTTGCAGCTGTTGTCAGTAATTCTGGACCTCTTTAGAAGTATCACTAAGGTGTTTATCTTTCCATCTGAGTTTTCATCTTTGAGATTTTTGGGGACATTATTGACTTTGTGGTTGTGATTTTATGAAGCTGTTCACTTGTGTTGTTTAGTTTGATCCATCTGAAGTCAGTTTGCTGTAATTTTCACTCTATATTTATTTACAGTTACTTTCTTTCTGTTTTGAGTAAATTCACATTTTATAATGGTTTATTTGTATCTCAGTGGTTTTGGCCCAGAGGTCCTGTGACTCCTCGGGTCCTTGGGCCTGTGCCTGGCCAGCTCATCCAGTAATCCTTCCACGGACATAGTCATATGAACAGAAACACGCACTCACACTCGCTCTCACGCTCGAGTCTCTCTCAAAGAAATGACTAATCATGTTCACATGGAAAATCTGGCAGATCTGATAGAGAAAACAAAGAGAGGTTACATCTGAAATTTACAATATGTCATGTTGCTTTTCTGTAGCTGTAAACATCAGCAAAGTAAAGGGAGGACTGCCAGTCACACACACACACAGGGAACATGGATACCTAGACTGTAAACATTTGAATACACAGACACACACAACACTGTCCCAGTCAGTCCTCTACAATGACCTTTAACACACACACTCACCCACACAATCACAAGGCTTCAGCAAAATCTATTCTGTCACCAAACCAAGCATGTACACACACACAGACACATTCCAAATGAAGTCTGTCACTGAAACATCCCAAACACACACACATTACACATTAAGAGCGTAAACTACATTGGTTACTGCCCCTTCCTCTGTCTGTGTCAGGACTGAGCATCCTCTCCACCACACCCAAGTCTTTAGAGCCCCCCCCCCCTTCCCCCGACCACACCATACACAAAACAAGCTGACATCTCTATTTGGTAGATTTTATCCACCCCTCACTTCCTGTTCAGGTGTGCACAAGCCAGATCTTAAAAGCATACTAGGCGCTTCTTTTATTTATTGTTCTGAGTGAAACAGGTGAGGAAGGGCGCAGAGCTGAGGCAGGAACTACGAAAGAGGAACCTCTTCTGAAAGATCATCATCGAGTTGGAGTCCTGTCGCGTGAGATGAGAGGCCAACGGAATAATGTACAAGTCTGTCTGTCATAGCGAGTTCCTACACCTCCATTTACCAGTCACTACCTCTGTCTCTCCTTCTGTCTTCCTCTTCCTCTGCTTCCTCTCCTCAGTTAAGGCCATGGGAGGGCTGGACACATGTGACAGACAGGCCTGGATCCAGAGATGAGATGGGAGGCCTGCTAAGACCTGAGCATGTCTGGAGGTCTACTGACCATGTTTGAGTTAGAGGAGAGCGGATGAAGCCCTTTTAAGGGACTCTGTTTGTCTGAAGAGGGGGTGGGGGGGGGGGGTTGGGCTGTATGCAGAATCATCAGCAGATGTAAAATGGAAAGCTTGGCAGAGGCCCTTTAATGCATGGTAGTTTCAAAGTCACACTTTTTTTTTGGTTCAGTTCACAAAGAACAGTTATCTAGTTGTAACGATGGGTTCCATCAGGGTGAATATGTGATGATCACGTTGATTGTTTCATCAGATTTGGTTGCGTTTGTGTCCAGATGTTCATGGCAGGACCACCACATGTTCTGGAGACACAGAGGAGAAAAAAACATCAAACATGGTGAAATAAAAAAAAAAAACATATTTGAAATGATTTAACTTCACATAGTTTAGTGAGAAACATTAACGTTTTTTCATTGACTCCAGAAGGTTTATAATCAGAAATTACATAATACAATTATTGTGTTAAATGTATTAACATAAAACGAGAATATTATGTTACATTTTAGTCCTACGGCACTGTTTTTGTTTTTGCTTCCAGACATTATTTTCTCTTTTCCTGTGTTTACCCCTCGTTTGCACTGTGAAATCACCTGATTGGTGATGTGTGTGTATTTAGTGACTTATATTTGACCTTTGAATCATTCAGTTATAAAAAAGCTCATAAATTCTAAGTGATAAACTGCTTTATGTCGACACATAACACACATTCTAACTGATTTTAATTTAGATCTTTAGGCACATTGTTACCAGCAGTCTGTCACAAAGATGCAATTTGTCTATTTTTTTTTTCAAGTTTAATCTATTTAAAAAATAACAGTTTCACAAACATCTACTTTTATTTTAGCACCAACAATATGATTCCCAAATAGCTATTAGCTAAATATTTGACATACAACATTATCAGTTGAAGAATGATGCATCTGTTTCATGTTTTTAATAGATTTTTTTCTCGCCCCTTTTAGATACGTATATTAGACAGATTTTCAGGCTTGTCCCTCCTTTTTATCCTTGACTTGTTCACTTATTTTTTATATTCTTTTAGTTCACACTGCATATTATGGTGCATTGAACTAAAAACTAGCAAAATAGCAGCCAAAGTCAAAGAAAAATGTTGAAGGTTTGGATGAAGGCCACTTTAAAATATTACAAGAAACTAAAAGAGTTTAAAATAAATGAGAGGTGGTTTAAAACATTTACATAGTATTTGATGTGGTATTTCTCACCTTGAACAGTACTCAGAGTGGGCCAGGTGATCAGTCAGTCAGTCAGAGGGGTGTTCAGGGCAGGACCGGTTGATCTCAAACCATGAGTCTATACAGCTACAGAAGGATACACATGTAAAAGTGTTTTATTCAGCAAATTTACTCAAGGTGCTACAAACAGCTGATGGTGTCATAAATTCAGTATTAAAGAAAGTATTTGATAAAAATGTAGAAATGAAAGATTATTGCAGGTTATATTCAATTCTTGTCTCAAAAATTGCAAAAACATTGAAGATCCAACAGTGAATAATCATCAGGAGGAATTTCTGTGTACAAGGGACGGGGTCAAAGGTCAAAACTGGGTTCTCGTGATTTTCAGACCCTGAGGCGACACTACATTAAATACAGAGCTGATTCCCTAGTGGACATCCCTGCATCACTGGACAAAGCTAATTTCAAACAGTATGAGATGAAGTAGAAAACTGTTCTAGGGTCAGATTTAGTCTAAATTTATTTTGGAAACCATGGACACCATGTCCTGCAGGCTAAAGAGGAGAGGGACCATTCAGTATGTTGTCAGCAGTATGGGGTTGCATTAATGCCTGTGGTGTGGGAAGCTCACACATCTGGAAAGGATTCAACAATTCTGAAAAGTACATAAAGGTTTTACAATCAACATCTGATTCCATTTAGACAATTTCTTACAGGGAAGGTGTTGCATATTTCAGCAAGACATTGTTAAATTACACCCTGCATCATCACAGCAGCATGGCTTCACAGGAGAAGAGTCAGTGTGCTGAACTGACCTGCCTGCAGTCCAGATCTTTCACCTATAGAAAATATTTCCTACATCACAAAACATACGAATCTGTTCACAAAGTTCCGGAACTGTTGATCAGCTAGAATCCTGCCATGGACAAGTTTGTTTTCCTAAAACTCCTGCAGCTGGACCCCCACTTCCCAGATGTTTACAGACAGATGTTAAAAAGAGGAGATGCTACACAATGGTAAACATCCACCTGTTCCATCTTCTTTTCAGATGTGTTGCAGCCATCAAATTCAGAATGAGCAAATATTTTTTTTGTGAAATGGTGAATTATGTCTGTTTCAGCAGCTGACATGTTGTTTATGTTTACTGGAATCGAAACGTGGGTTTATGAGCTTTGCAAACAATTTTATTCTGTTTTCATTCACATTTTACACAGAACCTCAACTTTTTTTTTTTTGAAACTAGGATTGTAGAAATCAACGTGATATCCTGTGTGAAATAACTCAGAGACGGATGGGTGATGCCGGCACAGCATCACTCACGGCTATCAGTCATCTCCAAGCTACTCACATCTGTGCTACTTATCTTAAGCTTTCTAGCTAATCTGCAAGTGTTTAGAAATGCAACATGCAACACTCCTATTACTCAATATATACAGTGAATAACCTCTATATCAAAGGCAAGAACTGCAATCCATCTTGAAGTTTTTTACTGGAGTTCTGTGAAGGGATTTAATTAGAAGAAGTGCAAAATTATAAAACAGGCAATGATTCATTTCTGTGAGTGTTTGTGTGTGTCAGTCACCTTTTGTGGTAGATGCAGAGGCACGGCAGTCTGGCTATAGTGTCCCCTTGCTGCAGTTCCTCTAGACAGATCACACATTCACCGGCATCCCTCGCCAACACATCATCTGAGGTGGCAGGAATATACGCACACACACACACACGGGGGAAGACAAATCAGTATGCACCGAAAAACATCGACAATTTCAGACAGCATATCAAACACAGCAGAGAGCAGCATGGGAAGTGGCTTGGTGCATTACGCAGCAGATACTTTCTGCATGTTTCAGTGAAAATGCACAAGGAGGCATTCTGAAATGAGCCTTGAGCCATTTCTGCTTCAGGTTTTACCTCTGAATATTCTCACCTCTCTCCACTCCACCTAATGAACACGAGGAGTTTGAAAGATCTATATTTAAGATTTAGAAAAATAAAGCAGTGTTTGCTCTTTTTGAATCTCTGAGTCACAGCAGTGAAGTATGAGGATGATTTTACAGTAAAATAAAAAAAAGGTTAATTTATTATCATGTGTAGTGACAGTGTCCGAGAGGAATCTCCATACAAACTTCCCACATGATCCAATGAGGTTCTATATTTTTTGTTCAAGACTTATTTAGTTATAAACAGGGGTGCACATAATATTTTTGACCTGGTTCTCAGAAGAGAACCTAGGGTTGTTGCTTGGTCCTCACATTTTTAAATGTGTCTCGCTGTGTCTCTTCCGAGCTCCTCTGCTTTGTTTTTGGTTTCATCAAGCTTCAAATTCAGTCTGTTTACTTTACCTGGCTCTATATTTGTTTCAATAAAAATCCTTTAATTGTTGAAAAAAATCAAGAGAAACCAGTAAAATATAAAAATACTGGTAAAAAATAAACCTTCAGAGTTCAGGTTGGATTGTTTACAGGTTTGATTGTTCACTTTAATCGACATTTAACAGTTTGGTGTTGAAATTTATTAGTCAGCTGTTGGAGCTTCTGTCATTTACTGTAACTGTTTTTTGTTTTGAAATGATGAGGATGTTTGTAATGTGATGCAGTCAGATAAAAAGATACACTGGACAGTTATGGGGCATTGACTGCATATCCCATAGTGCTTTGCGCGCATTCAAAATGGCGCGGATCAAAGACAAATACGCTGATACTGTTGATTAAAACAGGTGGTTTTCTGTATTTTATAGCACAAAAAGGTAGTTCTACACGTCTGTGCCACGATGGTCTATTTGTCTTATTCAGTGAATTTTTTCAGTTTTGACGCGATGCAGAATCCTGCAGTCAGCTGCACTGATCTGACTGACTGAAAATCCGTCACACTGACAAACTGATACACAGAGACAGAGAGAGACGCAGCATCAGCTGATCAGCTGGAACTTCAGCGCTCTGGCTGAGAAACATATCAGTCAAACAAAAGAAGTCAACGGGATTCTTCATTTATTTGACAATGAACCCGCCTCTGATTAACCTAAAAATTCACGCAGCTCAGCCAAACCAATGTTAAGAATGAATTTATGGCACCAGCCTTCCTTCAGTCATATTGAAAGGTGTTTATTTATTGTGTTTCCTGTAAAGGCCGTGTCTGGTTTACTATTTTGTGATGGTTTCTCCCAGAGGGATTTCTGGACCTCCCAGATCTCTAATAAAAATAAAAATCAAGAATGTGATAAAAGATAGGATTCAGATCATGATTATACAGCTGACACGGCTGCAGAAATAATTAAATCTAATCATGTAGAGCAGAGTCTCAAAGGCAGTTTTCAGCCATCTCATTAAAAGGTGAAGTTGTTTGAGAGCTGAGGGTAGCCTGACCCACTATTAGTGCGGTGACCCTAATAAAATGCCTAGTGAGTGAAACATTTTAGTGAATAAACTGTTTCTACAAGAAAATTTAAATTGCTTGCTATAATTAAAACAGGCTAAATTCAAACCTGTTCCTTTATTTCTATCCCTGAGCCTGAAAAAACACCACACACCTCATTAATGCAACCCGCCAGGATGAACACACATTTTATTTTGGGGACAAAACAACAAATCATACAGTCATGTATAAAGCAGAGTATCAGAATGCAAGAGACAGAATAGTTATAGAGACTAGCACTTCAGAAATATCAGTGATATCAATTACTAACAGTTATTCTCCACAAAAGACAATTTACTTAATGAGTAACATGTGATGTAACATATCAAAACACTGACAGCATGTTCCTATAGATATGATTAAAATCTTTTTATAATGTCTGGTAAATTTTTTTTTTTTCCTTGGCACTGAAATGCTAAAGGGCAGAAGGCCTAAGAAGATTTCATTTTCAGTCACATAACACATTTTTAAACGTGTCTATTTCTTATTTATAACTGTAAAAGTGAGGTTGACAACAGACGAGTGCACAAAAGACAGTTTATCTACTCAGACCACAACATATTGATCCTTTAAGTCAAGGGATAATCCTAAACATCTTGGCATCAATCTGTTGGAAGTCCAGACTCAAACACCTCATTTCACCTCTCCAGCTGTTTTAGCTTCCAACACAAACAGTCTTGGTGTAACGCGAAGCCAAACTTAATCCAGAGTGAGTCAATTAAGGACCAGGCCGGTCACAGCTTGTCTCTAATTGGCTGCTTATTTTTATGTGTCATCACTGCAACATTAAATCATTATTCTCCCGTTTGTTTCCAGAGCTCTGAAGATAAAACTCTAGTTTCATTTACTAAAAAAAGCCTGAATGATATGAATAAAATAAAACATGAATGTAATCCACAGAAACAGGTTAAAAAGGGGTTTAAATGTGAGTTTTTGAAGTATTTTATCATTTAAACATATTTTAGTTTTCTGCTCCAAACCAATATTTATGACATTAAATGTCATTTGAACATTTTAGGAATCAAAACTTTAAAATATTATGACTTTTTTTTTTTATTACTGATGACATCAAACGTGAAATGAATGAAAACTGAATGTGATTCGCTGTCTTGTTTCGTCATGTGAGAACTCTGGACGGCATTAAGAGATCAGAGGTTGATGAAACGGGATCTGAGGGTCTTAGAATCATTAGTCTCTTCCTCACCTGTCTGCCTCCCTCCTGACATTCAGCTGTCTCTCTTTCTAACTGATTTGCCAGCAGACGTTTGGCATCCAGCACCTTCACATCAGTAAAAACTTCTTCTTTGGATTGCAGCACTAAATTCCTCCTTCCTTATGCAGCTTTGCCTGAGCTGCATGTACCTCACCGTCCTCTTTACCTTTTCACTCTCTCCATACAAGCTACATGGTTTTAATGCTGACCCCACACCCACCCTTCCCTCCACCGTCACTGCAAGTGTGCAAAGGACTATATTTAGCAGAAGCCATTAAAACATCTTCATTGAAAGTTGAAGCCCAGAAAAGATCCGGTGGACTCTGCATATAACTCTCACCTGCTCCTGCACTCGTCACGCAGCAAAACATGCACGCCAGATATGAAACAATCTGATATAAATAAACACATTTTGATTTTAAAAATAATTTAAAACCTTTACATTTTTTTCCCTTTCTCGGTTTTATTTATATTCCACCAAACACACATCAGGAGTCAGCCAAAGACCTTCAAGGCTCCTTGACTGTGCAGATGCTTCCTACACTCAGCTTGGGACATTTAAACAATCTGCTGTGATGTAACCGATCTGCTGTAGTTCCAGGTAACTGTGGAGAAGACACGGCTTTTCTTATGCTTCTTTTAATGAGGAAACAGTTGCTGTTACCTCGATGAGACACTTTGATCAGTTCAAAGTTTAGATTTGTCTGAATCGCCTCGGGTGAGCAAGCCTTTGATCATCACACTTTTACTTTTTCCTTTATCTAAATATCTCTGAGCTCAGTTCAGACGCAGAATCTTTTATTTATATTATAGCAACATAAATTGGAATAACTGAAAGTGCTGATCTTACGTGATGAGTTCGAATGTTAAAACGGTCTTTACTGGATGATTCTGTCAAAAACAGTTTCAGGAATTTTAGGGGTCAAAAGTGAAAAACTTGAAAAAGTGAATACAAAATCAAAACAAATAATAACTCCTTTTGTTCATTCTCTGTATCAACGTACATGCAGATGACGTAGTGAAAATAAAACTCTAATATTTCTCCTGACTTTAATGTGGGTTTGAGATATGCAGATGTGCAGCAGAGACCAGGTGATTTAAAACAAAGTTGCTGGGAAACAAGAAAAGCTCAAACCTTTTTGTGGGACTCAAAACCCAAAAATAAGAGAGAAGAAGAGAAACAGGGAGGAAAAAAATTACAAAGAGATCAGACAGCAGGACCAGACAGACAGGCTCACAGAGGAGAGAGCGACAGAAGGTGAATCGAAGAGAGTTATTTGCTGGAAATAAAGAGTGACAGGACAGAAAAGAACTGCAGAAAAAAAATGAGAGAAATTATGGGAGTGTTTCTCCTTTTGCCCTCTCTCCTCTTGTCCCTTATCAGCCATCAGGGTACTCCATCATTCTGGATCCCATCTTCCTTTAGACAGTTTCACTCTCCTCTCGCTGCCTCTGTAACTCAATCTTCAGCTGAAATTTGGCTGCAGGCTTCAAACCTACATTTTATTTTACAACACCGGCCTTGTGGGCCACACGGACAGCTGTTTGACGAGCGGTAAAGTTACATCCTTGGCCTCCAAGTCTCAAACATTTTCATATGATTTAGTTATCAGTGTGATCAGAAACACAAGTGGCAGTTATAGATCAGGGAAGGTGACCCGATCAGACGTCAAACACGTGTCAGTCGCCGGGGGAAACGAACAGACATGTCAGACGTGAGTCTCCAAGCAACTAGAAGCAGCTCATAATTAAAACAGCTGAAGACTTGAAAGCAGATGAGAAGTCTGCAGGATTTGATTCTGCTTTTTAAAAAGCATTGAGCTCCTCTCACTTGAGGAAATCAGTCCATCATACAATCACAGTGCAGTTAGTCTCACATATTTATGTTACATTTACTGTTTTGATTTGTCTTTGTAAAAAAAATCCCTCCATTTACTTGCAGGTGGACTGAACTGCACACACCTGAGTCGAATGTTGATGCAACTGACACATAAAAAACCTTGAAAACTCTAAAACTCTTTAAATAAAATGGAACTGGACCATTAAAAGGTTCATGTATTTATTTTTATGTCAAATTTTGAAAAGACTAACAGACTTTAGTAACTTTGAGTAGATTTGACTGAAGTCTTTGATAAATGTTTGAATAATTGCATGTTTCTGCCCACAGTCATACGTCCATTCAGAAGACTCTTTAAAATCAGCACAGACGGATGATGTTTGGAAGCTGCTTGAATCGAGACAAATTAAATTTGAGGCTGTAATTCACAACAAGGCTCAGAAGTTACAAGCCGTCTGGCCAAAAAGTTTTTATCTAAATCATCAAAACAGTTAATGACTAAAAATGTTTGAAGACCGATTAAATGTTTTTTTCATTATGATTTTTTTTTCTTTTCCAAATGGTCACATGACTGATCAGATGTTCCAGAAAAAACAGCAGCTGCCAGCTGATTTGGACTTTCAGCTGTAAAATTCTTAATTATGTTTATTTGGCTGGTTTGTGAGTTTTCTACATTTTAAAATGTATAACTCTGTTTACTACAGCCAGTTTTCTATTAAAGTAGTACTAAATAACTTTTCCACAGCCGTGTCTCATACGGCCGTTGCTGGAACCGGTGTTTTGTTGAAATATGCTACCTGTTGAGCTGTGGCACCAATTCCTTCTGCACAAGTACTGTTGTACAAAACTTCACTTCAATAAACAGATTCATTGTTTATTTTTTATTTCTATATGTTTCCTTAAATACATTTTACCTATTAAATAAATTCTGTAATTTAGGAGGACCAGAGACGTCCAGAGTGTCTACTATGAAGCTAAACATGTTTTTCGGTGAGTATCCACTTAGACAAGTTTCAAAACAACAGCTTCACGTTGTAAAAGTTATTTTGTACTGCTTTAATTTTATATGATAATTTAACTGAAACACGTCTTCTAAATGCTATCAGTGCTATTTATTTGTGACTGTATAAAACCATTGAGTAATACCAAATTATTTATTAACTGTTTTAAACAAATTGAAGCACTTTTTCTCTTTTTTAAAAAAAAACACTGTTCAGTGTTTGTACAAAGCAAAATCATTTAAAGAACAAACACCTGCCACTTTCATTAATCATAAAAAATGAAAAACAACAACAGCAAAGACAAAAAAAAAAAACTTTAGTAATCTGTGCCAACAAACACCAGGGGGAAAGCATGACCAGATGTAATATATTAGCAGTCACAAAACGAAATCAGTCACCTGGAAGCTGGATAACAGGGAGAAGCGAGCGGGGCGGAGTGGAGACAGTGAAGGATGAACAAACATCTCAGCGTGCAGCAGCACAACACAGACGATCAATAAGGAAAAATCAAATCCCCTGACATGTCCAGCTCCCACACGCCTCCACAGAGCAACAACCTTCCAGATTACTGATAAAAAACTTCATGCAAAGAAAAGCACATTTACAATCTCAGCGGTCTCCAGCAGTTAAATGAGCTGTTTGGAAATGAGATTTACTGAATTATAAAAGAAACTAAAACACAGTCATGTGCATTTGTATCAGTATTTTGATTCGTAAACTGTAAACTGCTGTTATATACTATTTTATTTATTTTTGTTCTTTTTTCATCTTGTCTAATAAGTTGCATGATTCAAATCCTATTTTTATTTTTCATAAGAAACATTGAAATAAAAAAAATCTTCACATTTTAAGCTTTTTGTCTCACTTCATTCTTTTTAGAAATGGTACAAGAGAATTTGTTCAGTCCCTCTTATTTAACCGACTTTAAATGTAAATGTTAGCTCATATATTATCATCAAATAACACAAAGTTAAGCTAGAGGGTTAAATGTGGCACAGTTTTATGTTACTGTAATTTAGATGCGATTTAATATCTATCCAGATGTCTAAGGCCCTTCACTCCATCCCCACCACCCCACCCCATTATCCCATGAAGGATGTTTGAGATGTACACAGACTGAGAATCTTCACACCAGCAGAAAAAAATAGACATCAAGTTGTTTTTATGCCACACAAGAAGAAAAAAATATCCAAATTATTAAACTGGAATTTCAGTATATTAAATTCTTTAAGGGACTGAAAACTGTCAACATATGTTTTACAAGATCAAGTCGCAGTATGAAGTGGATAATGCTTCAGTTTTTTTAATGTGCTGTTTACTACCAGCTGAGGTGCCACAGCTCTAGTAGAATGACACCAACTGATTAACAAGACACAGACATATTGGGGTCAAACTTACCCAGAAACATCGTGTGAAACACATATTACAATCAGGGTTAATTGGACTGAAGGAGCATCGCAGCCTCAGTGATGTTTGTATTTTAAGGA